>JAYRBT010000005.1:11599853-11651055 GCA_036023395.1 Myiotriccus ornatus
TGTGACACTGATGGTTGCCCAGCACCATTTTTAAGGCTTAAAGAGCCAAAGAACCTTGAAAAGGCTCCCCATGCTGCTGGGGAGTGGGAGAGGAGTGTTAGTTGTCTGGTAAAGTTGTATAATAAGTTGTGCTTGTTCATACAACTGAAGGATGTATCTGTGGATTAAATAGGACCTTTTTGCTTTCTGTGCTGCACGAGCACCATCATCTGCGTTCCAGCTGTGAAATCATTAGTGATGGAGAAAGAAAAGATGGAAGATTTGTAGTTTAAGCTTCAATTCCCAAATTACGGCCCTTGTTCATATTGTACCGATTGCAAACGAGCCCAGTCCCTGCCTCTTCTGGACTATCAGCTGGGAAAAAAAATCTCCTGTGGTTTGGGAGTTGAATGACTTTGATATGGTATTGTTGGTGTAGACTGCAACCCACAGTGGATCTGCTCTTCTTTGTACTGAAGTCATCCCAAAGTCATTATTACAGTGACTTTTTCTGACTGACTATGCTTTCACTCCTGCTATTGTGTTCTTTTCATTTCTCCCCACAGTACACCAACATATCAGCTTGAGCTTGAAATAATAATAACATTTTAGATAGTTTATGACACAGCCTTAACCTTTTTTTAATAGCAGGTTTATGTATTCAATATTCTGCTGCTCTTGTTGGCTTGCAGTCTTCCAGAAGTGCTGGTCACTAAATAAAATGAAGTTCATATTTATTGCCTTGTGTCATCCGAAAGCAATCACTCAAAACAGGAATTATAATATCTTCTACAGATGAAAATGTTTTCATGATGGAAGTTGGCAAGGCCAATCTGTTATCATGAGGCATGGAGAAGAAAGGCCAGTGTTCTTGACTGTTTAGTGAATGCACTTATTTTCCTTCTGCAATTTTCATTATGGCAAATTGTTTGACCTAGCAGAGAGACACCTTCTCAAGGCTGGGATCATATTGTTTTGCTAGTATAATTCCATCACAGTCAACAATGGATATAAATGGAAAAATGAGGCAGAAAGGTACCACAGTATAGAGTGATATGTTTTCAGATCAGTAATCAGTGTCTATTTAAAATAAAATAGAAATATATGAAATGAGATGCTTTGCCTCCATTTTATTAAGATGAAGTGAAGTTTTATTACTACTGTTATGATCAAATGAAGGAAAATAGGAGTAGAGAGAGCTATGCACAGAAGAATAAAGGCAAGCAGCTAAAAATCTGTTACATTAACCTAACAGTTTGTGACATTCTGTAAAGTCATTGAGATGTGATTTTTCATCCAAAGCTAAAAAGTTTCTGTGATAGTATTAGTTAAGTAAAAAAGGAAAATGGAAGTCCTGTATGTCGTGTATATCTCCACTGGAGGAGACACATGTCTGATTTTCTCTAGGACAGTGTGAAAGAATAAAAATGCAAATTTTCTCATCTAAATTCTACAGAATAAATAGCAAAATAATAGCTCAAATAGCAAAAATTATTTGCAGAATAGTAAGTTCTACAAACAAAAGCACTGCTTTTTCCATTACCTTGCCAAGTCAATACAGTGGCATTTAACTGTACATTTCTTACTTTCTTTTTAAAATCGATTTTTCTTTTTTTTTTTTTTTTTTTAAGATTTTCACTGTAATGAAAATATCCAGCCTAGGGTCATTCTTTCTCCAATTTTTATAAGTTAGAAAATATTATTTTACAGTATAAACCAGTATGTGAAGGAGCACCAGCCCTTAATTTATACTTATGCAGTCCAGTACTCACATGTAGTTACACTGGGCCGAATTTAACAGTGCTGAAGGAGGAAAACATACACAGGTTGATCTTAGGAACTTCTAAAGACGTGAGGTGCTTGCTCATGTCTGTAGTTCCCCAGAAGTTAAATTGAATTATGCAAATACGCCCACATGTGTACATGCTGTCAGGTTCCAGTTAATAAATGGCCTTGCACCTCTGTTATTTTCATGAAATGCAAAAAAGATGCTTATGTAGACACTTCTTAAAAAAATATGAATACAATTTTCCATGAGGTGAGAAAAATAACGCTATCTAGTCTGGCTTACTGTGAATCAAACTGCAAACACAGTGTTTAACTTCCCGAAGTTCTGAACTGTTTTAATTACATTCTATCTCCATATGGGTGTTGGACGTGCATTGAATAGCCATTGGAATTCCATAGCCATTGGAATGTATATTGTCCTGGATTTTGGTGAGGCCTGATTCTAATTTACAAGAAGCCTTGGGCACTTGCTGAGTGTCTGAAAGGAACTAGAAAGGAGTGTTTAAACAGGTCTGCTTGCTGAGATTTGCCCCCCATTTACAGCCTCACAACGTGGTCCAAAGCAGGTGCAGTTACCTTAGCACGAATTATAATCAGAGCCAGTGCTTTCCCATTCCTTTATTTTAGATCCTGGCCATGCAGGTGTAAATGTGTAACGTGTCACCAGAGAGTAAACAATTAATATAAACTCGTATTTTACTCGGCAGTGTAAAATGATTTAGTCCTGGAGTCCAAGGGGGCTGCACATAGAGTGGAAATCGCTGCCTTGAAGCAGGGAAGACTTAGTAAAATAAGGTTATTTTATTCAGTCAGTGCTTGCCAAGATGCTTCTCTAAAATACAAAATTTTTATTTTACTTATGCTTTTTAGAACGAGGCGAAGGCTTTTTGGTTTGACTGTAACAAATTCTACGACTTCTCAATCTGTTTTTTAAAAAGTTATTTCTGACTGACAAATTACAAAATCATCAATCTTTCTTATTCTTTCCTTCCTTTCTGAGATATACTGATAGTTGTGAGTCATATGGAAAAGAATTCGCATATGTAAGTGGTTACTGGAACTGTTAATACAGTCAGCAATGATTTGCCCCAGCATTGGATAAAAATGTATTTATGGAAAAGATCTCTGAGTGGGAGCTCATTTTGAACAGACAGTAAAGAGTGTCTTGCCTTGTCTATCCCCTCTTTTCTTCCAAAGTTCCGGGAAGTCTGCTATGTCTAAATTGTAGATGGTTCTAAAAATTACATTGAAAAAGAGCTTGGAGGGGTTTTTATCCATTTTCTGAACACCCTGAATTTAACAGGCCAACATCTGAGATTTGCTAAAGAAACTCATTTAAGCTACAAGAAGAAAATACCACTCCCTATTTTCACTTTGGTTGCTTCAACTCTATTTTTGCCAGTGGAGTTAACCAACAGAAAGATGCTGACCCTGAAAATATACACACCCCTGATCTCATATCACTGGTTTACTACTGGTCAGGCTATCTGAAGTCCAAAGACTGCCTGTGTGCTTCCCACAACTGTTTCCTGCAGCTTCTTGCTTGAAGTCTGGGTAAGCAAATAACAAACTGCAGACATTCAGATGGAGCCCTTAAGTCGGAGATGTTGCTCACTTAGCTGTTTAAATGTATGTACTATCCAAGCACACTGCTGCATTAAAGTAATAGTGAGAACAACCAAGCTTACTGGGGTGGGGTTTTTTCGGTGTTTATTAGGCTGTAAAGACTGTGCATGTGCTTTTTCCCCATTGTTAATGGGGATTCCTTGTCATGTGCAACAGGCACAATCCAGATGAGTGTGCTGTCTGCTAATCTGCCATTATAAATCCCAATCCGAAAGCAGGCAGGGGAGTGAACATTTGACCTAGTCTAAAATCGATGTAAACAGTCAGCTATTGACAACATTTATCACGTATTTTAGGAGAAAATTTAGTATCAAATGGAGAAATTAAGTTTGGCTCCTCCATATCTTACGACTGGCACTTTTGCAGAGATGCAACTATTTTAAGAATCCAAAATAAACTTAAATTACTGCCTACTTCTGACGATCCCAAATCTTAAACTTTCCAAACTTGGATTTGATCTTAGCTTCTTTTCAGGCTTCGAGAGTATTACAGAAGCTGGGTTTGCATGCTGTTTTATCTTCACGAGACGTCTTTGAATCAGCTCAAGTTCTTCCAGGACGCACAGGAACCGTTCTCGCAGTAATTCTGGTCTGGTTATACTGACGATTGTGACAGCAAGCACTTGTGACCACACAGCAACGGGTGACAAAAGAACAGTCTGTGCTTTCCATACAAGTTACCACCGAGAACAGATGAACTGTCGTAGCTTTCAGCGACAAAAGTCGTGTCCACACTGCCGAGATTCCAATTAGCCGACTTGGAACACGGTCCATTTGTCACATTTTAGGCAGCGAGCAGTGCTGTTAGCTGGAAGCAAGAGACACTTCTCTACAGGGAAAGCTATTACTGGCATAACACAGGGAAATATTCCGTTGTTCTCGACGAGCTATAACTTTTGTTTCATCAGCAAGTATGGCAGGAAACCTGGCCAGGCTTCCTGCTTAACAATTGTAGCACAGGTTTCTTTCATCAGATTTTGATAACTTCGTCAGAGACGGGTACCAGTCTCTGCATTCTGACATTGCCAATTTAATATAACTCGATAAAATCTCTTAAACGGATTAAAAGTCTCCGGTAAGTTTCACCTTTTCAATTTCTCTTGATGCTTTGTGTGAGTGCCCTAGGGCACAATATGAATATTAATAATAATGTCTGAGGTAACGCAGATCTGTCTGCCAAAACACACCGTTTCCATTCTTTATCTCTGTTTTGTTTCCACTTATTTTCTCTGTCAACAGTGGTTGTTGAAGTACAGAAGCAGGCACGTACCTAATATTTAGGTTTTTCAGGGAAATGTCTGCCAATAAATTGTGTGAGCTTCTACAAAACCATGACTGAAGCTAGTTATTTAAAACAATTCACGGGATTTTTTTTTTTTTAAATCAATAAATGTACCTGGACTGCAGATCAGCAAAATACTTAAACATACACCTTTTCATAGTCTGACTTGGGTTCTAAAAAAAGATTTGGACAGTATTTTTGAAACAACACCTTGTGATAGAAAGTATGGAGATGCTGGGAAGTGATTTCTTTCAGAGAAAAAAAAAGGATTAATGTGTACTAGTTTAAAGACTAGTGCTTTTCTCTTATTTAACCATTTTATGTGCATTCTCTGAGCCTGCTGTTTATGTCCTACTTCACTTTCTGAAGCCGCTGCTTCTTTTACAAAAGGCCAGATCTCGAAGGCAGGGAATACTTGCAGATGTTTTGCTCTCAGTCAGTAAAACCCCAGTGAGTAAAACCCCACAGGCTGCACCCTGTTCCAGTAACAGTGACACCCAATCTTTGAACACCCACGGAGGGTCCATTCTCTCTCTTCTGAAAATCACTGGGGCAGAATTGTGTTGTATCAGCTGTGGCCCATCTCTCTCTGTTGGGGTTGCTTTTCCAGGGATCATGTTAACCCTTGTAACCCCTTCAGATTGTCGATTCCTTGGTCCCTTATTTGTTTACAGTGCACCTGACACTCTTCAAATGCAATAATTAAAGATATAATGGATATCCAAATACCTCCATCTCACTTATAAGGCAAGATCACTTAAGGAAGGAGGAAAGGGGTGTAATGCATAGATTTAAAATTCCATTTCTCATTCATTTGTTAACGTGTTTTTTATTTCAAGTCGAATCTTTCCACGATTCTCAGTAATCTCACTGAATTGAATCTAATCTAATCATGTTTCCCATGTAACCAGGACACTCATTTTTCCCTTTGGTAACTTCCTCCCTTGCTGGTCAGCTGCTCAGACAAGAACAGAACTAAAATTCCATTTGCTCCCAAACAGTAGTGAGCAATGATTATTCATTAAGTCTGAGAAACATCTTTAATAGGATTTCTGCCTGACTTGATCATCTTTCACTGCCTTCTGGAAAGGTTTACCAAGAGATCCTATTTTTCACACTCCGTATTCCAAATTGAATCTGGAGTCTAGTTGCTGATAACATTAAGTAAGACAGAAAGTTAGACAGAAGTTAGATAAAACTCTGTCATGATCAGAAAGCCCAAGATGACATCCATTTCCTGACTTTCATCGAGTTTCTCATGCAAGTTCTGCTACAGATGACAAAGAGGGATTCTTTAATTTGCAGTAGACATGTACCTTGGGCACAGAATCAGGAAGCTTTTCCCAGTATTCCGGTTATGTTTGCTTTCTTGCCTTCCTTTTGTAACTCATTATTACGATCCGTTGCATTCCCTTCTTCCTTGCCAAATATTTGTAGATGTTATAACATTCCCCATAGCCATTCTTTAGCAAATCTTAACAGTTCTTTTAATCCTTCTTCAAGGGAATTCTCCCTAACCTACACAGAACCTCTCAGGTTTTTTATCCTGAATCACATTCAGTTCCCTGACCCCTTTCCAGCATTGGAGCGCCAAAAGCTGCGTCCAGAATTCCACGTGCATCTCACCAAAGCCAAGGGGAAAGACGATCACCTCGTTGGGCTGGGATACAGGAGTTCCACAACACAGAGTGGTTGCTGTTTTGGCTGCTTCAGGTCGTCACTGCAAGGTTTTTATTTGCCGTGCTTGGCTGTCTCTTTGGGCTCTCCAGGGTGGCCCTGCTGTGGAATTGCAGCGCTTCAAAGCATAACAAAGCACGACTCGGAGTTTCGGAGGAAGATTTTAATTCTTGGTATTTTGACTCATATTTCTAACACTTAAGAGGGTTTTTTTTTGTCGTGATTTCTCTGTCTTTGGCTGGAGTATAAACCCACCAAATTTATTATGAAATGACATGCTGATATATGAAATATAAGGAATATTTCTTTTCTACTTCCTTTAAATTTCACTGTTAAAGCATGCTGGCCTGTTCATGGCAATTTCTGCTTGCATCCTGTTGCTAAGACAGTGATCACACCCGAGATAATTCCAATAAATTTTTAATAAGATTTTGTGAGTATTTTGCAAAGTCTGTTGATACATCAAACTCTAAAGACAAAATAAGTGCAATCTCAGGAGGACCTTTCCCATGTCTACTTTTATAAGCATTTTGCTATTGATTGAGACTGTCAAACAGAGAGTAAAATTAAAAAAAAGAAAAAAATTCAATTTAGATCAGACCAAAAGGTTGGGAGGGTCTGTAAGGGGGAGATTAGAGCTGAAAATGGTGATAGAAGAACATCACCAAATGTTGGATAAACACTCAGAGAGATGACATCCAATACAGGCAGATCTCTAGATGGAAACACCAACACACTGAGAATTGATTAGCTGTGCAAAATCACTGCAGATAATTATCTGGCCATAAACTGAGTAGGAATCACTCCACAAACGTGGATGCTGGATGAAAAAAGCAGAAGCCTTTCTGAAGTGTGGAACAGGGGTGTGATCTAATCATGCCACGACTTTTAGCACTTCTGGGGCTCTCCAGGACCCCTGTACTCCATTTGCAACCTCACACTTAAACGTGTGGACAGCTTGGAGAAAGCTGAGAGAATGCCAGCAAGAAAAACACAAGGTTTAGAAATGAGAGATAGATATAATTTGTTGCTAAAGAAGCAGCTGAATGTAATAATCACCTGCGAGAAATGTTGTAATGAAAAAGATGATGATGTATGGGTTTTATTTCCCTATTTCTACTTAAAATAAAAAGGAAGGAATGGATCTGTTTGGAACACACATAATATCGTTCTGATGTTAAAAAAGCCTTTTGATTTATAGGAAAAGAGGTTGGGAGCAGGCTACCTCTGGAAGTTTTGCAAGGTTTTGCCTGAAGATTTTGGGAAAAGGAGGTAAGCTATTCCCTATTCTGAGTAAGGAGAACTCCTCTTAGGCTCCCTATAGTCACATGTCTCTATTCACAGTGCTGTTTCCACCTCTCAGAATGAAAGCAATGTAATATAGTAATAATATATAAAATAATATAATGTCAGAGAGGTTTGACTTGACACAGACCTTATTTTAGGCCCCAGACAGCCCCAGGATTTCCTCTTGCAAAGGTTGGTGTAGCTGGTTGTAGAATTACACCGGAGTCAAATTTCTTTGATGCCAACAGTTCATTGACACCTTTTTGGTCCAGCAGAGTTTCCCCAGGTGAAGGTAGAGATGTGGGGAAAACACCCCTGTCTCCAGGTGAGTCTGACCTAGGGAAGGGTGATTAAAAACTTTGGGCTCCCGAGCCAGGCTTGCAGAGATAACAGGTTTGCTTTCCTTCTTTAACATCCACACCACCCTTTCTCATTTCTCTTTTTTACTGACCAAACTTGAAAAAAAAAAAAAAAAAAGGAGAAAAAAAAAAACCAAACCCACAGTGCAGACAGCTCAGTCATGCTTTGAATCAGTAAGATAATTGTCAAGATCATTTATTAACTGATCTAATTTCTCATTAGTGTACTTTTCTTCTTGATATCTTCAAATATTCTTTTATTCACTGTTTTTCTTTAACTGAAATTACCTCAGTGCACATTCAGTTGCTCTTATCTTTGTCCAGCTCTGCTCATTTGTCTATAATTCTCTCAATTTCCAGAACATTCTTGCTGCCCTTCATTCTTTGGGCAGACATTTGGGAAGATGTGCTGGCTGCTTGGCGTTTTCCTTTCTTTATTAGCACAATTATATTGTATCCTCATTCCTTTCAGGAGTCTCAGCATCCTTGAACTTCAATATCTGCTACTCTGGGAATCCATTCTTTAGCATGCACTAAAGGACTAATGGGCACTACCAGGGAGCATCCCCACTATTTAAAATCAGCTCATAGTGTGAAAAATTGAAGTTATGGAAGTTGGATCCTCGCTGAACATTCTTTGTCTCGAACCTTTACTTTCATGACTCGTGGAATTCTCCCTTGTGTATTTTAATTTTCGTGTTTAAACTCCATTATTTTGCCACCTTGCAAGTACAAAGGAGCTGTATCCAGGCCTTCTATATATATCCAGGAATTATAACCAACCCTACAAATTATTACCTGTATACATAGGTCAGGAGAGAGAGAGTCCAAAAGCACACACAGCTGTCACTGTTCTGTTGACATGGGTGATGGGATTCAGGTAAAAGCAGTATGAAGAGTTCCTTCTCAGCCAGCTATCAAACAGGGAAACTGGGAACCCCTCTTTGCATTTTTCACACTGTTTCTCAAATGACAAGCAATCAGAGAACCAATGGAACCCAAGAAGGCTTTGGACAGCAGGAATGTTTAGGTGTGTGGTTACTGTAACACTCACTGGATCACTCCATTGGTATTTCAGATTTTAGCTGAGTTCTTCTGTGGCCACCTCTCACCAGGACTGGAGTTTCTCGCAGCCATTAAATTTGTCTATCCACACACCATTCCCACAAAGCCACTGTTACTGCTTTCTAGGTAAATGTCATGCTTAAAGTCATAAAGGTTTGTGGCAAATCCCAGGTTTGTGGGAACCCTAACCAACAGTCACAAAGTGATGGCATATGCAGGATGTTGTGTGTCACTTCAGATTACTGAGAGCAGAAATATCTGAAGATGGAATTAAATGAAATAACCTTTAAATAAAATAAAAAAAAACCAACAAATTCTCATCTGATGTGGCCACTGAATGTCCTCCTCAGCTTTGACCTGAAACACCCCTTTTTAGCACTCGCAGCCCCTTTAATGAAACAATGCCAGTCAGTTGGGCAGAAAACAGGACATAGCGGTCCCAGCTAATAAAACCTGGAATTTGTTGGGACTGTAGATATAAAAGTTCATGACTGAGTGGTTTAGAGAGTAAAGTTTTTATTTGTGCTAGGGATCCATGAAAGACAGGCAGCAAGAGAGGTGAAACCATGAGATGCAGAGGTGTATGTCACCAGGTACTGATGCAGGTAGATGCAGGTAAATGGAACTGCTCTAATTTTAATTTAAAATAAATTTTTTACCACAGCTCTGTTTACCATTACACCATTTTCTGCAAAATTAACACATGTAGTACTTCTGGAAATTTGGATTTTACAGATACTGCAGCCTCCACCTGTAAAACAGTAAACACAGCTTGAACTTGTCAGCCTTGAGAATGCCCCTTGAACCTTTTAGTTAATGGAAATTATGAAGCTGTAGAAATGTAAATAGCCATACAAGGGGAAATCTATTAATTCTAGTATCTTCTTGGTTTACAAAAGCAAAGAAGGACTGACAAACAGCACAACTGCTGCCTGTGCATTGTCTCAAGGGGAGATCCACAAATGTTGGATAAGGGAAGTAATACCCCACTATTCACTCTTTCATTAGCTCTCGAGGAACATGTTAGATAATGCAGCTAGAGAAAGCCATGTAGATGAAAGCAGGAGATAGTGGGCACAGACAAAGTCAGCTTATGAGTCATGACATGCAGTGTTCAGGGAACAAAGCAGAGACTGGAAAATGCAATACAGCAACAGAGCAAAAAGCGCCTTCAGTGGTTGTGTGGAGTGAGGTGGACTTGCAGTAATAAAAAAATTATTTTGTGACCTCCTATAAAGCTCCTCTTTCTTCAGATTATCAGCTTTGCTGTGTTGATAATTCTGTAAGTAGAAAGGAAAAACAGAAGCTACTGTCTTTACTGGGTACTCCTGGTAGAGGAGAGAAATCACAGGTGTGTGTAAATGAAATACTGTGTTTATTTTGTTTTGCACTGCGGTGACACTTAGACCACTGAGTCAGGCCAGACATGAGTGGGTAGTGGGAACTGCAGATCTGCATTATTTTTTACCTGTTCAGTCATCTCCAGTTTTCTTCCTGGGGTCTGATGGGGCTCAGTTTGCAGAATTACCAAGAAAGTGGGCTAAAATAAATATACTGCAGTTGGCTGCTTAGTAGCTAGGTGAAGTTGAGACTGATTTACAGGAAATTTGAACATGTGTCCTACTAGAGGAATGAGCAAAGTAGGTGACTCATTCCTGTATTAAGACAAGGTAACAACTCTGAAGATAGATACCTTTATTTTCCAAATCTCTTCAGTGGACCCTAAGTCAACCCTACTAAAGAGACAGTAAATATTGTAAGATCTGATTAGTGTGTAAACTGATGGCTTTATAACCCTAAAATCTTTATGAGCCATCTCTGCAGGCAGGAAGGGTATGTTTTGACTTTGTCCTGGATTACAGTCTGCAGTTGCTAGAGAATGACTGACAGCTTAGAAAATCAAACCAGCAGTTTTGGTGCACACTTATGTGTGTCTGTGTAGGTATTTCAACCCATAAAATCTTAGAAAATTCAAAAGCAACCTGAGCAACATGTTGCTTGGTTCACATGCAGATTTTATTCAAGTAAAATTCCTGTTTGGTTCAGAAAAGTTGGAAAAGGATGGCAAAGACCTGTCCTTAATCATCAGAATATCATATATTGCACTGGAGCAGCAATGTCCCCGGCTGGTCCACACACAAAACCCTTAGATATTTATCCTTTATCTTTCTGCCAGGATCTGAGTCCTTAGAAAATCAAGGCTGGCAAATGAGTAAAACTAAAAATAATTTTCAAATGCTTTGCTTTGAAGTCATTTATCAAAATTTGGGAGCCAAAAGTAGCTTCAGCCTGTTACTGCAGCTCGAGGTCTGCTGAAGGCTTTCATCAGGCTTCCCTCTAAGCACATCAGTCATACTTTAGATATAAACTTGTCTGCTAGATTTCAGAGAGTAAAATATGTGTGTTGGTCCTTGCAGGATGAGGGCTTTGAACTATGGGTGAAACTTCGCAAGTTGTTTTGTCACCAAATTGTTTTACAAGAGTTTATGAAACATCTTCAAGCACCAAAATGAATTAATTTACAGCATATGCTAATTGCAGGAAACTTTGCTCTTTACACAGTACTGTAAATGCCTCAAAAACATCTTAAGCCAGTGGGGTAAACAGTAGGGAAAGGATCCAAAAGTATTGCAGCTGCACGCCATTCTTCAGTCATATTTAAGCTCATTATTATTGCTTATTTATAAATCCCTAGAAATAGGTGTTTCTGATAGATCTGCTGACAGATCCTGAACCAGTCACACAAATGGCACACTGTAATTAGACAGGGGGAGGGGGAATGAGTCTGATGTTCTGCCAGAGCTCATTAAAACGGGTTGTGCACTCCAGTGCACAGAACATCGCTCATGACTGGGAACAGAGGAGCACACTACTGGCTGGATAGGGAGGAGAACATGGAATTATTTCTCTAAAAATTGGGGGGAAAAACTGGAGAAGAATGGGGAAGTAAAAAGAAGAGTGACTCTTCTTTTCAACGCTGAGATAATGCTGTTCCTGACCACATGCTGGTAAACCAAAATGCAATTGTGCTTTACCATTTAGTAGCAGGGCAAAGGTTTACTGCCCAGAAGTGCCAAGGCCAGAGTCACTGTCTTTTATTGCCTAATCTGACTGGCATTTATTGGGCAAGGTGCAAAAATTTCTTGGCAGATCCGGTGGTTGCACTTGCTAATCACGTGCTTGCTATTTGTTCCTGTGCATTTATGTTTGCCATCATAAAAAGATGTGTTGTGGTGCTTAGAGCCGCCTTTCCTTATTAAAGATGGTGCAGCTTTTAGGCAGCATTTGATTTGGGGGTGACTTTCTCGCATTCTTGCTCATCTTTGCTTTCTGACAGCCAGTTTTTGACCCTGAGGGATGCTCTTAATATGTGGATTAACACAGATCACCTCTTGCTCCAGCAACGCCAAACAAATAGAAATTGCTACCTGGCACCTTGGCTTTGCTGGGTTTACTTTGGCCAGACAGAGTGGACACCCTTGCATATGGTAGCAGAACTGAGAGGGGGGAAAATGCTGCTGAATGCAATCACTGACTCATTAAACTTATTCTGCAAACAAATGTTCTGTAGTTCACAGAGAGGTAAAAAGCAGGGAAGCAGGGGCACGTACAGCAAAACAGCCTTAGGTGCACTGATACCATTAAAAAAAAAATACTGTGTAAAATACTAAGAAAAAATGAGAGCAGACGTAGACTTGAAAGGAGGGGTTACTATTTAGTAACCAATTAACAAAATAAGTGTAATGAAGCTTTCTGTTAAAAGTGCAAGAATATTTCCCTTCTGTTGAGTCCCATGTAAGAGGAAGCTTTGGAGAGGCTGCATCAGTCACAGCATGTCAGAACAGGAGGCCAAATTTCAGCACTTCTTCTGTGCAGGTCTTCAAAAGTCTAACATTATCGATTTAATACTCCTTTGGCTTTCATAAACTTTGTCTTAGCCAGTATGAGGAATTATTATTCTGTAAATCCCGTACCAAGCAAAATATCCTTCCCATTTATATAGGGCAGGGGAGAAGATTTGTCCCCAGCCAGATGTTTGGTTGAGCTGAAGAACTGCACAGAAGTCTCTTGAGTCCTGATCAGCCAGTAAATGGTGTCTCCCAGTAAATTAGGTTTGGGATTCCTTATTTGAATGCTATTCCCATATCCTATGGACATACTGTGCTCATATTACAGGAACAATGTTATCCCTGCTCGTTACTTTTTGATCTGAGATAAAAAATTCCTGGATCCAGGTCTGATTTCAGATGTCGTCCTATAAATATAATGGGAAACCAAAGCTGGTAACATTTTCTCAGCAGGAATGGGTGGATCCAGACTGAACATTTGTGAGCCACTGCTAATCCAAATCATGACCAAATGAGCACATATTAACATACATGGTGAGATGAGGTATTGAATATATATAAAATATACAAATACTAATGAAAAACAGCTCTTCTCTATTCTGGGGGAAGCAAATACCAGAACCACCTCTAAGGCTTGCTTTGGTAGCTGCTTTGGAGTTGGTGGTCCTGTGTAGATTGACATTGGCTGAGAATCTGGGATAGAGATTCCCTTGTACACGGTAATTTGGGACAGGACAAACCAAGACAATCATGGAAATCATGGCTACTTGGAAAGAAAAGGTTGCAGCTTCTTTACAATACTTCCTACATTTACTCTCTTCCTCCTGCACAGAGTTTCTCTTTGTAAGTGTATGAACAGGTGTTAAGATGAACCAGTGAAGAGGTTACAGAACATTAATTGCTGCTTTGAAGTGTTATCTCTAGGGAAAGTAAATTAAAACATAAACAAAGCAGGCAATAAGTATGCTCCCGAGGCAACAGATAAGACTTGCTTAGAGAAGTTTCAACACCAAGTGACCCAGCATTTTACTGCTGCTGAGGGAGCAGAAAGGCTGTATCACAAGTGGCCATTGGTGAAGTCAGGGAAGTATGTGAAGTGGATACCAATTTCTTAACAGGTTCTTCTGAAGTGGGTAGTTCAGAGCTGTTACACCAGGTCTTCACCAGAGGACTATTCTTTAATCAGCTGAATCTGCAGGTGTCTGTCTGAACGGGTGCTGTGGCTGTTTTGGGCAGTGTAACTGGGGGCCTGGCACAGTCTTTGTGTGGTAAACTTGTCCATCTGGTTACCTGAGTAAACCAGGATGCTTGGTTGCAACTCTGTCCCACCTGGCAGAGCACTTGCAACCTCGAAGCTTACGTGACAGGTGAATGGAGCCTGGATACAGGTGAGGAAATGAATCTTTCTTTGGCAAGAATAGGATACAGGAAAAGGTTTTTATCCAGTATATGTAAATCTGACTCTTTTCTTTTGATCACAGGGCTCTCCTGAGCTTAGTTGTACGGCATGACCCGTTCAGAATCAAAGTGTTACAGTTATGCACGTCAGTTATTGGGATGAATTCCCAAGGTATATTCCAAGCTCTGGATTCCTTGCGAGGTTTTGGTCCTATCCAGTGATTTTTGTTTCAGTTCTGGGATTTGACATTTCATATTAATAAATGGTGTTTGTGAGACAGTGGGCATTAATATCAGAGTGGATAGGAGCTTTACTGGCCCTGACATTTGATGAAGAGCTCATCTACCTACATAAATCAGCTTGGTTACTGGAAGACTTTGTGATGTGTTTATTTCTGAACAACAGCACAAGCCAAACAGATACATCAGTAAAGGGAAAGAAAGAACATATCAACAGGAGTCTGAATGAGGAACAAACACTGATGAGAATGAAACCTTATCTCAGGTTGCAGGAGTTGGTGTTCCCTGCTGCCAACAGCTTTCACAAACCAGAGACAGAGAAATGTTTTATAAAAATTATAAAGAATTTGGGAGACCCCCTTAGATAACTATCCACCTGCATGTAGCTGTCACTGAAAAACCAAACAGCAGGAATAGAATCCAATAAATGCTTCTTCTTCAGTACGGCCAAATGTCAGCCATGGGGCTTCAGCAAAATGAGCAAGCTCTGTCTTGAGTAAAAATATATATATTAATAGCTTGGAGCTGCACTATCAAAGAAAAACAGCTGAACAGCAGAACAACAAAACAAAGAAGCTCTGAGGCCTTCCACTGCCTACAGCAATATGCAGTTGAAGATGAATACTCTGCTCATTTCCATTCTAAACTAAACTCTATCTTCAATGCCATCAATATTATCAGTGTCATTACTGAACTGCAGCGTGAATTTGATGCAATAACTATTAATTAGACCATTTTGCCCTTCTCCAACAACAGCCCTAGTGCATCAGTTCCTAATGGAGTTTATGTTATTTTGTTTTGATTTTGCTCAGAGCAGCCTTTGTGAATTCTAAGTTACTGTAAGGTAATTGAAAGTACAGCAAAGGTTATAGAATACCCTTCATACTTTACCAGCTCATCTGCTTCACAACATTACACATCAGCAGCATAAACAGCCAACTCAATAATGAAGAATGCTGACATAAAAAATAGCACCCTACAATCACACACTCTAAGCTTTTTCACTCCTCTCTCAGTGGTCAGCAAGGTGAACAAAACTGGGAATGTCAGAGAGAGTGCAAAGCAGTTAAAACTTCACTTTCAGAGGCAAGAACCACTCATCCTTAAAACCTCATCAGCTGTTCCATTTGTCTTATACCACGATGATTGTTCTGTATAGCTCTGATACTTCTGGGTTAGTTTAAATCTAATAGGGTTTGGGTTTTTTTTTGCCAGCCTATAGGTAAATTTATAAATTTATAAATGTCATCTAACTTGCTGGTTCAAGTCCTTCCATTGGTGCACAAAACATCAGTAAGTTAATTTGCATTGTAGAAGCACAGGTTGCTGCATCATCACTCTGCACAGGGAGTGATGCACATCTGCCAGTACTGACATTGCTGTGGCTTCTGCCTCCTTTAGTCACTGAGCAGGGACAGGACGAGGAATACACATCTTTTCTTATCTAGCTCTGTCTCATCTGCTCCTTTGTGTTTTCACAGTCCCCGTCACAAACAGAGCTCAGCTGCTCAGCTTCAGCAAAATGAAGAAAAAGAAGAAATCAGGGTTTCTTCTGAAAACCCAGCTCCTTCAGTCTGTTGCAGGAACCAGCCACAAAAACATTGCAAAGATTTCCTAATATTCCCACCAACGTTTTGCTCCCTTTTCCTAAGCTGTGGCGATGACGGTTGTTTTCCACGAATCCATGAACACGTAAACTGATGTTTGCCTATAATCTTGGAAGGGGACAATGGGTTCTATTGATCATTGCTATTGTAATGCTTGCTGCTACTGTGGGTGAGTTTCTGCTTCCCCCCTCGAATTATCTAAAGTTTAAGAGCTAACCTATCAACCAAGGATGTTTTTATACTCACATAGATAGATAGATTAGATAGATTAGATAGATAGATAGATAAGATAGATTAGAGATAGATAGATAGATGTAGATATATAGATATAGATAGATATAGATAGATAGATAGATATAGATAGAGAGATAGATAGATATAGATAGATTAGATAAATTAGAGATAGAGAGAGAGAGAGAGAGAGAGAATTTTGAAGGAAAGCACATTCTGGCCAAATTTCATTTCAGTAATTAGTGAGATATGTAGGTCTGGATTTTCCTAATGGAAAAGAAACTACGATGGAACCCAATTTTTTTAAACTGCAAAATGCCATGACTCATATTTGGCTCCAGTCTCTGCTTTTCAGGTTTATCATAACCAGTAAGCCAACACGTAACTGGATTGCATGCATCTGACCCAGCAGCTCCTGTGCAAGCAAAACCCCCATTGACTCCCACTGACTTAAGGGAAGTATCTTATTGCTACTGATGAGGAGTTTGAGTTCCTACAAGTGTGAAGCTTTAGGTCCAAATGTGCTGAGAGGCTTAAAAATATCTATGAACACAACTACAGATTATCAGTGTCGCTGAAATGTCAGAGAAGTAGCTCAAAAAGTGTCATGATGCAGTTTCCTTATCACCGAAGTTACCCCTGAATGGAAAGAGAACTACAGGGGCTTCCATAATCTTTTTATAAAATCATTATGGCTCCATCCCTTTAGAACACTTGATACCTCTGGCTCCCCGGAGTGGAACAGGAATGAAGGGAGCACGAAGGATACTTAGCCCTGAAATCTTTGATTTGGAGATTCAGTCCAAGTTTTGCCTGAGTGATTTATGAGGTAGATGCTAGGAAGGAGCCTGGAGGATTTAGCCCTATATGTCTCCCTGGTTTGGACTCACAGGTATTTAAAGCTCCATTATTGTTTTAGTAAAGCTGTGTAAGAATTTGCTGAAAATGCTGTCTCCCTCGATTCTCAATGTCTACAGGATATTTCTTACGATAAATATTAATAATTTTCAAGGACATGGATGAATGCATTTTTATAATTATCAAAAACCAGACATACTGGTTTAGTGTTTAAAATTAATTACAGTATGGAAACTAGCATTCCATAAGGGAATTACATTAACTCATCAGAGTGAGTTCATTTTGCCTTTCAATTTACATTTGTTAAATTTTATTTACTGATTTTGTATTTAACTTCTAAGCACTTAGTGAAATCTCAATTTTTGTAAATAGATAACTTTATTCCTGGATGTTTGATCTGATGTGTATTTAATTTACATCACCATATATCTGAACCCGTTACAAGATTCATAAATACTAATAACTTAAGAGGAAAATAAGAGTAATGAACTTTCAAAAAGTTCCTGCAGTTGCAACATTATTTATGGCATGAGAATGGAAAAATTAGTATTTAAGAATTTTACATTAGTTTTTCTTCTTGATACCTCAGTTTAGGATGCTACTGAAAGGGAAGGGTGGCCAAGAACTAGAAACAACTCAGCAGGGCCAGCTAAATGTTCCATCACCTTATCTGGTTCTCCTGTGTACTACCACAGAGATTACATTCCGCCCAAAAAATGTCTTTCATTGGCCATGCAGCATTATCTGCAATCTTTCTCATAGTGGGAATGATGATCTGATTACACTTAATTGCAGAAGCCTGTGATAAATGGGAACCAGCTGTTTAGTCAGTTTTATCAGCGTTTCACCTGTACTTTGCAGATTTCTCTGTTGCCATAGGGACTAATTCCAGCTTCCCAAACTTTCAGCACTGAGGCTGGGGTGAAGGTTACAGGTTATGGCTTTAAGTGAGCTGGCAGTGGAAGGAACTCCGTCAACACCTATCTGCAAGGAGCTCCAGGCTCATCTATCTGGTGCACGAGAGAACAGCAACAAGCACTGGCGACGGGAAAGACTCAGGTAAGGGCTGATGTGTCCTGGAGAGCACCAGTGGGGTAGGATGTTCTCTTAGCATTATTAATGTGAACAAAACGCTGGAAAGCAGTGCAAAAAAAGTTAAAAAAAAATCATAGACGAGGGTTTTGATGTTTAATGTGGAGAAGCAGGGAGCCAGGAAACGGAGGAAGAGCCTGTACCGCAGTTGCTCACACGACACCTGCTTTGACTGAAGGTATTTTCTTTCTGTTTGTAGAGATAAAGGCTTATTCATTCTAATACTTCTGTCTGACTCTCTCAAACGCTGAAGAAAATTAATAAAGTAGTTGTCTAGCCTTTGGAGAGTTCATAAGGATTTGTCCTTTTTTTCTTCATGGTGATATGTCTTACTGCAAGGGGAGGAGACACTTTTTCCTTAGATCGCCCCAGTGATCACAGCATGGGAGAACAGTCCATAATACTTCTAAAGAATTATTCCTTCATAAAATCATGTGAAAATCCGAGTCTGAAGCAAAGTATTTTTCCACTGGAAGCCCCACTGTACCCCATGCAGGCCATTGTGAAGGTCCTCAGACTTAAACAGAGTTTTCAGTTTAATGATTAGTGAGGGACTCACAGCAGTTCTACCGTTATCATCACTTCAGCTCCAAAATCTTTAGCTGAATCCTAATCCACTGTGTCTCTTGGAAGTGGTTTAGGAACTGCAGCTCCCTGCAGAATCTCTTTTAGAGTCTCCAAAGGGTTACTAACATAACAGAATGGACACTATTTTAAGCGCAGCTCTGCAAATATGAGCTCTCAGCTCTAATGGATTCTACTTTAGAGTCTCCACCCAATCTCCCCAGTCTTTTAAAGACTGGTTTGCTTCTATTAGCAATAATAGCACTGATAGTGGGCACCCTTGACTGGTCTCCCTCGAAAGTCAAAATTGAGATCGTGTGGTGACATTAGTATGCATCCTTGCTCAGAACTGTGTAACTGATGCAATATATTTACAGCAAATTCTGAAATTTCCATCATAGTAAAGAGAAACTGCCATTCAATCCAGTGAAATGCTTTCTCAGCGTCAAAAGATGCTATTACCACAGGACTGGCATCATTTTTCATCTTAAAGAGGATATTAAATAAGCACAGCAAATTCGTGCAGGTGAGCCTACTGTACTAAACATAAAATAAAACCACGCATTGTTCAGGATGAATTATTTTAATGCTTATACCTTGAGTCAATTGGCCAATAACTTTGCCAATTTGTTAATACCTGCATTTAGGAATAAAAGGGATCTGTGTAACCTATATTGCTGTATGTTCCAGTCTGTTTCAATGTTGCCACAATCAGCACCCTTCAGTCTGCCAAGTATCTGCTGGTCAGCACCTGGTTTGCATAATGTGGTCTTACAAAGATGAACAAAAAACAGCCAACATCAGCTGGCATTAAAAAAAAAAAAAAAAAAGAAAGAAAAAGAAAAAAAAAAAGACAAGAAGAAAAGGTTTCCCCTTTTCCTCTTTTGAAATGTGAAGGCTAACCTTGCCTAATGATTATGAGATGTATGAACAATTCAATAGCAACAGACTATAAAAGTGATAGGTCAGTCCACGTGTACACAAAGACTGAGCAGCTTTGGGGGAGATGAAAGATAAGACAGAGATCCAGCTTAGAGGGAGAACTGCATTTTCAAGACAGCACAGCATGCTGGTAGTAACATCTTTATACAGAAATACTTAAGTTTGAATTTAGGAACATATTTTAATCACACAGATTTGAAGACATAGCCTCCCTCCTCGTGGATCTTGAGCTCCAGGCAGGGTGCAGCAGAGATGTTATTTCCCTTTGCACCACTTCTTTATTAAGATTCAGAAATGATATTTCACTTACATTAGGTATGGTTGGGGAGCATCTATTGCATACTATGCTGTCTCAGTGTACCATCTTCTACTTCTTCTGCTAAATCCTAATTAACTGGCTTGAAATGTCAGCAGCCATGGGCAGCTTTAGGCCCCAAAGCTTTCCTTTCTATTTGTGTGAGCAAAACTGTGCAGATCAGACTTAATACTTTTCTCAATATCTCGCTTGACTGTCTGTGATGATGACTAAGACCTTGTTTATCCCTGACACACCCTCCAAAGTGCTTCCCACCCTGCACTGTTCTCCATATTTGCTGCATATACTCTTTCTGCCCTACTCTAATCCCTTCCTGTTCCTCTCTTACCCTTCAAATATGTAAAGCTGTGAATAGAGCGGTCTTTTTTCTGGATATTAGTTAATAATAGCCAGACTGTGAAACTAAAACTTACAGTACTGCATTTGTAAATAATCAGAAAGACATGCTGTAATAATACAGCTAGAGACAAGTAGCTGTGCTAGCAATCAGCCAGTGCTCTGTTGGAAAGCAACTTGCCAAGCAGACCCATCATTAGCCAGTCACATCGTGGACCTCTGCATGGATTGGATTGGATAGGTACATGATGGAACAGATGGTAGGGAAGAGTAGCCAGGGAGGATCTAGTCCAGCTACTCAATAACTGGACAAGAGAAAGTTAAAAGAAAAAAGAAGTGAGTGCAAATAGTTCTAGTTGAAGATGGGGGTGCAGGGCGGTGGGGAGAGGGGGCGTTTGAGGAAGTTTGTGTCAGGTGTTAACAGGGCACTTTGAAAATGCTCCAGTAATCACGGGCCCCGGGAGGTTTCTGGTTCAGGTCTGCATAATTTCTTGTAGCATCTGTCTGGAGGGGTGATGCAAAGCCCCCCAAAAAGCTGAGGAAAGGGAACTGAAACCCAGAGTGGGACGATATGCCCAGCACACTTGCTGATAGAGGCTGGCTCAGTTTCCCATGAAATGAGCCTGTGCACAGCCCATTCTTGTCTTCTGGGGAAGAGTGAAGAAAACACATTTTAATTCTGATGCCCATTGGTCTCCAATGTGTCTCACCAGCTTTTGATAACTGTTGCTGGTAATTCAGGAGAGACTGTGAGATTTCATAAATTATGGTAGCTAGAAATGTGCAGAATCAGAGTCAAGAAATCCTCCAAGCCAGCATTTATATGAGGTCTCTTTTTGCCCAATCTTCTTTGAAACTTTCTTCAAGCTGAGATGGCAGAAGTTGCTATTGCAGCAATCCTCAGGTGATGTTGAGAAATAAGAACTCTTGGTTTCAAGAACTCAGGAAGGTTCAGATTTCCAAAACAGCCTTTCTAATTTTCCGTGCCCCCCTTTAGGCTTTGTGGGCCTGGATACCCAAGGTACCAAATATCCACAGCTATGAGGTGACAGCTTGGAGTTGAGTGAGCAGCATTCCTTACCTTCTACTACACAGCTGTCTCCTGGAAATAGGGATGAGGCCACGTGGATTTCGTGAGGACTAGTTAGAGTGTAGACAATGCTTCAATATGAATAGTGCTTAGGATACAATTTTTGAGAATCCAAAGAAATGGACACAGTCAATAGTTTCTTTGATTAAAATGATTAGGCCAGCAACCAAACAGCACTGGTACATAATTCCTTCTCACTGAGGAAGAAAGTCCAACACTGTCCACCTTGCTTACCAGCACAGTATCAAAATATATACCAAAAAAACCTCCAAAATCAGTGACCGAACAAACACTGAGCGACTGTCACAATATGTTATACTAACACATCACACCCTTTTATTCACTTCTCTGCTGAGCTCTGCTTCTTCTTTACTGTTTGCAAGTTCCTGAGCCACAACCCGGCAGGCTGCTGGTGAGCTGGAGCGGATGTGCAGCTGGACCCGGGCTGCTCTGCACGGGCTGGGCGAGGCGAGCCAGCTTTACCCCAGAGGGCTTCGCTCACAGGAGCGCGGTGCTGTGCCCGAGTTAACGTGCCGGTGTAGACACGCTTTCGCGTTCCGAGCTCCACGTTTTCCAGGCTGGTACTGCTTAGAAACGGAGAAGCTCTCATTTATCAGTGGGCAGAAACTGAAGCCGCCAGAATGGAGTAACCATTGCTGGAGAGAGATCGGGAGTGTGACAGATGAAGCGGTAGGAGACTGAGCAGAGGAAACTCATACAATGAGCAAGAACAGCTTGTGTCACGTTACCACCTGTTCCTTTGACATCTGAATTTATGGTCTAAACCATAAATGGCCTAAGGCCTCATTTATTTGAAGTCAGGACAGAAGCAGCACATGCCCCACAGAGCTTAAGCTTCACCTTTCAAGGGCCGAGCATGTGCAAGACCGAACAAACCTTACAGAGTTTGGGGGCTCTTGGTAACAAATAAAATTAGATACTTACCATACAAACAAAAAATATTGTAGATGAAAGGACATGAGAGCAGCCCCTTCTAAACTAAAATAAATCATAAACATAAAGGAAAAATAAAGTAAATAGATAAATATGAGTGTTTGAGGCCAAATGCACATCTCACCAAGGAAATAATCAGATGGCATTAAAAGTACTGCGGCAAAACTGGAGTTAGAATGTTCCTGGCACTGTATTTTATGGGAGAGAAAAGATATATAGTCATCACCTTGAATAAAATATATACCATAACTGGGAAAAGTACAGGATTTTTTAAAGTTCTGTCACTTAAATAAAAAGCACGAGGCAGGTGGTGGTGACAAAGGCTAGGGAATGTGATAACAAGTATTAATAGCAGTTCAAAGAAAGAAGGGTACAGCTGCTGCAGGAAATGTTGGATCCAGCTCTGCAGCTGAGCTGCACTTGGTCCTCTGCCCTGAAGTGTAAGAAAGAAAAATGAGTGTATGTAGCCATGGATTTGCTCTAAATCCGTGATTTGAGGATCACAGTCGGCACCCAAGATATCTATCTAGCATGAAATAGAGAAGACTTGTTTTCTGTATTTGGTTAGGAGTGACAAATATCGCTAATACGGCAGAAATGTTTAAACAAGGACACAGTACATCACAAGGGAAAACAATCTATCTGGTTTAGCAGCTGGTTTGAAGCATTCAGTTAGGCATCTATTGCAGTGAAGAAGCTCTCCCACTGTTTCAGGCGAGTTCTTACAATGCTTGTTCATCCTGGCTAGAAGAGTTCTCTAGGGTGGTTTGCAGGACCGGATTTGGATACAGGAATTAATTTTATAGCCATTGCGTTCTCTCTTGTGGATTCAGATCCCATGTTCAATCGCAGTTAACCAAGCAAGCTACAGAACTGCTGTCTCTTTAAAATGACTGCACCCTGGGCCCGGGATCCCTGATATTTGCTAGCAGAGGTCTATCCTCATCTGAATCTGAAAAAAGGCTAGAAACAACACTCTCTTTAACTGGCAGCTCACCTGAGACCCTCCTTCAATTACTGTTGACTTCTTTGGGAAACAAGAGTACTCAGGACCTCCCAGCAGTACGGTCAAAGCCCCGGGGCTTCTTTTAGGTATCTGTGTCTGGGGTGTGCTGGGTAAATGGAAGAGATTTGTACATTACGAAGATGGCCACTAAAAATTTCGGGAGCACACAGGACTTGAGCATGACATTTCTGAGGTATGACAGGAGTCAGTGACAGCTATTCTCACGCTGTACAGTGATTTATTGCTCTGAATTAGCATTTATGCTTATATAGTGATATACCATGTGGATAGATGATTTCTATAAACCTGTAGGTAAGAACAGTAGGTATTATCAAAGTAAGATCTATATGGCTTGGCCACTGAAGGACTTTACTTGATTCTGTGACTGTGCCTTTTCAGTTTGATGCTAATGGAACCCTTGTTGCCACAGTTGTTGTTCAGCCTGTCATCATAAGTGATGTTTGTGTTATAATAGCAGGACAGTTTTCTATCGACTCTCTAATAATACATAAAAACTGCAAACCAATCCATAATGAGCACTTATCCTTCTTTGCTTCCTTTTTTTGCTCTAATGCTTCATGTCTTCTATCTGCTTGATAATTTTATTTTTTTTTTTTTTAGTTTAGAAATTCTGTTCCATTTAACAGTTTGACTTCCTGTTGGTGTAGTTTTTCTCTGTAAAGGAACAAGCATATAGACTAAAAACTGAGGCATTCAGGATCCTGTTGAGATCTCTTAAATTACAGCAAAGACATCCCCAGAATATTCACATGTATCCAATCCCTCACCAAATTGTAGTAATTATGTTCTCAGTTGCTTTATTCCATATGTTAAATCTGTGCTCTGTTTATAGACAGGGTGTATGTCTTCCTTCTCTTGTTTTGATAGTGAATGGTAAAACAATAGGCCATAGAGAACAGGTTCTGGTCATCCTGTGGCTTCCACAAGTGGTACTGGGGACCCTCCATCCGTAGCCTCCTGTGCCAATTTCTTAATCTTCAAAGTTTCTGGCTCTAGAAGTGGAATTTTGAGTACGCTGTATATTCCAGGATATGTCTTATTTAACTTCCCCTCCAAAAAAGTGATTAGAATGAAGCACAGGGTTTAAAGTGTGGTTTTAAAGCACATGAGTCCGTTCAGTTGAGCTAGACATTGTTTCTGGAACAGCCAATACCTATATTTATGCTTCCTAGATTGGGGAGAAAACTAAGAAACAAGAAGGAAAAAAGCAGCAGATTCAGCAGATCTTATCTCACTATTTCCCCCTTCTGTTTTCATTTGCACTTCTATTTCCATGCAATATTTCATTTCTTTATGCATCTATCACTGTTTGCTTCTGTCAGAAGTTCAAAGGCAGCCTGCTTTCATAAAGGAGAGACAGTATTGACTGATCTATAATATCGTTTCTACCTTTTTTGACCAATCCTCAATGCATATTTCCAGTTTTGAAAAGCATTTCATGAATCACTGGGCAGTTTGAAAAATCCATAGTGCAGGCTCATTACTTTGTGGCTGCTGAGTGTTTTCCATTGGTTGTGTTTGCAATGCAAAAACTCAGCCCTTTCTCTCACGAAGAAGAGGTTAAAATTTCATATATACATAAATAATAAAACAACACAGGGAGGTGATATCAGTGTGATATATTTCATTCCCTATATACCTTTGACTGCCCTGCTGTCCATTAATCCACACAAACCTCCATCACATTCCAACCTCCTTAGCACCTTTAGTCTCATTTTTCTAGGTAGCCAGGCAAAAACCTCTTACTTGTCCCCTCTGAAACGTGGCACTCCCAGCCATCCACACAAATGTCACTGGCTGCAGGCCCAGGACAAGCAATACTCTGTTCTACACTAGTGATCATGGTTTAAGCTCAGACCTCACGAGGCTGCAGAAGTGAGAGCTTTATACCTTCTAGCGAGCTCCTTGCCCCAGCGAGCAGGGAGGGATAAAATGGCTGTGGAAGGTGATTTCAGCGGGGCCACGAGGCCCCACTCTTGAGGAGGCAGATCCAGGGCTTCGCAGACCTCAGGGTATAATGGTAGTGACAAAATGATGCAACTTTAACAGGAGTCACTTCGAGATTCACTTTATATTTTTAACAAATATTTTCTCGCGTTTAGCCATCTGTAGAATCTTAGGAACTCAGATTCTTCATTTCAAAGGCATAACGATATCAAAGTGGTCCTGATACAATTAACCTCTCCCCTCCATTCTATTTTAAGCACCTCTATCACCAATATTTTTCTGAAAAAGACATACACATAGTGTGATGGGGAATGTATTTAAGCGCTTTCAGCCCTCCTGCAGAGTGACATACAGAACTCACCTAGAGTTTAACTACTTATATCACACCAGATCCCTTTTTTTCTCACTTTTTTTGTGAAGGGTAAACAAAAACTTCCTTTTTCTCACTCTCTTTAAAACTAGGCATGGATCTAAATCAGTTTCTAAAACGTTATTTATTTATTTATTTCCAGCAAAGGAGCCACACTGCCATCAATGAGTCACCAAATAATTAAACATTTAAGACTGTCTGGGCTTTCGTTCTGAGGAGGTGACAGGGCTGAAGGGTAGCTGCAGCTTGCAGTTTGGAGGCATTCTCTGTACTGACTGCAGGTGCAAACACCCTCCCTTATGGTGGAAAGGAGAGAGGGACAGCAAGGTTCAGAGCGGGGTTTGCCGGAGTCACGCAGGGAAAATGTTCTGGCAAACCACCTCTGGATCATGAACACACCAGCCACTGCCCCTCATCCTAACCCACACTGAATAGTTTGGCTACCAGTTGCCGAGGTGCACTGGCACAGAGGCTCCCCCACTCCAGTACTCACTCCAGGCCAACCACAATGTGGAAAGCAGGTTTATTCATTATATTAAGGTGTAAATTATGCTACGTTGTCTCTACATGAACTTCATGAGAAATCGGCCCCAGTTTGAAAGGGTTATTTTATATCTCCCTAAAGGGAATCTCTGAAAGACAATCTGGGCTAAAATGCATTATAAAAAGGTAGTTATTTCATTCATCCAGACAGCTCAGGGGAAGTTGCTGTTTAAGCAGTTTTATTTAGGCATCAGTGAAAGGGCTCTGCTGCGCCAAGTCCATTGTCAGTTTTCAGAGGTTTGTCTCTATCTGCACCGCTACTTCTTGCATGGATTTCTCGCTCTACATGGATTTTTACGTTATCATTAGCATCTTAGGTCCTCCTGAAGCTGCCGCAAGCAGATTTTTATTCCATATGACTATTCTGCCAGCCTGTAGCTACCAGAAAGGTGAAAATGAGAAGGGTAAATTGGAAGAGGAGACAACCCAATCTCTTCCATGCAGATGAAAAGCTCTCCTCAGTCAGACTTTGCTATCGCTCTGCCATTTTTTCTTCAGTGCTAGGGAAAGCAGCTGTTCATTTTTTAATCTGTCTTTACCCCAGCTCTAAGGAGGAACAGAAATGCATGTTCAGTATCCCTTGCATATAGAAAATAAATTGGTTGAAGCAGCAAGTCAGATGGACTTTAAGAAGTTTTCAGTATTGACTCATTTCCAAGTTGATTAAATGCTTGTAAGTTCAGCCTAGGCTCTTCTCCTTGCAAGTCTAACTATTGGGTTAGCAGATTCATATCTACATGTGTACAGACTCCAGTAGTGTTAAAAAACCAAACCTCCAGATAGCTAGAACTATTAGTTAATAGGAATTTTAAATTAAATTAAATAGCTGGGCTGTTTTCCAGGCGATTTCTGAAGTTCCCATGCTTACACAAAAACCTCCGTAGGATTTACATTACTCTACTGTATTTGTTTCAGTGAGCATTTGACTGCCAAGAATACGGTCTATGACCAACATGGCAATCTAATTAAATATTTGACGAGCAGAAAGCTGGACATTATTCAAGTCAAGCATTAAATTAGAAAATTTAGTTTGTCTCCTTTATCAGTAGATTTTTAAATCAGCCTATTCTACCAAAACCCATAAGTTTAATGAGTTTGGTCAGACATACTGTGTAACAGATGTCTAACACACAGCCATGAGCCTAAATCATAAAACTGATGCTTCACTTCGGCATGGCAAAATATATTAGAAAGGCTCAGAAAGGTCAGTCACCAGCAACCTGCTTGGTGGTATTTGAGAAACAGCACTGTAAAATGCATGAGCTGCCTTTTGTAGTCTCTTGCAGGAAGCCTTGGAGAGCCACAGATAATTTGCTTTCAATGATTCGTCAAGTTGGCCCTTTGTTTCACTAATTTGAGTGTCAAGTGCAACCACATAATAAAGAATCACCAAAACCCGATAAGATTATTCTTATATTGCTGCGTTTGTCTTAACAACCGGTGCTATTAAAACCAAACTCACAAACTGAATAAATAGCAAGCATGCGTGCAATATGGCATTCTTCTGTGAAATGATAAAGCGCGTTTCCTGCGCTATCCGCTGATGTACCATACATTCTTGTTTCTTTTTACTTTCTTAAAAGGCACTAAATGCTGCGTGTTGTGCCCATGCTAGAGGTGGCATTTGTTTCACTGTTAGTCCTCCAATGAATTAGTAAAGATAAAAAATGGATTTCAGTGACAATTCCAGCCTTGAGAAGGCTGCTGTTGTGACCATGGTTGAGTTACCCTGCTGATAGTTTTCTCCTTAATGTAATTTTTAATACTGTATAGCTGTGGGTTAGATGTGAAGCCATATATTAGAACTATTATTTCCATGAGTAGTTTCAAGTGAAATAGCTTCATGATTAGGAGATAGATTTTTTTTTTTTTAAAAAACGCTGTCAGTCTAATAACTTCCTAAGAGATCAACCTTAAAATGGCTCGTTTAGAAGGGATACATTTATAAACATGGGATTTCCAGAGCAAAAAGTCTACGTAATATGAGGTCTACCAACAAAGTTTTCACAACTGAACTGAACACCATTAACGCAAACAAATAAATAATGAAGAACTTTAGAAGGCTGCTTGCCAGACTGGGAAAATGTCCGCCTTCAGATATCAGAGATGGCATGGGGAACAGGTCTGGGAGATTTGCTTTAGAAAACGGAGAAAGCTTCTGTCAGAAGGGTTTGAAGCCGGTTGTTAGGGCTGGGGAAAGGCTGTGTGAGAGGGTGTTGTCAGCGCCGCGCGAGGAGTTGAGGGCGTCGATTTATTTATTTTTTTTTTTATTTTTTTTTTACTAACGTGAATTTTGAAGTATTTGCCTGAACGCTGCCGCCCCCATAGGAAACCCAGCTTAGCGGTGGGAGAACGGGCCATTTCCCGCTGGGGACAAATACAAACAACGTGAGGTGGAGGGGTCGCGCCCCGGGGCGACGAGCGGGGCAGGGGCAGGGGGGCAGGCAGGGACCCCTGCCCGCCCGGTGCCCGCCGGCGGAGCCGCAGGCAGAACTTTCAACTTCCACCTGCCCTGAAGTCGCCGCTGCGCCGGCAGCAGGAGGCGGGGGCGGAGGCGGAGGCAGGCGGGGCAGCCGAGGACCCGGCTCTGGCAGGCTCCGAGGGTCCGGCCGGGTGTAATTCCCCCCTAATCCCCGCCACGGCGGCGCTTCCCTGGCCGAGCCATGTCTGCGGCTTCCCCGCCATGCCGAGCCTAGCGGGGAGCGGGAGGACTGGCGGCCGGGAGGCGCACAAAATGAAGACCCTGATGGTAAGTGCATTGTTGGCACTGCTCATCCCGGCTCCGGCGGCGGGGAGGGGAAGGGAGGAGAGGAGAGGAGAGAGGCGCCGGGCTGCCCCGGGCACCCTGCACACCCTCCATCCTTCCCCGGCTCCTCGGGATCGCGCGGAGGCCACCAAAACCTCGGCGGCGGCCAAGAACTTTCCGCCTGCTTTCTTTTATTCGTGTTGCTCGTGGTTTGGGGGGTTCTGTGTGTGTGTGTGCGCGCGTTTTGAGGAGCGCGTAGAAAACCGATCTGCTCAAAGGACGATGCTGGAGGTATCCGGGTATGGGGGGCGGGAGCGCTACAGTCCCCAGCACTCCTTAAAACGCCCGAACTGAGATGCCCGAAGCGGGGACGGCGCTCGGGGATGAGGCGCGGGGGAGCCGGGCGCTCTGAGGGGAAGGCAGGGGAGGAGAGGCGAGGGAGCAGGGCTGGTGGAGAGGGCGGCAGCCAGGGGAGCGGGTTGGGTGCGGAGGGGGTTCCCCAGTTCTGCCGCGCTTTTGCCGGGGTCCCTGGCGGGTGAAACTTGCCGGGGAGCGGCGATGCCCGGCGGGCCCCGCGGCGCGGGGAGCCCCGCTGAGCCGGCCGTGTCTCTGCCCCCCGCAGCGCCACGGGCTGGCCGTCTGCCTGGCGCTCACCACCATGTGCACCAGCTTGTTGCTCATGTACGGCGGCATCGGCGGCATCGGCGGGGGCCACCCGGAGCCGCGGCGGCGGCAGCAGCAGCAGCAGCAGCAGCAGCAGGTGGCGGCGGTGCCCAGCCGCCCGCCGGGACGCGGCCAGCGCCACCCGGCCCTGCCCGTCGGGGCCGGCCTCCTGGAGGGATACATCAGCGTCCTGGAGCACAAGGTGAGGCGCCGGCAGCGGGAGCGCCTCTCTCTCCCGGCCCCGGGGGACCTGCCGAGCTGTCCCCGGTGCCCCCGGCCGTGCCCTCGCTGGCTGCCGCAGCCTTCGGGTGCCGTCGCGCCTGGCCCCGAGGGCGCGACCGAGCGGGGTCGGGACCCGGTGTGCGAGCCTGCGGTTCGGCGTGTGTGCGGTGCCGGTTCCCTTCTCCCTTGCGCAGTGGGAGAGGGAGGGCGAAGCGTTTTGTTTCTGGTGTCGGATGCTGTAGCGACGATACAAATGTGTGTTTATGGTGATGATCGTAAGGGTTAAAGAATGAAGTTTATTTACCGGAAGGGAAGGTCAGTAGGTATGTGTTCATTCTTAGCGTGTTTTGTGGTGGGAAGCCAAAAAGAATGTCTCCTGCACAAGTGACCTTTTCATCCCCCTCCTGGGAAGCAGAAGTTGCCAACCGTAGTTTCCAGTATAGAAACTGGGGGCACTTTTTTAGTGGGGAACAAAATTACGTCCCTCCCCTTGACAGAGGAATTACCAGGCTGGATTGTCAGACTGTGATACCTGTTTACCAGAGATAGGCAGACCGAGCTTTGATAGCTGACAGGACAGATGTAGTGACATAAAGTGAGCAAGGTGGCACATCCACCCTGATGAGATACTTGATCTTCAGGAATTTTCTCAGAAGGCGGATTCCTCTACTTTTGTGCTGTGTTCAGTTTGTTGCACTTACCTGGAAACTCCAAGGTCTCCCTCTGCCAAAACCCCAGATAATGTTTAGTACACACACCTCTTGCAGTAAAAATTTACAGCAAAAAATAAGGGAAGTGAGGATTCTTAACTTTCTCATGTTTTCACATCCAGACTGACAACTTTCTGAAAGATAGGTTGTCAAACACGTTACTGGGCTCAGTTTAGAGGTACTGTGTGAAGACTAGTGACTTTGATATACAGAGATTTTTATTGTTCCTTCTGGCATCACTTTCTATGCAAGAGTTATCTGTAGGGCTCTTAACACAGAAAAATAGCACATGATGGTGCCTTGTGGGCTTTATTTGCTTTCTCACATGGTTCTCCTGGAAATTCTCAAATGTAATGTCTGTAGAAAAAGCAAGTTTGGCCACAGGCTTCCTACTGTGTGAGGTGTCCCCTTGTAATTCTTTTCTTCTTTTTGAACATGACTGAAGTGATAGGTGTAGAAATATATGCACATGATTTCTGTAAACAGCAGTAATTGAAAAGGCATCTATGGATTTTTAGGATGCATATGTGAGGAGCCCTCTGACACTGGTAACTTACATTGGTTTCTCCTGACTCACAAACACCCCCCATTAACAGACAAAATCACCATTCTGTGTTTATTATTTTCCAGGGTAATTTTAATGTTTCCCAGTCTTTTGGAGAAAGATGATCCTCTGGCTTTTTAATATATTGTAATGTGGCCTGAACCCCACAGATAGTCCATTTCTGAGTTTCATTTCACACAGCTCATGCCTCACGGTAATAATCTGCTGAAGGTTTAATAACTTTTCCACATAACTTCTGTGGGTCAAAGAGAATATTGCACAATCCCTGCTGTGTTCCCAGCTTGCTTTGTCTTATTTTAATGCACATGAGATCATGGAGAGAGCTCTGCCACTGTGGTACACAGAGCAGTGAGGGCACTGTATTACCATAAGGGGATGATGGGGGAGAGAAGGGCTTTGACTCTTGATGGTGTATTTGTTTTAGTAATTTCACTTAGTCATCCACGTATATGACATGGATTTACGATCCCAGAACATACAGGTTTCCTGCTGAATAAAAAAGTGGAGAATGCAAAAATCACAGGCACTGATGGTTTGGAAAAAGAAGGATGCAGGATCGGTGATGGTGAGAATGGGGAGAGAGATTGCAAGAACTGAGAGATGGTGAAACGTTTTCAGAGTACATGTGTTTTGGGTGGGACACTGGAAACTGCAGAGAAGACAGCCTGAATAGCAGGTGTCATAAAAGTCCAGCCCCTAGTGAGAGAAAATGAGGGAATCAGGGAGGTTTAAGGAATATAAAGAGAGCAAGATGAAATTCTGTAGCTGTGAGGAGGGCATGAAGAGACAGGGAGGGAGGTCTGGAAGGAGGTGAAAAGCACCTGTTGTTTAAGGACAGCAGGCTTGGAATGGTTAGGGAGGAATGACTTCAGTAATGGTCCATGCTGTTTTGATAGCACAGAGGTGACGGTGTGACATGACAATGAACGGTAGATTTTTCACAATACAGCTTCCTTAATTTCCCGTATAGAATCTTGGGATTATCTGTCAGGTTGAATGACCTGAAGCTGAATGACCATTACACAAAACTCATCCCTGGTATGTGTTCATGCATGAGTGACAGCAGTAGTCTAGATGTCTAGATCTACAGATCTAGGGGCTGAAATGTGTTCTTGTTTCTGAATCTCAAAGTTTGCTTTCATACAAAAATCTTATGCCGTGTTCGTGGTGTCGCACCCAAATGTTGAGCATTTAATGAGAGTAATGTATGTAGAAGCTGTATGATAAGTATTACAGAACTTAGTTACTCCATAATCACAGTGTGAGTATTGACACTTACAGAAGCTGTGTATGTGGCAGTAAAGACATTTCAGGGATAAAATTTAACAGTTGTCCACATTGTGAAATATCATGTATTGCAAATGTCTGTCACTACCAGCAATACAGCTCATTTAGTAGTGCTGGAGGATCGTGTGTGGAGACTATTTACCAGAAAATCAAGGCACTCAGTAAAGTACCAATGATTTTGAAATATAGCTTGCAATATTGTAATTACCAATTATTTTTCTCCTTTTATCTCATATTCAGTAAGAATTACAGTTTCTCATCCATCCTGTCAAGAGAGGCAGGCAGTCTCTGAGAAAACAGCAAAATATCTAACGTTCTTTTTACTGGGTTGAAGAGACTTTTTTGCGGGAGTTCCTTGTCTCCTGGTCAGATTTGTAATGTTTTGTTTCGTGGTGCTTTGCCCTCATGGTTTCTGCAAGCCCCTTATTTCTGTGAGTCAGGCATCAGAGATCAGAACCCATGTCCCTGGCTTTAGTAGCCTGTCACAGTTTAGCAGTGCACACTTAATGTTTGTTGAAGTGAACTCTTAAAACAAAAAAAAATTCAGAAATGCCGTGGATCCGGGGATGCCAGTGGATTCCTGTCACTTCGCCTCTGCACGTCCTAGAGCAACAGCAGTTGACAGTCACTGTCGGGGGATGTTTCAAACGAATAAATAGTGTATTTTTTTTAATTCCCAGTAGCCAGATGCTGCATCCTAAAAGATCTCACATTTGGAACGGAAAATAAGGCTTGCTGATAGTTGCTGTTGAGAGGTCAAGGACTGAAATGAAGTGGAGAAAAAGCAGCTTCCCTTCTCCTTCGAGGAGCTGTTGCTTCCTCCAGAGGCACATTGACAGGGAGTAGCACAGCTCAGCTACTGCATCTGTTCTGCAGTTAGAGAGGACAGGAGTCCTACTAGACTGTCAGACTGACATCTTCCCTGAATTCTTTGTGTGTAATCCTGAAATTAAAGAGGTTTTGTCACTGGCACTGGGGGAAGCAGAGCTCTGCTCTTCAGTGGGGAGGCACCAGGAGAAGCCTTTCTGTTGATTCATCGCAGTGCTAGCAAGAAATTAGAATGCTAATATTTTTAAAGCAATTACTGCATACAAATAACAGACTGCTAATGAAAGTAGGAAACCTAGCACTGTTCCAGAGCTTGCAAGAAATAAATATTTAACCATTATATTACTACTCTGAAATGACTGTGAGAACTCTCTGGGCAGTTAGAAAGCTTTTTACCCAGTATTGACTCAACAGTTGGTACTGTGAATAAAATATCGGTTTGTCACGTATGTAATTGAAGGGTATTTCAAGCCATCAAGAATTTTGTTCCTTATAACATTTTTTTAAAAAATCAGAATCAATCTTGCAGACCAGATGCATGATTTCTTAGAACAACATTTAAGTACCTTAAGAGGGCATTGAGATCAACGTGATAATTTAAGTGATCGCAATGATTTCGTAATTTATGATAATGTGAATTATCATATGCAAAGGAATCTTTGTGATCCCTTTAAATTAATGCAGATCAGAGAATTGTGTAGTTAATGAAGTGTTTGAGGAAGAGCCTTTCTGCAAATAGTGCTATGGCTCCTGAATCTCTGAGACGCAAAAAGTTGCTCTTGGAGGAAACTCTTTTTTCCAGGATGGTAAACTTTGTGCAATTAAAATAGCATGGGAGTCTTGCCACGTTTTATATTATTTTTAGTAAGTATTAAATCAAAAGAGGTTGGCATTTGAATTTTCACCTGGTTAAACCATTGATGGTTTGGGGCTGAATAGCTGGGGGGGTTCACTAAAACAGCCCTCATAACTAACCCATGTAGAGATGAGAAGGAATTAAATTCTTTTGCAGGCTTTAGTGTCTTTTAAATGAATTTATCACTGAATCATAAAGTATCTTACAGCAAAACAACTTGTCTTGCCTGAGGTGGGATCAAGCCCACTGAGTTAAATAAACCATGTACCGTGATTTCATTACATGTTCCTGTTTGCCCCTGAAATTCTTACCGGCAAAGGAAGGAACACAAACTTTATTATGCAATTAAGTGTTTGATGGAGCTTTTATTATGTGAGAGATCCACAAGGGGGAGACTTTATTCTAGAATAACCTTGTTTGGGACACTTCCATCTGTCAGAGACCTATGCAAGGTGGGAGTCCAAAAAATCTCTGTGCTCAGTGTTTTGTTGGCTTCTTGGCTTCCTATTTTTAGGTACCATAGTTACCTTTTACACTGATAAGCTGTAGGTTTATTTAAACCCTTATAAAGTTGACAGCTTGAAGAAAAAAAAGAAAAAAAAAAGGACCATGTTAGTCAGGGAATGGGACTGAATATCCACACACTCAGCTTTTGGATAATGACTGTCCTGAGCTTTGTGTTTTCTTACTTCTGAGCTATTGCTTTTTCAGCCTAACAAATCATAATATCGGGTTTGTTCATTTTGATGACCCTTGTCTAAAGTTTTTGGCAGTTTCTCTGTGCACTAGGTGCTAACACATGGTGTGCAGTGCAGAGCACACCACAATGGCAGGAGATGGTGGTACCTTTTCCTGCTTTTCCAGGTTGCTTGGCACCTCTGCAAAGAACCCAAAGTAGTTCTAGCCTGGCACTGCTCCTGCTTAGAATACCTTCAAATATTTTTAAAGGTTTGCACATAGTTATCAGTTTGCTGTGTAGTTTATACATTTATTTTATGAATTGTAGTTGGACACGTCTTTTGTAGAATTCTGACTCCAGTGTGTGCTTGGGAGAGATCACAAATGTTAGTTATCAGGATAATAAAAACAAGTAACATTTTACAGTTATCACTATTGCCTAATTCTTCCTAAAGTGTTGTTAAGGATAAAATAGTAGGGGTAGTGAGTGCAGGCGTTGATCAGGATCTGTTGCCTAAAAAATTGTCTCAAAAGAGCACAGACACCACTAAATATTAAGATGTCCCTGAAAACTGAACGGTATTTGGTGTGCCTCTAGTACATGGTGTTGTAAATGGTCATTAATGTGACATCATGCATAAGACCCAATCACAAACTAGTTCTGATCATTTATTGGTGGTTGAGAAGATAATGGAGAGGAAATCATTGTTGTAATACTGATGAAAACAAGAGAAAATATTAGAGTTTACACCAGGTGAAGATGTTACCCTGTGTATTCTGTGACATTTTGTGATGCAGCTTTATTCTTTCATAGAAATAGGGGCAAAGAGATTATTTCAGAGGTTGTATCAAAAAATGTTGATGATGGATTTCGTTACAAACCTAAATAGGTAGATGGTCAGGTCAAGACAGTTGATGCAGAATTGTGTTTTAAGTTTCTCACATTATAAAATAGTCACATCTCACAGCAATATCTGATACCATATATGGGTCATAATATGCTATATTGTTTTTACAACTGAGACAAAATGTTTTCTTTTTTCTTGGTAAAAGAAGAACTGCAGAATCATGGAGATGTTTTTGTTTGTTTTGCACTGCTGTTTCTTGATTGTTGGATTATAGCCTTTTTTGATTTCTTTGGACTATAACCTTTATCCTGAATCGTGAGGAGTGAGTAAATGTGCTGTCTGCTTACCTGTCTTCTTTTGTGAACATGCAAAATTCTTAATTGGATGGATATACAAAACTCTTCCAGGCAGGGAATTGATGAGTCTCTGTCTGCTGGTGAGATTTGCTCGTCTCTCATGCAAAACCTCTTAATTTTTTCCCCCTCTTTGTTTACTTCATTAATTTCAGTGACCACCTTTGTATTTCTAGTATGTGCTGAAGTATATTACATTTGATAACCATTTAAAGTTGCCATATTGTGCACTTCTTTTTCACATGATCTTTCACTCTGAGCATTTCAGGCTATTTTCATCTTCCTGCGAAGACAAAGTGTTCTTTTGAAGGATTTTAATCCTTGGTGGAAGCAAGTCTGAACTAAATGAGATTTCCAATGACAGGAAATGTAATTTTTGCTCACAGCTGATGGATATCTCTCAGTAGAGTTCCTTAAGTTCTCCCTTTCTGCTTGTCCTGGGGCATAAGTGGATATTGAGTGTCATCCTAACTATGTGATATCCTCAGAACAAAGGAGTGCAGGTAGTTTTCCTTTTGCCAGTGACCTTCCTTATTAGTTTAACCTGTATCACTCAGTGACGCTCCGTGCGCACATCCTTGATGCTGAGGTGGCATTGATAGGAGGAAAACTCGGTGTATTAATTGAGCTTCTAATTAGGGCAATTATGATCAAATCAGCAGTCGTTTGGTGCTGATATAAGCAGATGTGACAGCACGGAAGCTGCTTTGAAGGTGAGGTGAAGCATCATGATATTCACCTCACTCCATTTCACCTCGTCCCTGAGCGATCTGCATTAGGCATCACTCTTGTGCTCTACTGGTTAAAGCTTGAAGTGTTGATACCAGGTTAACTACTGAAGTTTGCTACCAGCTGGAAAAGCAAATATTTTCAGTTCAGAAACTGCTGTTCATTGTTCTCCATTGTCATTCTGAAAATAGCCTAATACACTTAAGAGCAAAAGTCACATAGGAAGTGAGGAAACAAGTCAGAGCTGAAACCTCCTGCCTTCAGAGAGTCTGTTGGCAACAGAAGTGCAAAATACAAATGGGGAAGTGGAGCTCTGAGGTGCCCCTGGATGAAAGCCAGAGCTGGGGACTGAGAAACAGAAATTCCTATAGAGAATATACCATTTAAACTGAGGTTGGGCCAGCCTGGTCTGTGTCTGGGCTGTATTCAGAGGGACACAGAGTGTTAAAAGAAGCACAGTGTGTATATTAAGTGCAATAATAAATACTGAACCCTTACTGGAACCTTGTGAGAAAACTTCAGAATAAGATTGGGTTATTTTAAAACACAGAGAGGGCAAACTGATATATTTAATAGGTTACTAGAGTACTTTTTCACCGTGGCAGCAAACTAGTGCAAAATGTTCATTGTCCAAGGAAAGGGAACAGTAATGGGTTTATATGGTATACAGGCAGCATAGGTCAGGTTTTCTTAATTTAGATTTAATAATCTGAACTGTTATAAGTAACATAGAACGAGAATATATAAATGTGTGCTTTGTCATTGAATACAACACGTTAGGAATTCATTATGGCTGTACAAAAGTTTCCATTACAGAATGGGTGGCTTAGTTAGAAATGACCTGGAAAAGAAGAGGAAAATGTTTCTCAATGACCAGTCAATATATTTGGATCATGCTTTTTTTTTTAGGCAAATAATATATTTTGATTTTAGTATGTTATTAGCATCCTCAGGTATTGGCATGATGTTAATATTGCAGAACCAAAATATTCTGTAAATTTTGTGCTGTTGGGACAGTATTAAATTAGAATGTATCTTATCCTCAGCTATAGCAGTTACACCCAGGCTTGTTACCATCTAGACTTTCTCACCTGCACCACGGTCCTCTGTGGATGGGCATTTTTATTCCGTTTCGAGAAACTTCACCCCTGTGGCTTGTACAAAAAATAAGCTCTTGAGGAAGCCCACGATTGAGGCTGCGGACAGGAGGATGAAATGATGCAGAGATTCCAAAGCTGGGTGGGGGAGGCTGGGTCAGTAAGTCCGGGAAGTGCAGTTTGAGGTGGGACTGTCAGCTTGAAATTGGGCAATTCTCAAATGCAGTGCCAGGGTCTGACACTGCGTTTGAAATACCAGCTGTTCTTTAATTTTAGCCCTCCGAACTGCATACACCTTGTATTTGCAGAGAGTGAACATTTGGCCCCAGGGAAGGCATGTTTAGAAAACATGACCTCCAGGATTTGTCCACAGTCCTTAGGAAAAAGCTTTTGACCAAGTGCATGGAAGCAGTGCTTTCCCAGCCTTATGCTCAGCCTTCCTGCAGAGCTCAGGGGCTCCCAGGGAGTATGTGCTGTCCCTTCCCTTCCCTGCTCTGCTCTGGCTTTCAGTGTGGCATCTTTGGGTCAGTCCTTCTGACACTTGGCTAAATTACATCCACAGAGATTGGAATAACGTCAAATGTGCTCCTGAATTTTGTTGCTGTCCATTCTAGTCCTAATACCACCGTAAAAGGGTTAGTTTTACACAACTCAGCATATTTGGTTGACTCTAAAATAGAAGCATAAAACCTCAAAATACAGCCAGTGGTCTGAATGCAGCTGCCAGAGTGATGCAGAGTCAGTACTGCCTGTCCTTCCTCAGCTCATCTGCGTGTGCCTGGATAACTTCAGGTGAACTCCTCCTTTTTAAAACCAAAACATACTGTGTTTTATTTAGACACTGTCTTCCTCAGCGCTTACATTTTATAAAATGGTCACTGTTGATGCTATTGGTGACTATCCAAAACACATTTTACAAACAAAAAACCTATGGCCAGGGTTTCACTGCTGTTTCCACTTGTTCATCTACTTCCATATTCTCTTTGTAGCGCTGCTCCAGATTCCCCTCCTGTTTTTAACAGTGATTCATGAGCCTCACAAAGGCTGAGACAGTTTTGTTCCAGCATCCCTCAACGTTATCCCCGAGAACCAGCTCGGACGTGAATGGTCCCGTACATAACAACCACAGCGCTCCAGGGAGGGTTTTTCCGAGTGCCAGCTGCCGTGATGTGCGAGCATATGCCTGTGTGGGACTTTGCCAGCGGAGGAGAGCCCGCCCTGCCCTCGCTGAGAGCTGCCTGGGGGTGCCTGGGCTCTGCTCTGGCAGCCGAGTCGCTAAGCCACAACTAATAAGCTGGAGCGAGGGGCCGGGTTTATTATCCTGGGCTCAGCAGCGTGTGTGGGGTGGTTATGAAGCTTCTGTGAGTCCTACAGGCGGCTCGTGGGCACATCTCGCCCGTGTGGTGGCGTGGGCAGTTATTTGCTTGCATCTCCCCTGCGAAAACCTTTCCAGTCCACATCCTAGTGTCTTCCTAATCCCGCTCCACAGGAGCATTTTAGGGTCCTCTGCCAAGAATTTTCTACCCTACACAGTGGGAGAATGTAACTCACAGTACCCTTGTTACTTCAGTTTTGGTCATTAGATTGCCACGTGCTGAGTACACTTAACACGAAAGACTATTATTCGTAATTTCTGTTTTGTGCTGCAGCCTAGTATGATAAATGGTGTTGTGGATCAGGTTTTCAAAGTTTGAAGTGAGACACTAAATTAGGTTCACAGAGCATGATTTAGTCATCTCAGTCACCACCTAAGACAAAATCTGCCGTTGTCGCTGGGCAGATACTTGTTAAAGAAAAGATTTTAATTGCTTTGCTTTAGAAAATCATGTTTGAGAAGGAAGCTGTGAGGTTTTTGGCTTATAACATGTCTATTTCTATATACATAGGGTTATTTAATTTGAAGTGTTTGTGTTTTCATTTGTGCTGTCTGGCATTCTTACCATGATATATTTCTTTGGAAATATTGATGACTTTATCTTAATTTCGGTCAGTGAAGAATTTCTGCTGATAGGATAGTTAGTAATATCTTCATTAATGAGAGGCTGCTGAGCCTTTGAGCCTTAATGTTACTCTTTCCATGTGTAATTATCATATTAATAGATTTAATTTTGATTTAATTTTTATGAATAGCCAAAAGCTCTGGTTTTTTTTATGAGTAGAATCAAAACTAGAACTACACTTCTCACTTTTGCTGTATCTGCTTTATGTCTCAGTAGCAGTGCAAAGAAGCAATGAACCTAGTTAGAGATATGCTGAATATTCTTTCTCAGGGGGAGTGTTGGTGTATCCCTGATGGTTTAAGGGCATAACTGAGGTACTTTGTGCAGCTGGTAGATGTGGAGGAGGGATATGAAGGCCAGGAGGGTATCTCTGGTATTAATGTGTCTGATTTCTTCCAGCACAGTGATCCCTTTTGATCTGCAGCAGTTTGTGCGATGCAGAACAGCTTTCAGGGTGTCTTTAATTATGCCCGTGGACGTTTTGGCCTGGAAAGTGAAATGAGGCTTTAGAATCACCTTTCCCTCCCGGCTGTGCTGATTTGAAACTTCGCACAGCTTGTTCCCCACCTGTAAGTGGAGGGATCACGTTTCTGCTCTCATGAAAGGCACGGAATGTGCAGCATCCTGGGCTTCAGCAGAAGGTGCAGCTGGCTCCCAGTCTGTCTTGTGAGAGCCCCCGGTGCTGCCAGGATGGGATAGCGACAGATCCTGTACATGCCTGTACATATAACCTGTAATAGCACCTCTCTTCACATCAAATCTGGGTTGGGTTCACAATTCACAGGACCTGAAAACCTGTCTTTGAGGTTTCATGTGGCTGTGGAACACAGTGAAACAGCTGCATCAGGAGCACTTCAGAAGCAGAGTTTATGCTGAAAAGAGACAGAGCCATTATTATATCAGTGCTCTCAGACACTTATAGAATAAATTGATTGATGATGCAATGCATCAGCTTTATTAAAGTTTCCCAGAAATGATTTTTTTAAATTATGCCACTTCCTAGGGATATTTTTCAGTGTGCTGTGAAGATGACATATCATATTTGTAGTGCATAATGTGAAAAAAATCGTTTTTACATGACAATTAATGTCCTAACATTTGAACTTTCAGGTGTGGTGGTTAATTTCCACGGTCTGTAGCAAACAAAAAAAGAAGAAGACTAATTCTATTTGAAGGTGCAAGAGGTGATCTCATCCATGTCATACTAAGTCCAAGGACCAACAGTTATCTTAAGTTCTCAAAACTATTTAAAACTGAGTGTATTGTTCACAGGAAAATCTTTTGACTGAGAGCAGAGGTAAAACCAGCTATGACAGAGCAGTGTGTAAGACAGTTTCTAGTTTAACTGAATTTGAGTCCCATCCTTTGTGATTGTGAGTGATGAGGTTGCATCTGCTTTTCTTCTCCTTTGTTTTTTTGAATTGCTTTTTTTACTGTACTCTGTGCAGAGCACCGAGACTTTGAAATTCAAAAGAAAAGCAATCTTTAAAAAATAGTTTCCCTTGGAAAACAAATAGATCTGTCCAATTATTTTTTTTGTTTCGTACCCCCGTGCTTGACATCAGTAAAACGACTGAAAATTACATTCCACCGTGTTTATTAAAGTTGTGCTCCTATGCAGTAATACACATAAGACATCTTATACTGCCTTAAGGATTAAGTTAAGCTCCTTTGTCAAGCCTGCTGGTATGGCAGGACTGTTAATCTTTCACTGTCAGAGTCTGGTTAGATCCTTCTTGAGGCTGAGGCAATGTCCAAGTGCAAAGAAATTAAAACGAATCAACTCCTGGCGTATTTCTGCTTTCATATTTTTGCACGGAGCAATCAATAAAAGGAGGTGCTGTTTTAAGAGGTACATATTTCTATGAGAAGGTTGCATTTCGAGCTCTTATTTAGCAGCTTTATGTTTATGCTTGTGACGTACGAAGGCGAAGTTGACGGCGTTCAAAATATGAAATTCATGGAAGTCACTGGGTGACAGCTCGTTGGAAGGAGGACAGGGGATAATTTTGTGAGCCTGCATTTCCTGGTTAAAATTCCATGGAGTTATCTGGTGTATGTTCATGTTTTATTATCACGTCAGTAATTACTCTTGCGTTTTCCTTTCAAATTACAACATTAAGTCACCAAAAAAAAAAAGGAATTTCCTGAAGTTGCAGCGTATTTACACACGACAAGGCTTGAAACAAAACTGTATGGCAAGAATGGTGAAGCTGGGAGTTAAATTCATTCTGAAAGATGAAAGCCCCAGCAGGGTACAAAACTGGTAGTAGGGAACTACAGTATTGTGCTATAGGTACCAAAGGTTTGCATTGCACTGTGGGTGGCTGTACCACGTAATTAATGTTTTTCTAACTAAAACTCTTGAAGAGGAATTTTTAAGTAATCATCTGATAATAGCCAACTAGTGCAATTTGTGCAGATATTCATCCAATGAAATGAAATGGGCTGTACTTTGAAGCAGTAGGTAAAATATACTAAAAATAAACTTTTGAGTGTGATAGGTGCCTAAATCGTACTTTCCTCATCAGGCCATATTTTTAAAAAAAATAGGAAAAGAAACTCTTAAATAACAATTTTCTTTTACATTCCCCTTCAAATGCAGTTTCAAGTGGCTGTTTTTATATTTTACACACATACAACCTTCCCATTTTCTGGAACAAGAGGTTCTTTCCCTTAACTCATTAAATAATAATACTTTGTGCTTACATATCACCTTGCTTCTGAGGATCTGCAAGTGCCATAGAAGCATTAAATGGAGGCTCCTGCCTTAAAGTACAGGAGTATTAACCCCGTGTGACAGAGGGGGGGGACAGTGAAACAAAAAAGTTTAAACTGTAGTTTTTTGACCTTGAGTGGCCAGAGGGGAATTTCGGGGAGGACTTTTGGGAAGTGCCGAAGTGTTGAAAACTGAGGGGACTCAACCTCAGGACAGGTGCCCAGGGAATCGCTTTGAGATGCCTCGCTTCGAGACGTGGCTTGGAGGTGAAATTTCGGACCTTGCTCTGTGCAGCACTGAAGTTCCATCCAGTGGACTGGGAGAGTTACGTGTAAAGCATTTGAGTTCCTTCTCCAGGAGGTGTTAAGACACGTATTTTGAGAAATACAAGGGTTGGAGATGACACAAGAGCTTTCTAATCTGTTTTCTTGAGCTGTGTAACTCCCCCAGCTTCGTCGTATGTGGCAATGTTAGATGTCCTGCCAGATTTCCTCCTGCCAGACACAAAGAGTGGTTCCTTAAGTGCAGATCTGGGGGGGTGGCTGGTTGAACAAGGCTTTTTGTAGACCACACTTCAGGTTTTGGCTTTTCAGGTCCTGTCAAAGTGTCATCAGCTACACAGGCACTTAAATAAATGCCTTGATTTTTAGAGGTGTTGAACCACCACGCACTTCGCAACAACTCAGGTGATTAGGGCAGGTTAACCCTTTAGGGATGATGGTTGATGTGCACAGCAGGGCTGTGCATTGCTGTATTTTGGGCTCCAGTAAACCTCAATGGAGTGTGCAAATACAGGCACTGAACAGAGTTAAATAGGCACCCTCAGGTCCTTTAGGTGACAGTGTGTTCATCACACTGGCACCAGCTACTTGTTTTACATTAATTTACTGTGCCTTGAAATATTTGCTATGTGTTTTATTATGTAGTGTGTCTGTGTCGTGCATTTGGTATTTATTATATGACATTTTAATAGAAATATATTTAAAAATCAAACACGTGAATGTTGTTGAGGGGGAGGAAGAATTGTGACAGCACATCTCAGACTTCTTTTTTTTTTTTTGCATATTCAAGTAGTCCCATCTTAGTTTAAAGCAAAACTAAAATCCTTTTCTGGCTCCAGAAGGCCACCCAACAAATAGGATGATTCAAAATGTATTTGGATATAAATGTTGTCAGCAACTGACTGATAATTCTGGAGTGTGAAGTTTATCACAGTCTTAGGAAACACGAGTAGTTTTGGAAGAGCAGGAACAAATCTTGCCATATACCAGTAAGGATCATCCTTAAGGTCTTTTAAGGTACAACTCCTCAACCTCTGGGAATGCTGATCCAGAGTTTTCCTTGGACAGAGTTGTGGCAAAATCGCTTGTGTTGTGACTGTGTTTGATCTAGTAGATTAAAACAGTAGGTCTCTCTAAATTCTATGGACTGCATGCTTGGGATGTTGATAGCCCTCAGTTTTCTTTGCCTAAAATTTGCCAAGTGTAAAGAGCAAGCACAGAAATTATAAATACAAGAGGGCAGATATGAAAGGTTTCAATTATTTTATGTATGGCAGTAGTGAGATATGAGCAACTGGGTACAGAAAGACAGGATTTATGAAATATGACCTTTGAAAAAAAGACAGATCACCTTTCAGGCTTAACATTATGCAGCTGAAGATTAAATGACCTCGGGTTTTTTTGCTTTCTATGGGTTAGGAGTAAATATTTTTCTCTTCCCTTTCGAAGGGTAAAAATACAGATAAGACAGTTATATTCTTCTCATTTAGATTAGGAAAGTTTGAGAAGAAAATTGCAAGTAGTGAATCAGGTTATCATGGGTAATAAAACTGCAATAAAAGCTGCACTGCACCCTCTTCAGGGTGAAGGTGTACAGACCAGGCCATTCTGATTAGACACTGAAATACACATTTTCCTGCCACAGCATTGTAGCTTAAGCTGGATACAAGTGGTGAACCCTGACAAATAATCCATCGAGTGATGTTGAGACTCTGTCAGGGAAAGCAGCCTCAAACAACTTCTTTTTCTCTCTTTATTATAATCCATCACTTCTTGCTGTGCATCTCCTAACAGTCTTATATTGACAGGCATTCTTGTAACTCCTCTCCCTTTGTATTCCTTGAGAGAACAAAAACATGGCATTGGGTGACTAAGGCTATTCCCACATGCTGCTTTGCAGAGCTGGGGAGAGACACACAAGGTCAGGAGATGCTGTGAATGAAATACCATTATTCAAAGACCCCAGCCTTGCTTCTGCTAAAACTCGGTGGAATTCTCCCCTGGAAATCCATGGAAGCAGGATTAGTGCCCAGGTCTGCAGCCCAATCAATTGTGATTAGCAGAGGCTGCCAGTGCTGTGAGATGTTAAGCATCAGCTGCTGATCACCTAATAGAGCACCTCTCTTATGCTGGCACACAGATATTTTCTGATTCTGCTTTGAAGTGCTGAAGTCTATAGATCAATAAAATGTGAAGGCAGAAAGGGCAAGGGTCAGGCCAGCTCTGTCAGATTCATACAGATTAGGAGAAAGAATGGCAGGCTGCAGTCCAGGGCTAATAGTTGTTGGGTCCCAAATACTTCTACACCGAGCGTTTCTGGAAACCTTCATGTGTGGGTCTCACTGAAGGAGCATGAGAACTTAAAGTACCACAAGAAATTGGAACCATAGTGTTAATACATAGCTGGGATGGGGGAAATATAACTGTATTATTTCACTACAGTTTTTAGGATTTCTGTGTTAAAGGACGACAGTGATATAAAGTGACATTTGTTTTTCTGTCAGTGTCTACATTTTGATGAAGTATAGACCTTGACAATGCTTGTTGTCAGATGTGACTCTGATAGTATTTGTGCAGCGACCATCTGTCAGGAATTCCCGTTTGAGGGCTGATGTTTCAGTGGTCCTCCTCACATCAGAGGGAGTCTGTATGGTTTTATGAGCAGTGCCAGGATTATACTGTTGGTGAGAGATCTGGAGGACAAGTCCTAAAAGGAGTGGCTGAGGGAGCTGGGGTTGGTTAGGCTGGGGAAAAGGAGGCTCAGGGGTGACATTATTGCTCCTGAAAGGAGGTTGCAGACAGGTGGGGGGTTGGTCTCTTCCAGGTAGGAAATTTCCTCCCTGAAAGGTGGTCAGGCATTGGAGCAGGCTGCCTGGGGAAGTGGTGGGATCTCCATCCCTGGAGGACTTCAGAACACACGTGAGTGGGGTGCTTAGGGACATGGTTTAGTGTTGGAGGTGGCAGTGCTGAGTCAACAGTTGGACTCAGTCTCAGAGGTCTTTTCCAGCCCTAATGATTCTGTGGTTCTGTGACTGAGGGACACTGAATCCTTGTTTTTCATTCTTGAAACCAGCACTGAGCTCAAGTCCCAGCAGTTCCCCAAGAGGCCAGAACTTCTTTTCATAAACCACTGACCTTTCTTCCTGATCATCTTTGAGAACCGGTGCTGTCTTTCACTTAATAGAACTTTGTAATCAGGGAGCTGAGAGGGATAAAATAAAGTGACGGTTTTTGCTGCTGGTTAGATGTTAATGTGAATCCTGAATGCCTTTTAAATATGTTAGTCTAAATCTGAGGGAATGGAGAAGAGCACTTGTGAGTATTAAAAAGGCTGGGAAAATAAACAGAATAACCGTTTGTCTGATAAGCTTGAAGGATGTGTCATACAATTTGGAACTGGAGATACAGGTACAGGAGCCCTTTATGACTGCAAAACTGCAATGCCTTTGTATACTTTTATGTGGTTTTTTTGAGAGATTTCCTGTTTTAAATAAATAATTAAATTCTGTTTGTAAATACTGCTCCACCGCAAATGACTTTGGGTTTAGTCCTGTAGTTGAGACTGCAAGAGGAATTCAAACATCAAAGTATTCCTGGAACTGAACTGTATGACTCTCATTGCTTATTGAGAGTTAAAGCAGCTCCTTGCCATCTCCAAATTTATTCTCTGCTTTTGGTATTATCCTTTGCTATGGTAAACAGTGTAGTTCAGCTCTGTGCTGTTTGCAGCAGTCTGTGCTAATGGCTAAGGGAAAGGTTGGTGTGAAGTCATTCTTGGACACTCAACAATCTCTGCCCACTTGAACACCCCTATATAATATTTTAAAAGTATGAAATGCCCTTAATGTAAAATAGAATCAGGCTGACTAGTCCTGGTTTGAAATCTTTAGATTCAAAACCCCAGCATTTCAAGTGTATCCTTCTCTGTCTTGATGTGCCCCCTGCCAAGAAAACTCAGGCACCACATCCTGAGGTGTTGCAGTCTTTCCATCACTAGGGAAGATAGTTGATAACTTGGTCGGGGCATTAACAGTGTGTTTTAGGTGGGGATTAAAGGTATGTGTCTCCTAAGCTTTGCTCTAGCTCCCACTTTCAAGCATTGAACTTTCCTTCCTACAGAGGCTGTTGAGAAATAGTGAAGATTATATATAAAACAAATGCCATCAGCACCATCACCTGACCACAAATTCAAGAGCCCCAAGGGGGATGCATTTTTTTGTGTTAAGCATTTCTCTAAACCCTGTGGACATATTCTTCTAGGACACCTCCTCTGAAATGGTGCTTATCTAATGCTTTGTATTGAAAGCAACATTTAAAAAAGGCAAATTATAATTTGGCTTTAGTGAGTGATGTTTGTTGGTTCATTTGCTTCCTTAATCTAGAATTGAAGATAGCACTGACAGTATGTGAGAAATTGTTTATTCAAGGCCATACAAGACGTAAACTGCTACAAACAGACCTTGCTGTTATTCCTGGAAGTGGACTAGTTGGCTTTGAGAGCAAAGCAAACAGGACACACTTACAGAGTAAGATGTTTATTTATGTTAACCTTATTCCTTTAAGCTTTCCTGCAGAGCAGGCTCTGAGGTGCCAGGTGCTTTCAAGCACAGGGCAAGGAGACGCTCCCATTCTGTTGATTTTCTTTTGCCATCGTGTACCTGCCTAGCACTTGCATAGCTTTTCCTGAAGCGCTTTGAGCCCTTGGGGTAACAAATGGATCAGTGTAATGACTCTCATTTTAAAGATGAAATTCCAAGTGATAATTTCACTGTAAGCTAGGCAGCCCATGGGTTCCAAGCGATTCACAGGGGTGCTTCTGGGACTGAAAGGCAGCCTGGGTTGTTTGCTTGAGGATTCCAGTGGCTGATGAGGAAGGAGACTATGACCCTGTGGGAAGCCTGTGCTGGAGCAGGCTCTTGGCAGGACCTGTGGAGAGAGGAGCCCACACTGGAGCAGGTTTGCTGGCAGGACTTGTGACCCTGGGGGGGGGACCCGTGGTGAAGCAGCCTCTTGCTGAAGGGCTGCACCCCATGGGAGGGGTGAAGGTGGGAAGAACTGCAGGCTGTGTGCAGGACTCATGTTCATGGAGGACTGTCTCCCATGGGAGGGAGCCCGTGCTGGAACAGGGGGAGGAATCCTACCCTGATCCCTGAGGGGGAAGGAGCAGCAGAGACAGCATGTGATGAACCGACCACAGCCCCCATTCCCCATCTCCCTGTGCCACTGAGAAAAAGGATGTAGAGAAAATGGGGTGTGAAGTTAGCCTGGGAAACAGGGATGGGTGAGAGGAAGGTGTTTTAAGATTTAGCTTTATTTCCCATTATCCTACTCTGATTTGATTGGCATAGCTCAACTGTTAGGTGCTGAATCCAGGTGAAGCATCATCATCCTTGGAAAACTATACACAGAGCATCACAAATAAGGGTCTGTATTTTGCATGCAGTTGCCATGTTCTTTTCTTGTGGAACGATTCAGGGCTGTTAGTTTTTATTTTACTTTGTGTAGCACATTTAACTGCAAAAGTAGCAGGCATTCTTTGCTCTATAATCCTGTGACAGATGTGAAATCCCCACTGTTGAAGGTATGAGTGAGGGTACACCAGATTCACTGTTTTCTCATGGATAAAGCATTTGGAAAGATTCATCCAGCTTTTGAAATGGCTCAGTGAAATGCCAGTTCAGGCTTGTGTTTCAGAATGGTCCATCTTCTTACGTGCAGTAAAAGTGAGGATGTGGATGGGTTGGGATACAGGTGGGATCTGTAATTCACCTGTAGTGAAATTGTGATACATGGTGGATTTGGTTTGAAAAAAGAAATGGTTTGTGCATTGAAGCCCAATGATGACAATATAAATCATCTTTTAGTTATATTGTAGCTGTGTTTACCTCAAATTATTTTCAGGCAACAGTGCTTAAGTGGAACATTTGTTCCAAACTCAGAGAAAGTAGCTGCTTGGTCTTCTTCCAGTAAAGGTTAAATCCTGTGTTGGAAGAACAGTACTCTCAAAAATGCCAATTTTACTTGATATATCATCTCAGTATGATTTTTTTTTTAGAGTTCTTTTGCCTGTGTGTTATTTTCTCACCTCAGTGCAGTCTGCTGCTGTGCATTCAAATGAAATATACCATTAAGATATATAATACATGAAAGCCTCTCCTCTAAAGCCCAGTGAGACACATTTTCTCTCTTACTAGTAGATAGTGATAATGTAAGTCTCTAATCTCATTAGTTTGATAAAAAACACCCCATAGCACTTGGGTGCTTTAAAAAAGCAGAAAGTAAAAGAGGCATGATTAAGTTTGTAAAAATTGGAAGGGAAATGTTTCTTTTGAGGTTACAATACACTTATATTAGTTCAGCATTAGTGTTCTGAAAGACAAGGGAAGAGTCTTTGAAAACAGTATTTGCGTTAATATGACTGTGATAAAACTACAAAAGGGCATGTTGATATCTTTTGCCGTTTGTGATTTGCTTTTCTGTCAATATTCTTCATGTTGTTTATCTTCTCACCCTCAATGAGAGGGAGCTGGCAACTGGTTTTGTTTTTAGCCATGATTATGATTTAGTTATGATTATTGTTAGGTATTGTTACTCTTTGGCAGCTTAAAGAATCTGTCAGCTCTTCGTAAAGGTGTTTAGTAAATAGCATTATTGTTTTATTCAAGCATTTAAATTTGACCGATGGGTTCATCTATTTGGTATTTGCAAAAGTCTGCTAAATCCATTTATTTGATATTTTGACATAATTGTCTGTGGTTGTGTTAATGCTGTTTTCCGGAAGATTAAGCATATGCTATGGAATCTGAATTCCAGTTTTTGCAAGGAAATTGATGATGAATTCGGTGTTTGATTTAGATAGAAAATTAAGTTTGATAAGGGACGGAGAAGAAGCAAGCGATAAGAAAACAAATGTCAGATGAACTCTCCATGTATTTATCATTCACCTGAGCAGTTTCCTTCTCATTCGTGGGTCCATCCTATGCTTCTGAATGTCACAAGTCTCTTATTCCTTTGTGCTGCTCTTAAATGTAAATGTCATCTTAAATTTGTTTATCAGCCTGTTTTGTTGAAAACATGGAAAAAAGGCTAAAAGGTCAATCATGTTTATCTTAATACAAATTATTTTCTGTAATTGTATTTTCACTCCTCATTGATTCTAATGGGACATAATATATTACATGTGCCCTAAAATCAATATAAAATACAATGCACTATTTATAGCGTTATGAGTTTAAAAAAAGAGAAATATCCATTAATATTCATGTGATTCACGTATGTGTTTTACTAACTGCACGGTATGATTTATCAGATATGGTACACTGAACCCCACTGAAATCAGTGAGAAATAGATATGTGACTGTTCACTGTGCTCACTTATTATAATGGTTTGGTTATTTAGAGCTGCTGAGGGTTTATTACCAGTATTCTGGCCCCTTTCTCCACCTCCTTTGAGGGGGTTCTCTGAAGTTCAGGGCTTTTCCAGATTATCCTCGAACACATCCTTCAGTAGTGCATCCTTCAGCAGCAGCTGTGTCTTCTGGAATCTTAATGACTGGTACTTCCTTAGGGTTATCTTGATTTTCATCCCGGGTGTCAGGCAGCCAGATGTGGTGAACACAACATTAGGGATTCCAGTTATGTAGACAGAACTTTGATCCTGCACTCTGTTAGAATTCATTAAATGAAAATGCCTTGCTCTGGATTTCTGATGTCCTGGAGTCAATACCAAATTCATCACTGACTTCTGTGGGGCATCTTAAGTAATAAATGCTGAAATGTGTCCTGTGATTGTGTTGTTATTAAGGAGAAGAAAATCACTGTTTACTTTGGGACAAGCAAGCTGGGAGATACATTTCCTTCTGCTTCGTTTCCCAAGAACTTCCAGTTCTGTAGAATTGAAAGCCCCAGTCCTGCTAGCACATGTGCATAAATTCAGCTGTTAAGCTGTTCTAATAGTTGTATCAGTATTTTATTTAGTAATGCATGTGACAGACATCAGAGCTTGTACTGTAGACCTGCAGATTTAAAAGCAAAGGGCGCTGTAATAGGAGCTAAAGGACTGAGTTGCTCCAGCTTGAGCTGTGATGGACTGATACCTGTGGTAGAATGCATTTACACTGGAGATATATATGCAGAATAATAGAACTGTAGAATAATTTAGGTTGGAAAAGCCCTCTAAGATCATCATCAAGTCC
>JAYRBT010000005.1:11660959-11715477 GCA_036023395.1 Myiotriccus ornatus
TTAGAGTTGGATAGAGAATTAAAAATCAGCATGACAAATACATCAGGTATAATTCAAACTGTGAAACCGTGTTATAAATTGAATTATTTTCATACCCCAGCGTCCCAAACTGCCTTACAGTACAGACCATTCTGCCCTGGGTAGGCAGCAGCCAAATGTACAGTGTTTGACTTGGGAAGGCTTGGTCGTGGCCAGAGCTGGGCTGTTGTGAACAAGCCATGCCATCTCCACCTCCACAAACCTGTAGGGGTGTTTTTATGGCCTCCTTGGCAGGGTTTCCTCGTGGCAAAGAGGGTGTGAGCCTTGCAAGGTGAAGGGTTGAGCTTACCAGTGTTATTAATGCAGCCACATTCCTGCCATAGGAGGATTTGTAAATTAACCTCTTAGGTGTTTTGTAGTTAGAGAGGGGAAACGTGATTAGAAGTAATTCTCACTGTGTTACTAAAACCAGGGTCCAGCTTTTTGGCCAGATTGGTTCCCAGAGGACGTTGGAGCTATTGTATTAGGGAAGCAGCCAGGGAAATTCCAGGATCACATGTAAAACAGCATCAGGGAAGGTCAGAGGGATGCATTTGCAAGTCAAGAAGACATTGAAGGGGATCTAATTATAGGCTTAATTGCTGTGGGTAATGACAATTCAAGCTACTATATTTAATGTAGCCTGGATAGTATAACTGAGGTCATCCAACAAATGAATCAACAAATCCAAAGCAGATTTTCAAGAAACATTAAGAAAGGAATGGAGAGTCCTAGACCTGCTGTAGCCAAGAGGACTTTTATCAGTGAGCCAGGTTTTCAAGCAGAGCCCAACTTTCACCCTTACGCATAGAAAGGCTGTGGCTTTGCTTCAGAAAGCATCTTCAGTGTGATAATTCATAAATGTCTAGTAATGTGTCTGCTTATCACATTGTTGGAGCAATGCCCATGGTGCTCTGTGGGTTTTAGAGCTGGAAGGTGATCAGGGAGCTGTGGTCCCACTACCAGATCTGTCTCTGGCTTGCGTGGTGACTTTGGCTGGGGCACGTGGGAATGTTTTATGATTATTTGCCCCTTAATCTCTCCCCATCTAAACTACCTGTCTGTCTTGATAAGAAGCTTAAACATCTATGATGAGTAGTGCTACATAAGTGCAGGACCTTGATGTTTTCAAGGAGGAGACAAACAAGGGCCAGTGAAAGACTTAACTTAGGTGGGTGAAGTTAGTTGTGATTACTGCTTTCCTAATTGTCCATGTTTGTAGTTCACAAAAGCAGAAACAATGTGGTGTTAATTCATGGTCTGTAAAACAAAATCACATTTTCAGTCTTGCGTTTCAGTCAGTCTCATTTTTATGAACTTTGCAGTTGTGTTTCACTTGGGATGTATTTGGCTGCTTGACAAAGTGACTGGAGATTTATAATTCCTTATTAGTAACTCAAGGCTCTAAAGGGAATAACAGAGTACTTATTTACTTTTCTAGGTCAGACTCATGATGTAGGAGTTTAATGAACTTCTGCTAAACAGGAATTGAAGCAGAATTAAAATCTCAGAGTGCATCTGTCCAATAAGGTTATTAATCTTATTTTCTATAGGTTAGATATTTTTCACTTGCACAGGGCTGTTTAGGCTGCACTTTCTCAGTAATCAGCCAGGAATATGAGACTGTCATATAGAACCTGGTATTAAGTCAATGCACTGATGTGATTTTGCTCTGAAATTGCGTTATGTCAAATAACTGTATTTATGTATCAGTGTTTAGGGCAGTAAGATCCCGGTTCACATGTGCTGAAAAAGAGTTTGTGATTCATGTTAGCAGCTAAACCATTGCTGCAGTTTTGATGCCTCTCAGATGTTGTTTGAATCAATAAGGTGGGCACTTCTCTGTCGAGAACACATTGAAATCTGTCCTCAATTAAAAAAAAAAAGGTGCAGTATTTGTGCTTCCCTGTAAATGTGAAGGGAACACAGTGTTTCATATTCTTGCAGGAGATACGCCTTGGGATTTGCTTGATACTACAAAATTATTGATGGAGATAAAGGTGCACGAAAGGAACATAAAAAACATGTTCCATGACTACAGGCGTGCTTTGCTCCGGACTTGTATTGCAGGAAATACCAAACATCTCCTCTTAAATCATGTTATATTCAGAAATGTCTGCGAATCAAATGTGTAAAACACAATAATATACTTGAAGATCCTAAGTATTTCAATTGTTGCAGTTTAAACCCTGGAGGTATAACTGTGTGTGGACATAAAAGGCCAAATCTACATTAATATAGGTTTAAGAGAGAATATAATCATATGTGGGGGAAAAAAAACCCCCGAAAACTTAAATACAAACCAAGAGATAGTAGAAAACAATGGGTGAGGGGCTGTCTTAAATACCTATCTTTATGCTTATTTATAGCTCTGAGGAAACACCTCCCTTCATGCTGTCACAAATGCTGGTCCTGAAATAAGTTTCTCTGCCCTTTCCTCAAAAATCAGAGATCAGGGTCACCTTGGCAAAACAACACCTGGTCCTCAATTAAATTAACAAGGAGGTTTTGCCATGGAGAGCAGCCTGGTGGTTCAAATGTGTATCCACAGGGCAGGAGCCAAACCCTGCATTGTTCCCTGGTCAGAAGTGATGCACAATTCTTTCCCTAAGGATACAGCCCCAATCTTTAAACTGTCATCCAGTGTGGGGGTCAGACTGCTTTGTGCTTCCCTTTGGAGCTGTGCCTCTGGGCACAGGGCTGAGCAAGTGTCCCAAATGCTGGGAAGAGCTTGATTAAACCGCTGCTCTTTCTGCCTGTTATCCAGTGACCATTTTACATGGAGCTCATGGAAGTCCTCAGGGCGTGGGCTGGCTTCTGGAGCCATCAGGCAAGCATGCTGTACGGTCTCTGTTCACCATCTCTTCTCATTATTCACATTAGATTTTTCTCTGGCTTATTTTTGCATTAAGTAATGGAAAGGAGTATTGAACTTTGAATTAATTTTCTGCCTTACTCCTCATCAACCAAGTGGCCAACTGGCAGAGAGTGCAGAATCCTAATTACTCTCTATGACATAAGAAAGAAAAAAGCATCTTGGATCCAAATATCAAGGCTCTAAGGGATATATGAGATAAAAACAAAATGGCCTTTTATTAAACAAATCTGATGTGAAAGAGAGGGAGGAGGGATTTTATATTTGCTTTTCTGTTTTTGACTAGAGAATACTTTACTCAAAAGCAATAAACTACCATTATTCTTGCTTGTAAAAAGCACTTAAGCAGAACTTCAAATAGTAAGATGAAATTCCTATTTAATAATAGTCAAGTAAGGCTGTTCCAACGTGACAACTAAGCAGAGAAGTGAATAAAGGAAGCTTTCAAAGCATTGCTGGTTTTGTGGTTGGTCAGTGGGAGGACCAGTTGTAGTTGTCGCCACAAAGAAAGGCTGAAGAAATAGGAAATTCTAGAGCTTTTGAGGGGAATGCCTTATTAAAATGGCAGTGGTGATTGTTGCCTTGTTTAGGATGTGAATAATGGGAATAATTGCTTGAGTGCTACTGATGATGGCGATGGGAGGACATCAGAGCCCGGACCTGTGCTAAGGAGCCATGGAGACACTGAGAGAGGAGATAAGATGTGCTCACAGCCAGGCACAGTTGTTTTAGAAGAGACTGTAATGCAGAAGCATTTGTAATGTAAATCTGGTAGGATTTGGCATGATTATGCAGGGGTGATGCAACTTGCCTAGTAAAAAGCACTTTTTAACCATATAGCTGATCTCTGCAAAGTCTGCTTATTTCCTCCATAATACACTTGTTTTGCTGTAACAATAACATGCCTCTAGAGTGAAAATTGCCTAAGAATGGGAAAGGCTGAATACAGAGTAAGATTGTCTCTCTTTCTCTTTGGGAGGGGTCAGTAGAGACAATAATACAATAATAGCATTCCTATCCTATTCATTGATATGGTGGGGTTTTTTCCCCACTACGATATATGAACTGCCTTGAAAACTGGGTCAACCTAAATGCTGTCACAAGTGCTCATCACCAAGCATATATTGCTGCATACCTGTCACACTCAGCTGCTGAAACGAATTTCATGAAGGGAGTAGGGTAAAAGGTGAAGCTCAGCAGGATTATTGGCTGTGAGGGAATCACATTTTTGCAGCTTTTGCCCAAGAAAATGGGCAAAACTTTGCTTAATGCTGATACCTACAAATAGTATTTGGCCTTTTCTATTTAAACTGATATTTTTTTCGCTAGTCAAATTTATTTGCATACACTTGGTAATTCCCATGGTGGATTATTCTTGCTGCTTAAGAGACTGAATTTATTGATATATCTAGACATGGAAATTTACTGGGAATTGCTTGAAACCCTTTAGGGGTTGAAAGTTCTTTAAGTGGAGTTAGTTACAGTGTAGTAATGGGATTGTTGGTGATAAATCACAATATTACGTATTTACTGCTCACCAAGGAAGAGCTTTTTAGAAGATTCTCTTTCTTTTCTTTGCCAAAGTGAAGTTCCATGGATGAAAGCCATGGTGTCCACTCGTGGCATATCTTTGCTCCAGCAACTCTTCATGATCATACTTCATCACAATTTAGGATTTGTGCTGGAGAACAACAGCATCTCATGCTTGGGGAGTAATAGCACGTATGACAGACACGTGCTCCTGTGTTGCATGTCAGTAGGTAGCTTGCCAGCCTGGAGAGAAGCAGAGTTAGGGCTCGAGCCTGTGCCTTCCTTGCTGCTTAACACAAGCTGAAAGCATCCTGTGAGACGGATCACAAGCTTTTTGTGTAGGTAGGAGAGTGGTAGGGAGCCGTAGTTACAGTTCAGCTCTGCAGCTGAAACCTGCCTAGAACTGACTCTCATCTGCATCTCTATCTGTTCAGTCCTTGGCTTTTTCCCTTCAGGATGCCAGAAGGCAGTGGTGGCTTTGTGATGCAAATCAGTCCTGCCAGGTCTAAGAAGGTAACTCATTCATTCAGCATCGATTTTTAAGGCAGCTTGTAATGTGTCTCTCATTTGGCATGAAGGAGTTTGCCAAGCGTTTCAATGAGACAGTTACAATCTCACTCGAAATTTGTTTAAAAAAATTTCCTTTCCCGTTGTCACTCCGAGTTGTGAGTGCCAAGAACTGGACTGAGAGACTGAAACACAACACATCCTCTTCCCCAGGGTGAGAGGAAATTTCGTCTGCAGGGATGAGGTGAAGAGTTGCTGGGTTTTTCTAAGGAGGAAGGCAAGAGGAGAGGGGACAGAAGTGGTCCAAATGACCACCCTGTTATTACCAGAATGTGTGCCAGGTGACTCAGTAGGGGCCTGTTCTCCAGAAGCAGAGGTGGGGAGGAAACAGCACAGCAGAGTCTTTCGCCAAAGTGAAGCAAACAGAGGCTCCAGTGCATCTGGTTGAGGGAGGGAGTAGGGATAGATTTGCTGAAACGTGTGTGGCGTGTCCTGGAGTCCAGGGATGGAGCCAGCAGCAGGGTGACCGAGCAAAGAGTGGCTGCTGTGATGCTGAGGCCACGTTACCCTGCAGGATATTCTCAGGTTCTCCTGCAGGTCTGATTTTGGGGAGAAGTGACGTATCAAACTGAGGCAGAGGAAATGCTGGGCTTAGCTGAAGGCAGAGCATTGATCTCCAAAACCCTGGTGGTTAACAGGGAGAATATGGTGCAACACTTCCCAAAAACTTCCTCAAAGACTTCGGGGGAGAGAGTTAGGCAGCAGTATCTCAGTTGAGATAACTGCAGTCTGAAGCGGGCATATGTGACCATTATTCACACATTCCCTGGATATCATATCTCAGTCATTCTGAGAAACTTGCTCTCTTCTAATTCTATCACTCCAGGTGCTGGAGGTTTAAGAAAAACCTGCAATATTGTGAAATATATTAAAAAATTGTTTGATTGGCAGTGTGGTAAGAGGAATAAATAGATCATCAATCTAAAACTGCTGTGTGCAGCCATTAAACCTTCTCAGTTGGTGATGCCTGAGTCAGGAAAAGCCTCATGTGGTCGCTAGGAGGAAGGTTGTCTGCTTGCCCAGAGGTGCTGTTAAGATCACAGAATCACAGAATATTCTGGGTTGGAAGGGACACAAGGATCATCAAGTCCAGCTCTGAAGTGAAGGGGCCCGTACAGGGGTTGAACCCACAACCTTGGTGTTGTTAGCACCCACACTCTCACCAGCTGAGCTCATTTGTAGGTTTAACTCATAAGCAACTCTCACTGAATTCAAAGGAGAAAAAAGCAACCCAGAGTGTAGACCATGAACTTGTAAAAAGATACAAAAATATGCTTTATTATAGGAACATTTTTTTAGCAAGCAAATACGTACAGAAAACACTTTTTTAAACTGTCCGTAAGCTGCAGTTTGTCCGTGTGAAGTCTTTGGTGACCTTGTTGCTGATAGCAAATACAAAAGAAATAGAAAAAAAAATTTAAACCTGTGGCAAACTCAGATGATTTCTATAACATCTTAAAATTCACATCTATACCCTTAATTTTTGATCCTCTCCCTTCATACTTCAGAATGAATTTCGGGATGTTTCAGAAATGTTCTTAATTTACCATAGATGCTTCATTTATGTTGTATCGCTGCAATGGCATATACGTGACATAGAGATTTTAGCCTAGGAAAAAAAGATGTGTGGGGCAGTGGGCAACCATGGAAGAAAGGGAAAAAACCACAGGAAAAATAGTGAGTGGAGAGGCTTGGTGCAAAGGAAGCAGCCTGGGTTGGAGAGAGAATTCAGGGATGCCAGCCTGCCTTGGAAAGCTTGGTGAAGTGCATGAGATAGCTGGAAACAGAGTTGTAAAGAGGAAGTTTAATCTCCTTCCTAAAAGACGGCAAAATTTAACTGGGTGAAGGGGAACCTCCTGTGATGCTGTGTGGCTAATTTTCGCAGAGAACGTTTAATTCTTTCAGATATTGCAAGACTGCATTTACCACTTTACTAAATAGAAATTGCTGCTTGGGAAAATCCATTTATAAATGTTTTTTTGGAGGGTGTTGGCGTGTTAGGCAGTCCTGAGGCTTCTTTATCCACTTACACCTGACCTGCTAAACAACCGCATGTTTTCCTTCACTCACTGAGCTTTAGCTGAATAAAAAAACCCATACCATTACTTAGTGAAACAATCAGATAAGAAAAGGCATGGTATTAGGATGAATGGTTAATATGTGGAAAATTATTCAAGATAGAAATATTCTGCTTGCAGTTCTATTTTATCAATGCATATATAGTGCACAGTTATTGTATATGAGGATTACATCCACCCAGGTGCAATAGACTGCATGGTATCTACCAAATCTCTACACTGCGAATAATTTACATGTATTGCCAAGCTGAATCAGAATTTTCCAATCTCAGAGGACAATAAAGTCTTGTCAGTCCATCATGTTGTCATTATCACTGATGCCTACTAACTGTTTCCACAAATGGGAAAGCCTGGATATCCTGCCCCTTCTTGGATGAGATAAGTTGATTGATTCCTGGAGCCAATTTGCTCAAGTTGCAGCTGTCTTTCTTGAACTTGATGTAGCATTTGCTCAGGGTGAGAAGAACAAAGAGAATGCTGGTACTTGTTTGTGCTTTGGGCTAATCTGGAAGGAGTGGAATATTTTATATTTTGTATCCCTGCTGCTTACTAGTCTTGCTAGCAGGGAGAAAGGAGGCATTTCTCTGCTGTGATACTCACAGTGCTTAATTAATACACAGACAGAGCTAAGCCCTGTACAAAAATGCGATATGTTTTGGGGATTTTTTTATTTTGTGGTGTATTTTTTGTTTGCTTTGTTTGTTTGTTTGTTTGGGGTTTTTTTGGGGGGGAGGTGTTTTGGGGTTTTTTTGTGAATGTTTTTGTGATGGATTTTGTTTTGTGGTTGGGTTTTGTTTGTGGGGTTTTTTTCTTGAAAAGAAGAGAGGCTGACCAACTGCTAAGTCCCAAATTGCCCTGAGTAACACAGGGAGCATGCGGTTATTTCTGATGAGGATTGTGTGTTAACAGTAGTGTTTTGTGGGCCTGAAGTTGGTCATTCCAGTCTTTTATTCAGGAGGGATGAACACACTGTAAAATATTGCAAGGTAATGTTGGATAACTGGTCTTCAAACAGGATTAAAAGGCATCACTCAGATCATACGAGAGAGACGTTTCAACATGCAGGATCCACAGAACTGGGTTGCTCCAGACAATACTAATCAGCAAATAATCAATATGAATGTAATTCACATTTCCACACACTGCACAGCACTTGCAGAGCCCGTACTTGGTAGGTAGATCCTGTTGAGGCAGTTCAGGGTGGTGATCAGTCACAACTTGCATCACTTCCCCGATTTGTCAGTCCCACTGACAGAGCCGCTCAACAAGAAAGCTGGGCCTGACGTGAAAAGTTATGCATTGAGCTTGAATAAAGGGTTTGTCTGTGAAACACGTGCTGCCTCTGTAATGCAGATTTCCTCTCTTAAACATTCACTTCAAAGTGTTTTTCAAACTACTGAGTGCAGCAGCAGCAGCCACAGAAACAAACTGCGGCCTTAGCCCAGCTCTGCACACACGTGTGGGATGGAGAGAACAGTCAGCCAGCACTAGGGTGGCACCGGTGTGGTGCTTTCTACCCACGGAAAAATGGAGACCTGGGATAGGGTTGGTGCAAAGGAAGCCTTTTGTGGATGGCAAGTTGTGGCATTATGCTTTTAAGCTGCTGTCAGCCCAGAAATCTGCTTTCTTTGGGTTGTTTGAGGTGTCGCTGCGTGGCAAACCAGAAGTGTCTTCCATTTATGCACACTAAAGGGAGCACTAAGCAGCACATGCCTTTATTAGCTCTGGGGGAAAACTTTCCTACTCTTGTATGGCAAAGGCCAGGATTTATTGCAGCACCGTGTGGAAGGAAATTAGTCATCCATGATGTGGAGTGGGATGTTTTCTTTCACACGGTTTCACCCTTTCTGCCTTGTAAGCCATTAGCCCTTTCCTGCATTTTAGATGATGCATTTGCATTTTCGGTTTGTACATTTCCCTTTTTTGATTTTGTTCTTCTTTGGGAGATAAGAGGGGAATAGAGATGAGAATTAAGGGGAAAAGTGGAGAGCACTCCCACAGCCACACCAGAATGGTTTGGGGAGAAGTGCTGTCTTTACATTCGTCTGTGATATCTGGGTACTTGGGAACTATGTCCATGTGGATGAACTAAACATAGAAATGCCAAAATACTTATAGAGGGCCCAATTTACAAGTCATGTATTATTTTTGCACTGAATAACTGATTTGTCTTTGCAGTTAACACCATTTATGTCTGAGATAGAGAGTGTAGTGTCCCTGTTTGCTGGCAGTTCAGGCTTGGGACTGTAATGTAAAGTATAATGTCAGGCAGTGCCTTGCCGAGTCTAATTTATGGCTTTGGAACAGCTTGTTACACACCCGGTGCGGGACTGGGTGATGGGAGTGAAGAAACCCCCACCTTTCCATGTGCCCTAACAGCAGATTGCCAGGTCTGCAGAGCTCTGCTGCATCAAAAGTAGATTAAATCTTTATTTTAGAATCACAGGATGGTGATAGTGCTCTTAAACAGTAGCTGCTATTAAAATGTCAGCGCTGCTGTCAGTCACCACCCAGTACCTGAGTTAACACCGTTTCCCCTGGTAGCGAGAATGGAAAACAGGTTGCTACTTACAGTGAACTATTGTAAATGAGGAGCACAGATCTAATCCTTTTTGATATGGCTTATTATTCATCTGTATGCATGTTGTATTACTTCAGGGGTTGCACTGACCTCTAGATTTCATGCTCCTGGATTTCACTTCTTATTTTCTGTTAGGTTTTTATGCCGTATTTTGGCAATATTGAGGCTTAGTCATACACGTGGAAGAAAATGTGAAGTTACAGATAACGTGGTGATTGTCCATTTTATGAAGACTTTAGGACTTTGTCTGGTGAGCATTGTGCAAAATGGCAGATACTGATATCTTAACTAATTATTCAATCAAAGATTTGGCAGGCCAGTCAATGGGAACGATGTACAGTGGACTAGAATTGATCACACTTCATTTCCCATCAATTGGCAGAGCAAATGGTAGCTCAGATGATAAGTTAGGATCATTGCCAGTCATTTCTTGGGCTCTTGCCTTCCTTCTTTTTTTTTTTTTTTAGTTTTTTTTCCCTTCCAGACAGAACCCCCAGACTATTCGATGAAAGTGGATGCCCTCTGATGTTGGTGAATAAAGCTGTGCAGAGTTTTTGTGGCCTCTGAGGGACAGTGAGACTATTTCTGGCTCCATAATTGATGCTGCTGCATAGTCCTATAATCACCTAACCTTATTGAATTGTCCCCACGTGAAGATTTGATTTCAAATTTAGTAATCATTATACATCATTCATTCTCACGTAGATTACAGGTTCGTCTGTAAAGTGACAGAATTTCACCCCAGAGCTCTTTGAACGTTCGGCTCTTCACTTTTACTCTTTCTGGATATGCTTGTGACACTTCCAACTTTGGTGATTTACTAGCAATTAGTAGAGTTCCATGACAGATTTATTGCAGCCTTCCAAAGAGTGATGAATCAGATGTGTGGCTACAAAGAAGTGGTTCCCTAGGACTTTTATTTAGTGCAGGAACACAGGGTTAGATCCCATGACGAGCTTTGGTGTGTAAAGCAGGACTTAACCCAATTAAAGCTCCACTCCTAAACCTAAATGTAAAGTTTCAGTTTAAAAAAAAATAAAAAAAATCTTTCCTTAGCTGCTGACTAACCTTGAAAGCACATAAATGAGCTTGCTGTTTCCTCATTTGAATTTCAAGTGAACTGGATGCCTACGTTTCTTTTCCTGCATCTGCCAAAATCTTTGCCTGATTCCTGAGTGGGGCTGCTCAGGAGCTGAAAATCAGGATTTCTTTCTCCCGAATGCTCTGCTTGGCTTGGCAGACCCACCCCACGTTCACACAGGCAGAGATGCCCTTCCCCAGCTGGAAGGGACGATGCCATCCACCCGTAGGAGTTGTTTCTTAGGTCACCCTTGGCTGGAAGGGAGCTCATCCTTGGTGTGAGGTTTCTGCATTCCAGTTTCTGGGGCTGTGCTGTTTTGTTCCTGTCAGAAAGGTGACATACGGTTTAGCTTTCAGGATAGAGACTGATTCCTTTGGAAACAGTGAGTGTTCAAAAATAATCTGGTTGTGACAAGGCCAAATGTTTTTGCATTAACAAGCTTTCCTTTGAAAATACATTGATCTGTCCTTTTTATTTGCTTTCCCAGGTGTGTGTTGCTCAATACTAATTGAAAAAAAAAAAAAATTTATTTCTGATGTGAAACCATCCACATGGTCAACAAATATACACTGAACTAGAATAAACTATTTTAATAACTTATTTTTTAAATTAAATGCAAATGTAGCATCCTTTGCAGTCAGTTGAAGCAAACATAACCCCCAGCACATTTAGCATGTTAAAAAGAAGATTTTTGCTGTGTTCACCATGTTACACAGTAATTAAAAAGGAAACCAGCTAAGCCTTCAGAACCTGTCCCTTTCTACGGAGTGGAATTCATGTCTGTTTAACTTAGGGCTGTGCTGTGATTATTATTTTTGAGGGGTAGAAATCCCCCACTGTTGCTTTTTTCTGCGTGTGTGTTTGGGAAGGAGAACACACGACAGAAAGTGGGGGGGGGATTTGAACCACCCTGCAGCTGTAATTGGGTGCTGACACATCAGTGGGGTTTCACACGTGGGTTTCCAGGATGGAGGCTCCTCCTGGCTGACAGGAGCCGTGCTTTCTCCTGGGAGCACGTGCTGTTTTCTCCTGGGATGTGCAAACCTGGGAAATAGGCAGGACCGCCACAGCTCAAAGATCCCCGTGCAAAAAGCTGTGGACGCTCCGGTTGTTTCTCCCCTACGAGAGGACAATATCCTGTCCTCTCTCCTGACAGCTGAAACTGTGGCTCTGGGGGGCTTCTAAAAACACACTGCTTAGGTGGGTGGGCATTGTTTGGGCTGTTACAGCTGGAAAGATGAACTTGCATGTCCAGTGCAGAAAAACTACTCTAGACTGTGGCCATTGCTGTGGAGAACCTGTTTGACAGGAGTTCATCCGCACGAAGGAGGAACCCTGGGCTGCAGCCCAGGCGTGGTACGGAGCCCTGAGAAGCAAACACTGGTTGTACAACTTGAAACTTCCCGCTGACAGGTCATCAGTCAGATGTCAGGGCACTGAGTAATGGTGATCTGAAACAATGGAAGATTGAGAGATACTTTGGAAAAGTATCTGCAGTGTAGCACTTCGTGGTTGTCCTGCCACCTTCGCCTTTTCGTTCTTCCAGCACCGCCACCATCACCCTTCTTATCATAGCATTTTGGGCTGAATTTTATGGACATTCAGTGTCACTAAAGACAGCAATGCCGTGTCATCCACCTGTTTTCTTTTCTTTCTGTCCCTGCCTTGTTTTGACTTCTCTTTGCCTCTTGTTCTGATTGTGATATGGATCCAGAGAGTGATCCAGCGAAATACCCTCCAACCCCCAACCCAAGAAGTGAGCAGAAGTTGTTTCGTGTCACTGCCAAGTAAATGCACTTCAAATGGCACACACATCACATCCAAGGAGTACAATTTAGGACTAATAATGTAAAATAAAAAGCAGACAAAGTGTTTAAAGCACTCAGAAATCCCCTGTGACTCTGGGACTCCACATTTCACCTCTTTGCAGGAAGGTTTTTATTGCTGCTGCTGCTGCTCACTAAAAGATGATTCTCTTTTTCCTGGGTTCTGTAGTACCTATCTTCAACCTACCTCTTGCATTTTCTCTGTGGCACACCCTTCTACACTTCGGATTCCTTGACCAAATGCACTGGGGAGCTGTGAATTTCAGTTTTAGCATTTCCCTATTTGAATTATATCATTTCCACAGCTACAGATAAGCACATCTTGGAGCAAGGAATGTCACTGAAGAGTGTTAGCCAAGTGCCTGGGAAGGATGCTTCCCTCAAGTCAGGTGATGGTACAGCATAAATAAAAGCATTTGTGTGGCACAGCACAAGAGCTGGCACGGTTCTGAATGTCTGGGAAATACACAGATATGGACATGGGCTTAACTCTACTTCTAGCAAGGGCAGCCCCCTGTCCCCCTGTAATCAGCTGACTTGCTATCAGCTCTTTCCTGGCTCCGTTTTTTCAGGCCTCTCTCTCCTCACTTGCCCTGCAGCTCAGGGTACCTTCCTGCGAGACAGACCTTTGTTACTCTCCCAGCCAGCCTTTTTCAGGCTGTTCCCTCTGAGATTCCTGTTAACTTCGTCCTTTTCACCCCCACAGAAGATGCTTTTGACATCCTGCTGTAAATTGAGGAGCACCTCTTTGGAGAAGCAATGCCACCTTGGCAGACAAGAGTGCCAGCTCTTGTGCTTGACTGTCTAATTAACCCTCCGTGGTAGGTTCATTTCAGTGCTAAATGTTTCCATTTACAAAGTGGTTAATTTCATATTAACCTGACAAATAGACACAATACAAACATCCTGATGGATAAATGTGTTTATTTTTGTTTCCCGATCAGGCTGTGATAATAGTGAACAATTGAAGAGATGTATTTGGAACACTAGAGATCCTATAAAAAAAAAAAACCCAAACACTGAAAGAGATGACCCCTGAATTAAAAGGTTTATTTTTCAAATGTAGTCCAAATCAGTTAAAATTACGGCAACACGTAGTTGCAGATATAAACGCAGATTTTTTAAGCATGTCTTCAAAATGTTCTCATCTGTTTTTTGTCTGAAACTGAATAGACAAATATTTTAGCACAAAGCACCCTCTCTTTTTCTTTTCTACATATGTGCATGGGATTCACAGTGAGTTTCTTCAACCTGCAGCAATTAAATTGCGTGGATGTTCTGGCCACTTTTGCTGCCAGTACCTGTTTGCAGCACCTGTCTTTGGTGTCAATGTGTCAGTGATTATGGAGGCTGCCTTGGGATCCTGCTGTGGAGCTGGTACGTCTTTGTGTGTTCCTGAATCTGAGGCATCCTCAGAAAAACATTTTTAACTCAGATGCAGTATCTTTGCGGGGGGAGAGGGGAGAAAAAAGAAAATGTTTTAAATCTGCTTTTGTTCTCCAGTTTCTGGTGTACTGTTAGCTCAGAGGGACAGAAGCAAGACCCTGTAGAACAGCCTGGGTTAAACAAAATAAGCTGATGAAGGTTACGTGGGGCTGGCCAGGTGAAAATCGAAGCACTGTGAGGCTGAACATTTTTGACAGATTACCAAGTGAAGACATTTAAACAAAATCTTGGAACAAAGACCTTTCAAAGGAATAAGGAGCGTTATTTTTTATTTCACTCTTACTTCACCAAGGTAGAGAAATACAAGACAAAATATATTTTAGAAAAATTCTCTGTGGGGACAGTAACTTTCTAATTAGAGATTTGGTGTTGCATTTCACCTGACCTGTTACATGCTGTGTTTTGGTCAAACTGGATGCCATTGGAAAGGCTTGCTTTGTCCCAGCAATGCCCATCCCATTATTGCCTTGTAGTGATGATAGTTGTAGTCAGAGTTTAGATGCATTTGTATGAGCCAAATAGTGTGAGAGCAAGAAAAAAGGGCTTGAATTTGAAAACTTAGGCACAGACTTTAAGGATCAGTGATGCTTGGCTTTAAAGCTGGGTTAGATTTAAAAAAGGGACCCTGTGAAACTTGAAGCTTAGAAAAAAAGAAAATCCTGCATAGCTGTGACAGGTGCAGAGAGAGCATCTGAGGGCACATCTTCATGAAGCATTTAAACTCGAAGGAATTGCCAGAACATACCAAAGGAAAGGAGAGAAGTTGATGTGAAAACTTTGTGAAGCAAAAATCTGAACTGTCCAATACCTTTTCTGTAGACCATTGAAATAATTCCTGCTTTTCTGACGCTTCAGTGATAACAATTTGCATAGTTAAGACACCATGCCTGTGGCTTTATTGCATTTTAGTGCAAGTACTTCAGCTACAGAACAAAAGTAAAGCAGTTTGATATAATATGGATGTCTATTTGCACTCCTTTTAAGATAAACATTAGGCAATAACCATTTCTTTAGAGCCTGTGTATTGTTCATATGATTCTCTCTCTTGTATAACAGCTCATGTTCATCAACGTGATACATTCTCGCCTGATTTTCCAGTTCTGTCTTTCATTGAGGATATTCTTTTCTTTCTCTGATTGCTTTTTCTCCTTAGACCATTACTCTAGTTGATAGCTTCAGGTTATCATTGCATCCTATCTCCCTCTCCAATAAGCCTGTGATTGATACTAATCTTCCTCGTGGGACACATTTATAGGATGCAGGATGGAAACTACTCTCTAAATCTTAGCTTTATATGTGCTGACAATTTGCAAGGTTGCACCTTACATTCACTTCAGGTGGCTTGGGGGAAAACCATCAGCTCCTGCTAATCGTGCTTCCAAAATAAGAAGTGCACCCCATGTACCAAAAGTTACCTTAGTTCAGTCTCCTGGTGCTGCTGCTTGCCTGTGTTTTATGTAACTAGAAAGGGCTCTGTTTCTATGGGTGGTCAGTGTTCTGTAACCAAACTCATGCCTTTTCTTTTCAGTGAGAGAAGCCATATTTTAATTAATCTAATGGAAGCTCTGACTAGCAGGCAGTCCCCTGAAAAAGAGTTAATGTGCCAGAAAACACTTCACACAAGCAGAGGACTCTTCATTGACTAATGTGCTTAACGGTGCTTTTTCTAAGAAAATCATCCCAGTGAAAGCTTTATGGAGTGCATTTGTTTTGCTATTTTCCTTTTTATAATATAGCCTCGTGTTCTGAAATTTAATTAGATGTGTCCGAGGACCTTTTGAAAACAGGGTTATTATATTTTTTGCTGCAGGTTTTTGCAGATGCCCATCAGTGTAGTGTCATGGCCAAAAGAATATTGCATTCCTTGGGGGGAGTAAGACTCGAGCTGCTGGGACCCCTGGTGTGATGAATGTGCTTGCTGAAGTTTGGCTGTTTCACTGTCTTATCAAATATCTGAAGGCAGAGTCCAGTTATGTAATTAACTCAGAAGACTCAGTGGGAAATGAAGATGCTAATGTTTCTGCAGCATTTGCATATTCAAGCTCCACAGCCCAAGAAACAAAGAGAAGTAATAAGAAATTCATTTGTTTTATCTTTTATCTTTTTAAACAGACATGCATTTATCTTTATGAACAGACTTGCCAGACCCTTTTTGAATTGCAAAGTTTTTGCTGCAAATGCTTGTTATTTGGATTTGCATAAGGATTAACAGTGTTGGGCAAGTGGTATCTCCTAACCCTTTCTGTTTACTTGTGTGATATCAGTCGCTGGGATATAGTTTTCAAGGCAGTCAGTGCTTTTAGTTCAGTGAATGATGCAGTTTGTTTTCATGGCAAATTCTCTAACTCTCTCCAAAAGTCTAGTTCAACAATAATTATGGATGTATTTGCTAAGGGGATTTTTTTCTCCTCACTCTTGGCCAGCTCTCTGTACCTGCATAAGGTGCTCATAAGGGTTAAAGAATCAAAATTTATTAAACATGGGGGGGAAATCTGAGCTGGCCTGCAGAGTGTACAAATTAAGCTGCATTCCTTATATAAACATACATGTGAAAATGTCATGGTCAAAGCAAAGCAGTCTCTGAGATCAGAACGTGGCACCTTAAAATCAAAGCTCCCCGAGACTTTAAAAGGGCATTTACCCCGGCAAGCTGAAGTTCAAAACTCAGCCTTGGTTTTTTGCTCCAGCTTTTTATGCACAAAAGTGTTATCTGTAATATTCCAGTATGCATCTGAATGATTTTTACTGTTCAGAGAAGACTGGTTTGATAACATCATTTCGTAGATGGGACTTGAAAAATAGCAAACTCTTTGTGCTTGTACGTGGGTTTTTTTTTTTTCATTTTTGATTTATTTCGTATTATTGTGACAGCACTGTTCCACCATCAGTATATTACAAAGCAAAAATAATCAAGGAGCTTGCATTATTTTCACAAGAACATGTCTCCCAGAGTCCTTGCATTGTGGGAATCACCTCTGAAGTGCACAGCTGTACTTCACTGATGAGACACCTTGAGCTGCGTTGACTTACAGAGCAGAAGTCACTTGGCAAATATGAAGCTTCAGGGTTTCTATTCTGCTTTCAGGTGGTTGTTGGGAATTCCTCAGAGAAAAGTAGATTTGGCCTTACATTTTTTATTGGTTTAGGGGAAAATATTAAGGAAGGAGGCATACCAATAAAAACAGCATACTTAGCTTGCTCATGAGAGATGGATGTAGGGGCACGAGAAGCTTTACACCTGGAGCAGTGCTGATGACAGGGGCCCACAAGAGCTGGAGCAGTTTGTGCTGTGCCAGCAACGGGCTGGGCATGGCTGGAGCTCCTGCAAGGGTTGGGGTGGCTGCTGGGATAGGGGGATTGTCCTCAGAGCTTCTAGGAGAGGAGCAGAGGGAAGGAACAGCCAGCCCAGTGGAGAGTGGTCCCAAGCCAGCAGCTTGTGAGGAAACATCAGAGCATCCCAAAGCTACAAGAAAGTAAAAGAGTTGAAGCTGCCAGGACAAAATACTGTGTTGCCGGCCAAGACTTAATTATTTAGCGTTGTTGCTGGTGGCTGATGACCCAGCAATCAAGAACAGGCCATATGTAACAAATTGCATTGAACATGGGGTGAACTGGGGGTTCCTTAACATCGCGTGGGAAATGCTGATTCAGTTCCTTGCACAGGCAGGGAACGTGAAAAGCAGATCCTGAGGTGACACACAGCGAGTGCCACAAGCTGTTGAGCTCAGGCCAGGCACGATGGGCACCAGGGAGGGGAGCCCTCAAGCTCCTGCCCCTGCAATTACCTGCTTTGGAACAGGAGGAGAAAGCTGGGCTGCTCTCCAGTAAGGTCGCTTCTCCTGAACCAGGAAGGCTGTTTATAAACACAAGAGTTCATGTGTCCCTTTTTCAACCACTAATTTAGCCTTAGAGCGAATGAATTCAGTTGAAAGGGGAAACAGATTTGCTTTCCTGTACATCAGTCTTTGTTTGTAGCACTGCTCTTGCTGTCTCGGTCAGTCTGGGGGCTCCTGCAGGGGAGGCTGTTGATTCAGGTAGTTAATGCAGAGAGGAGCTGCCCCATGGCTTCTCCTTCCCGCTCAGACAGAAGGAGGTGTGCTGGCTGACAATGTGCTGCAGAGGTGTTGCAGTGCGAGGGAAACCTTTTGCACTTTCAGTCTTAAATGCTCAGTTAAAGGTCATCCATCCAAAACGAGTCTGGGTACGCTTTAACCTTTCTAGGTCTCTCTTGCTCTCTCCCAATACACTTTGAAGTCATCTGTAATATTTCCAGATGGATCTACGAGGAGTGCTCGTGTTCATGAACTGACAGGTGGTTTCTTTAGCTGAACTCAGTAATGAGCTGTTCTTCTCTCCAGGTCTTTTTCTCTTGTTTTGATTTGGGGTTTTGGGTTTGGATTATTTTTTTTTTTTTTTTTTGCTTGTTTGTTTGGTTTGGTTTGGTTGTTGTTGTTGGACAGGTCATCATTGCCAAGATGAAATACTCTATTTTTTATTTATAGAAAGGAAACTTTCATACTGCTGATAATGGGGTGATCTGAACCCAGGAGTCTTGAAAGTAGGTCATTAAATAGTATAGGAAAAAGCAGGTTTTCCAGTGTTCCTGATTTTATTGGAGAGAATTGTCTTGTTTTCCAAATCTTCTAAATCAAAAGACTTCTATAAGGAAAAAAAAATTATTTGATTTCATCACAAAGAAAATAATTATATCTGAGAGTAACATGTTTTGAATCAGGAATAACATTTTCCCATTGATCCTTTTCAAGCACTTGAGCACTAAAGTGTCTGAAAATAACATTTTTCAATCATTGGGCAACGCAGATTTTTAAAGTCAATAACAGTGCAAATTGCCTCAAATTGGAAAATGCAGAAACATCTGTGGCATTGTTTTTTTTGGTTCTGTTTGTCTGTTTATTGGTATTAACCAAGTCAGGCGTATGTGAAAGAGCAGCAGCACTTCCTGGGCTATAATCTATGGAAGTAAAATCTTCTTTCCAAAGGAGTCAGCTTGGCCTGTGGTACTTGCAGCAGTTGCACTGGTTTGTTGTGGTCACTAAGGTGTTGTTGTGGGGTTTATCCATAATAATATTCACCTGTTCCCTTTATTCCTTTGGGATAGCCCACCTTGGAAAAGCAGCAGCTGATTTTGCCATGTCCTGGGGCTCCTGCACTGTGAGCTTGCTGTAACCTCTGTTCCCCCTCTCTCCATGCGAGCCTTGAGGTGACTGGAACTGAGAGCTGATCTGGGGGGTTGTTTTGGCCAGTGCTTGGCTCGTTCCCTGTCTGAGTGCCCTGGCTCCTGTTGCAGCAGTCGCTCTGCCGTGTCCCACAAGGTGCTGTTCCCGTGGTTCAGGTGCACGTGAACTGTGGCTGCTGACTGACAGTGGGTACAATTAAATGTCAGCAGCTTTCACATGCATGGCATGTTACACTTCAAGGTACTCAATGCAGGTACTATAAAACTCACCTACCTCTCACCCTCTCCCTTCTCTGGGTATTTTGAAGCCAGGCTCCAAAAATACAACTCGTTGGTTCGCCTTTTTTTTTTTTTTTTCCAGTTTGCTTTTTTTTCCAAAATATCACTGTAATAATTACTGTAACAGAGCGCTTTCTGTGGAGTTAATGTTCTTCTGGCTTAATGGCCCCTGGTTATTCTCAGGCCATCAACTTTTCCCAGCTGGTCATCAATCCCAGAGAACTGCCTTGTGCCTGCATTATTATTGCTTAAATACATGACATTTCTGGTGCCGCTGCTGCCTCCCAACACTATAGGTATTACAGCCTATAGCTTTTCCCCCCCCCCTCGTTTTCAATATTGTCAAGGCATTATAAATAGCTGGTGTGAGAATGTTGTGGCTGTTGGCTGTGAATCCCTCTGACAGTTTGGAGGTGCGAGTTTTGTGGCCTTCAACTGAAAGAATCCGAGTGAGGCGACTGAAAATGGCTCGCCTGGAGCAGCTGCAGGGGCTCAGCCCCCATGCATCAGTCAAGAAGTAGTGAGGCAGTACCTGAATGTCTCACCTAAAGGGACTTTTCACCAGAAGGAACATCCTTCAAACAAGGTCTGGGCCAGATGTTCTGGGAGGTGTTAATGTTTATTCTGTTGGCTCAGCCCCCCCTCCCCAAGTCTCCCCAGCTCCGCTGATGGTCGCCCTTGTTTCCCAACAATTGATGGATTCTGTGGCAGACTTTTTTAAAAGAAACAGCTCAATAGGCCAGAAACCAGCAGAGATTGTATAGGTGAAAATGCCTTGCTGTGAGGATATTCAAACCTATGTGAGTTAACATTGGTGCTGACTACATTTCCTTTAACCTCATTAGCACTTCATCTTGCTTTCCCAGGCATGGTGGTGGAGCAGCTAGTTCACCTTAGAGCCTTTTGCTGGGTAATTCATCAAAGTGGCAGGTGAAAGCTTAAAGGAAAATGCATGTAAATACTGCATTAGGAACCTGGGCTCACAAAGGCACGAACATTTCTACCCATATCATTAGCTCTGGATTGTAGTCCTTAGATGTGAAAGAAAAGGGACTGATTGGGGGAGATGGAGATACAAGACTTGCTGGTTGTATCTTTGCACAGTTTGTGTAGTTCAGTTATTTTCTCTTCAGCTGAAATATCATTCATTAGCTCTTTTCATATCAAAATAAAATTTTTATATTACTTTAAAAATTAAGCATAAGTTACTAGAGTAAAACACTCCCATCAAATTCTAGGGGCCAAAGCATTTTCAGACAGGGGACTGAGATGATGTCATACCTAGGTTATGTGTCCTTTTCAGCTTGAGGTTTTCAACATGTGGTTGATAGTAAGGGTGATTATATGCCACCATAACTTCTCATTGCTAAAAGACCTACCAGGTTTACGCCTGGAGACGTGCTGGCTGCGTTTGGAATGACGTGAGCAACGAGATCCCATGGAGAGCCACAGGGTTTGGCCCTCAATGTGCAAGATGGGTTTAGGTTGCTCTTCAGAGCCAGTGGATACTGTCCCCTCCTCAGCACACTAGAGGATCAGGCCAGTGCCACAGTGCAGGAGACAATTGCTGTGTCAGCAAGTGGTGTGTCTGAGTCAAACAAGCCTGTTACTCACCAGGAAGGTACTAGGATGATGCCATGCTATTTAGGGTGAAGGATGGAAAGAAAAATCTGATGGACACCCTTAGGGGAGAAGATCAGTAGAACAAAATGATTGAGCAACCGCAGTTGAGTTTCTGTGCCTGCTTCGGTTTGGTTTTTTTTTTGTGGTGGGTTTTTTGTTTGGTTGGATTTGGGAGGTGGGTTTGTGTGTTGTTTTTTGTTGTTGTTTTTCAGAGAAACTGTCAGATACACACCAAGTGCAAGATACTGTTTTGTGTGCCATCAAGGCATGCCTTCAGACAGTCTTTATTTACCTCACATTTCATTGTGCTCTTGTTAGAAAGTAGCACTTTGGGGATATTTTAACCCTTTGCCCCTTTTTAGTTCTCATGCTGAGCAGTAGGCAGTGACATACTCCTCTAATTGATACCTGTATCAGTGGCTTACTCCAGTAATGTGATTTATCATGCATTTTTATTTTCATGAGAGCTTGTTCTACTGTCCTTCTTCCATTAGGTCAGCACTCACCGAGCAGGCACCTCATGACCTGACAAGCTAGAAAAAGTTCAGTGCACTAACTCACTGCCATGCCAAATGTGCACAGACATTAATGGCCAGCCCTGAGTGTGGAAGCATAAAGGAGGTGGTACAAGAGCACTGCAGTGGTTATGGGACCAACCTGCAGATACCGTGGAAGGACTGGGCCAATGTATCACTCTCTTCCCTTAGCACAATGTCCTGACCCCAGGGTTGAAAAGCTGCGTGAACTTAGGAGGACTTAGGGTTGATTATTTCCTGAAAAAAAGTGGAAGAATAAAAAAATACTCCAATTGTAGCTTGTTTATGGCAAGTGGAAGAAGTACAGTCCTAAGCAGCTGGGAACACTATAGAAGCTGTTGTCATTTCTGTGTAGACAGTGGAAAGGAGGATTTACACAATGGGCTCAGCTCCACAGAGGAACATTAAAGGCTAATCCACCTACACCACATTTTCCCCACCTACAAAACGTGCAGGTAAAGCATCCCCAGCTAGTTGGGAAGGCTGCTGGGAGAGATTTACGTAAATGCCCTTGCGATTTTTGCTGTAAGACGTGCCATTTGTGCATGAGACACAGCAACGTGTCGCGAAGAGGAAGGTGTCGGCTGCTAACGCTGAGGTACGTGTGTCTTTGCAGCCGTTAAAGATGCACTGCAGGAGCTGTGCCTTGGTGACCAGCTCCGGGCACCTGCTGGGGGGCAGACAGGGGGACCGGATCGACGAGACCGAGTGCGTCATACGGATGAACGACGCGCCCACTCGAGGCTACGGCAAGGACGTCGGCAACAGAACGAGCCTTCGGGTCATCGCCCACTCCAGCATCCAGAGGATCCTGCGGAACCGCAACGAACTCTTGAACATGAGCCACGGCGCCGTGTTCATCTTCTGGGGGCCGAGCAGCTACATGCGCCGGGACGGGAAGGGCCTGGTGTACAACAACCTGCAGCTCATCAACCAGATCCTGCCACAGCTGAAAGCCTACATGATCTCCCGCCACAAGATGCTCCAGTTCGATGAGCTGTTCAAGCGGGAAACCGGGAAAGACAGGTGAGAACCGAACGTGGATCCGGCTGGGGGGGGGGGGATGTTATGCAGGAGTAAAGTAATATAGTTTATGTGTGGCCGTTTCAGAGCCGCTCAGGGGGACAGTCACGCCCATTAAATCCTCTGCCTCGTGAGTTGTAAATGTGGTATGACATGTCAGATAGGATCACTGGCAGCGTAAGTCAGAAATAGGCATCAAAGTGATTTGTATGGAGTATTGCCTCACCAGCTCAGAATACCAGAATCTGGATGTAGTGTTTGTACAGCCAAGGAGGCAGGAGCTGTTTAAATCTCACTTTGGGTAATATACCTTAAAGTTTTTTTCACTGATTCTGAAAAATTAAAATGGATAGGTTATGTTTTCTTATAGAGGAAATGCCACCATTCAGTGAATTATAATAGCTGTTTATTGAATTTAAGCGTTCTTGGAACATTGCAGCTGTAAAGCTTCGTGTAAAACAAATAAACATTAGTCATACATTAGGTGCTTCAGAACAGTTCATCTTATGTTTGCAACTGGAAAATGGAAAGTTATTATGATAGTTACATCTTCATGAGACTGTTTATGAGGCTTGTAGGCTGATCTTCAAATCAAATTTTTAGTAAGTGACCCAGTGCAGGACTTGAGTATTTTCACATACAATGTTTGAAAATGGGCATTCAAACCAAGCACTTCCCAGCAAGAAAGACATTTATTTGTAATGAACTTCTATTTTTTTACTTATTAAATGTGCTGCTGTAAAAATGGAAAACAGGGTCCCCACTTAGGTACAAATGAAGTGGTAGGTGTATTGTGCAGTAACTCACGGCGAGATTTTCTAGCTTACAAATACAACACGTACACACCAAAGCTTGAAACGGGGCTCAGTCCTCTTGTGGACAGGGAAGACTCAAGAGCACAGAACTGATATTCTGGGCTACACAAAGAAAGGCAGAACCAACGTTAGAGGAACTGTTGTATCATCTGCTGCCTTGGTCACAGCCCACGTGGTTGCTTGCAAGCTCTGCTCAGTTATAGTGGGTCAAAGGATGGATCTGAGTTTCTGATGGACTTGCCCTCCCACTGGAGCACAGAGTAACTTACTTTCTTACCAGTCAAGGTCCTTTTCTCTTCATCCTCAAACTGGTGTGTATGGGTCTCTGTCAGGACAAAAAGGAAGAGATAGGGGAGGTTCCCTGCCACTTCTGATGTGTTTCAGTCTTTTCTGGAGAAGGTGGATTAAGCATTTGAACCCTTCAAGAAAAGTGTAAAGGGTTATCTTTAGTATTTACAAAGGCATGAAAGTCAACAAAGCTGTAATTGCACTGTAACACAAGGAATGCTTTCCTGGATTAGGCTTTCAGTGCAGGATGTCGTGCAGTCCCCGGCTCTGGGGGACAGTTCTGCCATGGGGAGCCGGGGTCCCGTTCCTTCCCTGGCACTGCCAGGGTCCTGTTCTTACTCTGACACGTGCTGTGCAATTTTCAGGCAAGCTGCTCTTTCTGGTTCTGCATCAGCCGCCCAGAGCCAGAGGCCTGCAGTGAATGCGTGATCAAAGCACTCCTTTCTCTGCACAGGCACCAGACTTGGCTCCTCGAGTGTTCTCAGGGCATTCGAGCCGTTAATGACATCGTAATGGGGTCATACCGGACTCAGTCGTGGGCACCCTGAATTCCCAGGGTGAGTCAAGGGCACTCAGATGGCAGCAAAATTCAGCCTCGGGAACTTGCCCTGTTGATTTTAATAAACTGCAGGCTCTGCTGTGTGTGAGCCACTCCTTTAGAGGGCACAGACAGCATCCTTGAAGGACTAAGGAGATTAAAACGGGAGATGAAAATAAATGAATAAGCAGCACAGAAGAGAGGCAAGATGAAAAGGAACACGGATAGGAAGGAATTCGTAAGGGGAGAAAATTTACGTGGCTGTGGGGGCAGGAGCAGAACGTTGTGCAGCCCGGAACGCTGCTGTTCCCTGGGAGGTTTCTGCTGAGCTCCTGGCATTAGTGCCTACAAAAAACAAAAGGAGGGAGAGAGAGAAGCATGATTGCAAGGTTGCAACAATCAGACTATTCATTTCTGTCTTGAAAAAAATGATGAGAGAAAAAAAAGGTAATTGGATGTATTGTGCTTTTCGGAAAAAAGCTGATTTTGAAATGAAGAGAAACCTTCAGAAAACATTGCCAGTTAAATAGTATGGTGAAAGACAAAGGCTGCAGAGCGATATACTTGGCATTATAAAGTAACTATACTTGAAAATAACTTTATAATTGAATAAGGGTACATTAAGAAAATATGATTCAGAACCAATATTATAGTAATTAGATAAAAGAAGCATAAATGAAATAACTGCAGGAAGAGTATTTCCATAGAGATTATAAATGAGATTTTGGTGGAGCAGAAAGGCCTTTAATTGTAATTTAGTGTGCACTACAGGATTATCAGCGCTGTGTGTTAGTTCATCATATAAAAGAATATCTGATAATTTCCCCTAATAAGCACATGACAGTTCTTCATATTCTTTCATTACAGCTGATTAGGTATAAAAGCAGTATTCTTTTGTTGGACTCTTCTCAGATCTTTTATGAAAAGGCAAGACACTACAACCCCATTTCTGTGCTGCTGTCCTAGGGACATGGCATTTAAAGAGGCCAAAGTGGTACTTGAATAAATTTTTAAATCTTTATTTGATTGTTTAGCTTTTAAGCTAGTTTATTTATATTCAGTTATTCTCCTGTTTATTGAAAACACCGAATTACAGCGTGAGGGTGTGTAAGTAAAACAAAAACTAACCCAAGAGACAGCCTAGCTGGGTTGCCTGACCTTGTGCAAAGCCTTTGGTCATGGTCCAGCTACACTTGCTCCATGGGTTTCGGAATGGAAGGTGTTAGGCACCTGGAACAGCGGCCTTGTGCAAGCTCCAGAGTACTCTTAGCCTGAGCATGTTCCTGAATTACCTAGTGATTCATAGAAGCAAGTTTTGTAAGCTTTTCCCCACTCTTCCCTCTCCTAATAGTTTTGAGCTGAAAATCCTTATTTGCTGGTTTGTGTTGTTGCAGTGCCTGAAGTCTGTGCTGAGCTTATGCCCCAGCTGTGACGCTGTGACAAACTGCACCACCACCCCCGAGCTTCAGTGCAGAGTCAGAAAATAAATAAGGGCCCTAATTGGAAATGATGAGATGCTTAAAGCATGTCATTCTCCAAAGGCCAGCTTAGCCTGGCAGTCTGTATGTCAGGAGCAGTAAAAATGTGTGTTTCAGGAGTGCACACATCGCCAGGCGACCCACAAAGGACAGGACAAATAAACGAGGCTCGTCCTTCAGGCACATTTGCTGAAAGAATTCCCTTATGTTTAGAAGTGTCTTTCAAGCAGCCAGCACTGATACCACCACTTGGTTTTTCTCTTTGCAGCAGTCTGATTCCCTGAGGAAATGGGAAACTTGGTACAAGGCATTCCTCAATCTGACAGTGCTCTGAACATCTCCCTCCTGCTGCCCTGTAGGTGACCTGCTTGGAAGCAGCTTGTCGTGCATTAGCTTGGGAAGCTGCGTGGTGGCAAGATGTTAGTGATTGCTGCCACTTGCCTGCAGTGGTTTTTGTGGTCTCAGGTCCCTCCTTCCAGGACTGTTCCACACCGTGCTGCCACTGGGTAAACTGTAAAAGATGGCCTTGGAACTCGGGTCAGAACCTGGGATTCCCAGGTGGCTTTTTTTTTTTGGTGGGGGTGATGTCACGAAGTTTCCCGGGTATCAGGCAGGTACAGGCGTGGGGGAAGGGGGTTGATAAAGGTTCCATATTAATCCCATCTGACACAGCACCCACTCCTTCCAGGAGCCTGCCCTTGCTCCCACTGCCTCAGCTTCAGCAGGAGATGAAGGGAGAGCCAGGCACTGTGACAGGCTGTCAGCAGGAATCCGAGGCCTTTTGGGGCTGCAGATAACACAAGCTTGAACTTCTTCCTGCGGGACTTTTCCAGCGGAGTGAGGAGCCATTAGGGACACCTGCTGTCTTCTTCTTTAACAGTATTTGAGAGGAGACCTTGAGTGAACTCCTTTTCTCTGGAGCAAATACCCTCCTTTATGTGCCCCCATGTCTAAGAGAGGTGCCAGTCCCTGACCATGCCCTCATGACACCTTTAAGACGTGCTCCTCGCTGGCATTTCCTTGATCTTTCCGTTCCAACACTGCCAGCTCTCCCACAGCTCAGAGCCAGTGCAGGAACTTAACACAGGACTGGGAATTCCAGTGCACGTGCCAGGCAACCAGTAACCACCACAGGACCCAGCACTGGCGAGCAAATGAGTGGAAGAGGAAACATTACTGTTGTCATTTTGCAGATAAGAACCTGTGACACAGCAAAGTTGAAACACGACTTGCAAATCCCTTACATCTGTGAGCAGTTACATGGAGGTACCTCCTGTTTCGCATAAATGATGCTGGGGTCAGTTGAGCTTCTTTGAAAGCCATCTCCCAGCCTGCAGAGGAGGCCAGGGGAGGGGATGGCACTCGGGGCAGGCAGAGGGGCAGCTCCCAGGATGAAGGTTTCCCAGGGTGAAGGTTTCCCAGGGTGAAGGTTTCCCAGGCTGGCTGTGGGGGCAAAGGCAAAGCTGCAGCCCCAATAAGCTTCCTGCCAGCAGTCACAGCGAGTGGCTGTGGGGGCTTCTAGAAACCAAAATCATGGGTGGGGTGGGAGGAAAGACAGCTACACAAGGAGCACTCGAGGCCAGGTGTCACTCACACAGACAGGCTCCTCTGTGTGCTGTGGGAACAGCATTTTAAGCAGCCCCTTCATCTCCCCGTGATGCATCTTCCTAAGCACTTAGTGTGCAAGCTCCATTAAGCGATTACAGATGTGTACAGATTACTAGCAGTAGAATATAAATACAGTGCATGAAGTTTCAGTCACTTAAAGTAAATTTACCAAAAGGTCAGCTAAATATTAACATTGTTGTGCTCAAAATTAATTACAGCCAGGGCGGTTTCTGCGTAGATTAGGCCACTGGCAGGAGACACGAAGCAAAAATCATTAGAAGATGAACGAGCGAAGCAGTCGTGGTTGCCCAGGTTCCATGGCCTTTCATGAGAGTGGGGAAAAAACATACTGAGAAATCGGTTCAGAATCATTTCAAGAGAAAAACAAACAAATAAATAAATAAGTCTCGAGAATTATTTGTCAGCTTAGAAACTTAACTCTGTTTTTACTTTCAGGAAGATATCCAACACCTGGCTCAGCACGGGCTGGTTCACGATGGCTATCGCCTTAGAGCTCTGTGACAGGATAAATGTTTATGGCATGGTGCCACCGGATTTCTGCAGGTAGGATTTTGGTTTTGGAACCATTATTAGCCAACAAAGTTAATATTACGGATAAAAATCTGAATCTTTTCATCTTTTTTTTAATTTTTTCCTCTGCAACGCATCTTCAGTCCTCTTCAAGCAATTAATTAAGATGTCCCCCCAATCTCATTCCGAAAACAACAAAAAGAGTTTAATTATGTTATGGAAAATATTAAAAAATTTTGTTTGTAGTGTGGGAGAATTAATCCATCTTGTTGGTTTCTTTTAGTCTCTGAATATTTATCAGCTAAAAAGTAATGCAATAATTGGCATGAAATTAATCTGAAGAAAGAAGTACTGGAAAACACGACTTTTAATTTGTTTTTCAAGTTCCCCCCAAATTAATAGAGGAACAGCATTCTCACAGTGACTAGTTTCTAAATTGAACTTTCTGTGCAGCAGAAATTGAGATTGTTGTATCTTTGTCCCATGAATCATAATTTTACAGTAAACTAAATAATCCCCACCAAACATCTCTCCCAGAACGTGGACACAGAGGATCAGTCCCGTAATTAATTGCCCATTTGGGGCACGAGGGGTGTGGGCCACAAGTGGTAGAAGGAGCACAGAAATTGGCTAATTCCAGGGGCCTTTCAGGGGCAAGGGGAGCGAGGTTTGCAGTGGCAGGTTAGTGCATCTGTCAAAGAACAGGTCTGCTTTGACTCGGGACTGCTTTGACTTTCCTCTGAGAAAAGTCCTCCTGACTGACTGAAAAGGATCAGTCAGGAATCTGCATTTGTCCTGGGCACATCCCTGAAGAAATCCCGGCATAAAATGTCAACACTAACCTCCAGTTTGTGAGAATTTCTACAAATGATAACAAAAGACTGATGATAAATGCTGTGATGCACTGCCAGACTTCATCGTGAACTCTCCAAGGAAAATAACAGACTAGATCAGATATGCCAGACAACACAAATACCTTCCACAGCTCAGCATCTCAGCAACCCTGGCATTTCAGTTGGCCAGGACACACTGCTTCAGTTTATGCAAGTGGCTGGTCTGTCCTACTCCAGAAATGGCTGTATTCCAGTGGTACATGGAAACAGTAATTATTAAACCGATGATCTGAAAATGCAGAAGACAGCATTTCACTGCACAGTCCTGACTTTTCAGCCAAAGTCAGGATAATTTAGATACATTTACATCTTAAAAACAACAACAACAAAAACACCACTAAACCCAAACACTTCTTAAGAGAGGCTAAAAACGTCCGAGGCCATATAAAAGGCTTTCATGGAATTGATACACTGAAATCGAATGGATATAATGTTAAATTATAACACAGGAAAGGCTGTAAATTAATCCTGCCTCTGGTGTAATAGTGCTTACAGCCCACATTGAAAGGAAAAAAAATCTTAACATAAAGGTTCGCTCACCTGGTTGTAAAAAGGAGAAAGGTCATTTCTTAATCAAAATAATATGAAGTGTCTTTACCTCAGCTTGATTCCCCAGATGATGAAGGGGAAAATTGTAGCTGCCAGGCCTGGAAGAAGCTGTCCGTGAAGATCTGTGAAAGGAGTGTCTTGCTATAAATACAGTTAACCTTCTTAGTTTGCTCTTCAGCCACTCGTTAAGAAGTTAAACAGTTCTTCCTTTCAAGGAAATAAGACAACAGAACAGAATAGCAGAAATAAACCCACTGTAATTGTAATAACTCTGTGTGTGCGAGATGGTGTGGGTACCCGAGTCACGGTGCAACTAAAGAATCGTTAAGATTAAAAGAAAAAAACCACCCCAAAATCTTATTTCTATTTAGAGTTAACATCATCAGATTTGAAATTTCAGCAGATAGATACCCATTCTGTTTTAAGCATTAATTTGTGGAGTAAGTAACGAGTGTGGTGATCACTGTGGTGGAACTAAATTGGTGCCACATCTGTAACGTGAAGGACACCTCAAAGGTACCGTGAATATCACACTGTTGATTCTGCTACAAATTATTAGCTTAAGATCATTAACCAAATTGCTTTGCACCCGTGCAGGAAAAATAGTCTAGTGAAGGAGTCTGGAGTAGAGGGTAAAAGATTTGTCACTATTAATGGCAACAAGGTGTTTTAGATTAATTCCTATTTACTTTCACTGGACACTGAGTTTTAGAGCTGAACTGGAATTGGGGTCCTGATTATTATAAATTTTTAGTACTTTACAGCAAAGCTATATGAAATTCCAACCCCCTTTACTTTGCTACAGATTTATGCTGTAGTAAGAGTTAAAGGCTTGATGTTGCTCTCATGCTGTTAAATACTTCTGACCTGCACATTCTGTAATAAGATGAAAACTTGTGATTCCATGCACATCCCAAAGATTTCTGTAGAGTGTGTGCCCCTCTCACTCTTTTGTCACAAGACAAACAAGCCATCTTGCTGTGTTTTTTTCCAGTGCCCAGGGATCCAATCCTAGCAATTCACTGGAGCAAACTAAGCACCCCAGCTGGGAAACCTTTCCCTCTCTGAGCTCCCTTTGGCAGCCTGAACTGGGACATGGAGGATCTTCCTCCCGCCTCCCTACCCCAGCAGCCTGACAGTGGTGCCCCACAGTCCCTAAAGGTGCTGCTTTCCTTTGGGTACAGCTTTTAAATCTCGTGTTTTCTTACCTCCCTCTCTCCACTTCCAGTTCCTTTAAATCAAATGCAGAGAAGCAGTCGTTGGAAATTACATTTCCTGGAGCTCCTGAGGGGCTTGATGGAAGAAGAGGGGCTTGCAGGACTCTGAGCTGTGTGTGAGATAGTCCTGCTCTTTGGTCCAATGTGCTTCACCTCGTTACCTTAGTAACAAAATGCATAAATGGTTTGGAAAACAGGGCTAATAAAGGAGGTCAGGGAAATGGGACCCTGGGAATAGAAGGCAAAAAAATTACCCAAAAATCTTCATAGTCTGGCACAGCACCTTGCCCATCACTCAACATATTAATGACACTTTGTTCACCCTTCAAAATATGAATTATTTTACAAAGTGAGTGAGTGCCTATCGTTTTAGAGGGTTGATTTATAATGGCACTTCACTTCTGAAGGAAGAGGTTGACCAGAATGTGATACGGCGTGGCCTGGTTTCCCTGCCCTGTTTCTTTTGAGGCAAACAGTGTTCACTGTGCTTTCAGCTTTGGCTGGGGGTGGATACCATCTGTGGGAAAATGTGCACTCAAGTGGCAAACAGCAGCTGACTGACACGGGTACAAGCACTTGCACGGGTGCTGTGCTGGCAGGCTACCAGGAAGGAAGTGCAGGATATTTTACAGAGGAACTTCCCCAGATTCCTCCCAGCTGTGATATTAATATGCATGCAGAGTCTGACAAAATACTGATTAATGTCCAGTATCAGTCAGTGATAAAACAGCATCTGTTTTAATGCTAATAAATGAGTTGGCAAGCAATTTCCCTATAGAAATTACTCATGCATTTCATTTGCTGGTGACACAAGCTAATTGCAGAGTTAGGAGATAACACGGCACAGTTAATTTGGGTTATGGTGGAGTTACTCAAGCCACAGTTCAAATCCAGAGTTTACCAGCGTGCAACCTCGGGGAACCCAAGAACCTTCAAGAACCCAAGAGTAAAATCCACCCTCCAGAGCAGGAAGGAGGAGCAGTCTAAATGAGAGGCAGAGACCTATTTGTTCAGCAGTTCTTAAAGAAAATAAATCACATGAAAATGTATCCTGTTACATTTACAGTAACCATACAAATTATTCATTTAAGTAAGTGACAATAAGAAGAGGTCCAGTGTATCAAAAAAGTGAAAAAATTAACTGAAGATTGACCTCTAATAGTTGTATCTTAAAAGTATTAAATTTCTACCTGAAGGGTAGTTTTTACATTACAAATATGTTTTCTGTAGGTAAGGTAATGAAGGATTTTGTTTCACTCGTATATATTCCGGTGAGAATATATTTAATAAGCTTAGAATCCATCTTATTCTAGAAATGTAATTTTATTGTTATTCTGTTGTTGTAAGATTGATCACCGTGCTGGGTTGCAGGGAAGCCTGATGGATGGAATTAAAACGTTAATCTAAGGCACAAATGGGAAGCAGCAGCAATATCATACATTACCTCTGAATATACAGTATGGATAATGGCAAAATAAGAAAAATTAGAGAATTGCTTAGGTGACAGAATTACAAGTAAAAATAATGGCCAGGACAGAACACTGACAGACTGTGGATGCATTCAGTTGAAAGTGAGCTTAAATATTAGCTCTTCAAAATGGGAATAATCAACTGTGTATTAGAGCTGACAGCCTGGAATCTGCACGAGATTTCTTGCTCTGTACTAGGATCCTGTTCAGCTCAGGCTTTAACACAGAGCAGCTCCAAGTCCTCACTAAATGCTGGTATTTGGATTAACTCTTCTGCCACAACAAAATACTTGGTAGCAACTGTGGAGAGCGGTACAATTGGGTTATTCTGTCTGGAACAGCTTGCTCTCTTCGAATTCATGACAGAGAGGGTTGTGGGAGTTTTTGTCGGGCCAAAACGCCGTGCCCAGAGGAAAGAAAACATACTGGGTACAGTTTAATATAGAGATTAAAGCAAAAGGAGAATTAATCACTCTGGCTTATTATAATACAAGTGTGCCTTTTACGGAATGTAACATCAAAACACTGAGGTTAGAATGCTAAAATGACCTTTATCCTAAGTACCTAATTGGTGTTTGGTGTATCCTGGGTGTCACCTCGTGAGTTCTCATCTCCTGCCGGGTAATGCGAACAGGTTGCCAAGGTCAGAAGGAGACTAGGGGTGAACCGTTTCGATTTTTAGCTCAGACACCTGAAAGTTGCTGTTGTAAAATAAAAAAAAAAAAAAGAACCCATTTGTGCATCAGCTGTTCTGCTTAAAAACCCAGCAGAACAGCAGGCACTATTTCACTGACCTGGCACGCAGATACACTCGCTGAAGGTGTGCACTTGGAACCTGGCAACGTTCAGCTGAGCTGACACAGATAACCACCTCCCCTCTGTCTTCTTCCCTTTCTTCCCCCAGTTCAGTAAATACCTCTGCAAGACCTTTTACAAATCACAGCCTAGATACAATTCTCTTTTAAGCAGTTTGCTTCAAATTTCGTGCGTAGTAACACAGCCCCTGCAGCACTCGCCCTTGTTTCTGAGCTACTGCTGCCCTTCGTTTAACTGGGAGGGGAGGATTAAAGGAGAGCGATAGAAAGAGCAAAGAAAACACCTCTGCCCCATTCTCATGTATTAAATATGCAAGAAAAACACAGCTGCCTAGAAATTTGGTTTAACTGGGAGAAAAAGTGGATTTGAGCCCGTCAGTTTATCAAAGATAGCATCTTTTCAATCAGTGAAAAGGAACATCTTGGGCTTCCGCCTGTTTTCTTTTTTTCCACAGGGATCCTAATCATCTTTCAGTACCTTACCACTACTATGAGCCTCTGGGACCCGACGAATGCACAATGTACCTTTCCCACGAGCGGGGCCGCAAGGGGAGCCACCACCGGTTCATCACGGAGAAACGCGTCTTCGAGAGCTGGGCACGGACATTCGACATCCGCTTCTTCCAGCCAGACTGGAAACCAGAACCACGCACTGCAAACCGCCCCCAGACCAAACCGCTGCTCTGAGGGGGGGTCAGCGCACAAGGCCACAGTCACAGTCACCTCCTGTGCCAGCCTTTGGACCTCCTGGGGCAGCGCTGCAGCTGGGGGAGAGGGGTAACAGGGTCTGCAGCCGGCAAGCTGGGATGGAGGAGCAGCACATACCAAGAGTACTTTCTGTGGAACTGCGTCACTACCCCAGTACGTGGCCCTTTCTGGGCCACCTGACCCCCCCGTGTGTGTACGTGATTTTGTGAAAAACACCTCGAGTGTCGTTAACGGATGGTTAATTCATCATGGCTTTTTTAAAAGTGCAATGCCACTGAAATTTTCATAGTGAAAACTTACAGTATTTATTTAACGGAGGTTTTTATGCAACCTAGGCCAGTATTTTTCTAATTCGCAGTTACGTGGTTGTTTTATCTTTCATAATCTTTCAGATGCAAAATTAATATTGCTGATGGTTTGAAAGGCCTAGCTTTTTATTTATAAAATTTGTTTGGAATATATAATTCTATATAGCATGTAATGAATATTTGATCAGGAAATGTTGCATTTCTTCTAAAAATTTTGGGCTCCGTTCCAGCCTAAAGCCTTTAATGGCAAGAGTGGTCCCATGTGCAGATCCAGCTCACTTTACATTCTGACATCTCGTGTTAATACGAAAACGGTAGTGAAAATTCTGTTTGATATTAATGTGCGTTTGCTGCTGTGCCATCAGGCTGCTGTTTTTTAAACAGGGGTGGGAGGAAGGAGGGCAAACAAAATTTTATGGAAAAAAAAGCCACCAACCCAAACCCCCACCGGCTACGGCAGCGTGCTTCTCAGCTAAGCAGGCTGAGGCCGGAGGGGTTGTGTTCTGTTTTGTCGCTTGTACTCCTGCAGGAGGCTGACAGGGACCCTCCTGAGGCAACAGACCACAAACCAGGCCACAGCTGCGTGAAACAACACGAGACCCAATTTCTGGAATGAAGAAGTTAAACCACCGGGTACTACAATACCAGCCACACTTGCCAGAAAGGTCACGACACTGCACCTGGAAAATCTCTGCCTTACACAGTCCCGAGATCATCAGCGAGCTCAGAGATTCTGGATCACACCGAAGCTGGGATGCGAAAAGAGTTCCACAAGTACAAAGTTGTCCTCCTGAAAAGAGCAAAGTTCAACTTGGCATTTCTTTCCCTGTATGTGCAGGGCGAGTCCCTGCGAGCCCAGGGGAAGGACAGTGCTGTGTGTGGAACCTCTCAGTGGGAATTACTGGGTTACATCTGGCTGGTGAATAAAGCAGATTTCAGTTCCAGTATTATTTTTCCTTTTGCTTCACAAGTCTCAAACCTCTAATTTCTTCGAAGTAATGAGTAACTGTTGCATGAAACATACCTCAGGTGATGGAAGGCGTCTCTCACTAGACAAATGTGAAAGCTAGAACAAAGATACTACCTTTAAACATCTAAATCCGAGAAGCTGAACCTCAGAGGTGATCCGTAGAACTGGGACCAAACTCACTATCATTTAAACCCCCTTTTAACCCATGGTCTTCCTCTTTCCAAAACTGAATAGCAATAGCTGCAGCTGCCTGACAGATACCCTGATCCTCTGGGAACAAAGTGAACTCTCCTGTCAGGGGCAAAACAAGAGCCACTGTCCTGCTGCAGCCCTCCCCAGTATCAAAAAGTAAGGAACTATAACCTGTTTTGCCTTAAAAGCTTTATTTGGGTGTTCTTCCTGGTACACACCGCTCAGCATACAAACAGTGCCAGTTGCTTGTGACCTGTCTCTTGTCAGCCGGTGTTCAACTCTCCCTCTTGCACTGATGGTGTTTTATTCCTTCCACTTGACTTCACTGCGTTCTACAGAGACCAGAATGGATTCTGAACTAACGGTAATTTGAACATCCCTTTCCACGTGTGTACTGGGGCATGTATCCCGCAGATGTTGCTCCAGTTGATGGAATCTGTCAAACTGATTCACAGATCATTTCTAATGGGACTGCAAGAGGTGGTACAGATCACAGTAGGTCCTCTGATGCTACCATCCTTGTTTTATTAGTGATATGGTAATAAAAAGATCTTGTCATTCTAAACTAGAGCTCTTAGTTCTTCCATTAACTGAGGGCTGCAGGATGTGTAAGCTGTATGTTTAGTTATGTTATTGTTTAAAAAAGATCATTTAAAGATAGATTACACTGGTCTAATTTTGGTATTCAGTAGAAACATGGGGACTTGCCAGTCTCCACTGTGTTCCACATGGTTGTTTCCTGTCTGCAAGACTGCTCGGTGTCAAATAGATCAGGTGAAGCATTAAGAATATAAAGAAACATGGGATGAAGTGACACTAAATCTCCTAACTTCTAACAGAGTGAAGCTAAGGTTTGTAACTTATTCCTTGTTCAGTTTCTGTTAATAACTGGTTTTGCTACCCACATACACACCCAGTGTAAACAAAACAAACCCAAACTCACTTTAGTCTCATCAACCTCCTGTGAAGTTTCAGCAAGGTCCCCCATCTAATTACAAAAAGTAGGAAGGAGCATTTTCTACGAGTAAGTCACACCTGTATATACATAAAAAGGAACTTGATGAAGCCAAGGAGACAGCAAGTTTTGGACAGATCACACGGATTTATATGGAACATAAATCGAGAACAAAAAGCACAAGTTATAAGACTGCAAAAGAAATGTAAATAATTGTTAAAGTGCTGCAATTTCAGTTAACAAATTACTGATATATTTCTCTATAAAAGCACAAACCTTTGAACTGCAGAGTACTTCGGCCTGAAGTTATTAACCAAAGTTAATAACTAGTTATTTTTACCCAAAATAGCTCCAAGGTGACAAGGAAACAATAATATAAAAATAGCTGGAAAAACATTGCAGGGGGTGGGGTGAGGGGAATCAAAGGAGTAAGGAATAAAATGTGGCTTGTGCCATCTAGCTGTATTCCCCTGGAATGGGAAGGTCAAACTCCAGCTCGGGCTGGAGCTGACTGAGTGGAATGTCGTGGCTCAATAGCAGTGGCCATCCTGCAGAGATTTCAGTACTCTATGAATCGATCAGAGGTGCCACAAAAACTCTTGGAAAAACCCTGACAGTAATTTCTGACTAGTGAAAGTTAGTTATTTAATGTGATGCAAGGAGACACAATTTCTAATTCAATTAAAAACGCAGGGATTAAAAAAACCAACATAAAGAAGCAGTTAAACAGTCAAAGAGTACTTGTAAGACAGCAAAAGGTACTGCAGAAGAAAAGGAAATAGAGAAACCTTACAGGTACCAGTAGTTCCACCTTCCCCAGAACATCAGCTCATATTGATCACTGCAAAAGCACACCTTGCATGTCACAAGCATAAGATTTTGTAAAGAGAAAGGAGAGGAGGGAAAAAAAAATGTTAAGGACAATCTTCTTCAATAAAAACCCAAGAAATATGAAAGGGCAAATGTCTAAGGTTATGAAAACGTCTCTGTGCTGAAGCAGAAAAGTTTTAAAACTCAAAGAATCTTTTATAAAATGGCTGTAAAATGGCTCTGCTAAGTACCCTTAATACTACTAAAGTGTTAAATGTTCTCTGCACTGAAAATGACACCAAAACATGAAATGCCAAATGGTGCCCTTCGATGGCCATGTGGGTGGAGATCCAGTAGAAACAAAGATGATGACTTTCATCTTGGTGGGCTCTGGAACAGCCTGCATGGCAAATGCTGATGTGTGGAAAGAGCTGTGAACCTGCATCCCCCTCCTTGCTGTGCCAGCCAGGGAGCACACACTGGCAGCTTTTGGAAGCAAAGCCCTGCCTTCTCCATCTATTTAGAGTTTGACAAGGAGACACGGGTGATGGATCCACTTGGAGTTCCACAACTAGCTTTACAAGGTGTCTCTTAAAAAGACTTTCAAAGAAGCTATGGTAACACAGAAGAAAAAAAAGTGAAAAAGAAGATGATCCTTACCTATGGAACCTATCTGAACATGGGAAATAAGGCTGAGAGGACACAGCATCAGCTCAAGGGTACAAGCAGAATTCCATGGGAAAAATGTCACAATATGTTTTCCTCTGGTTTTCGTTGCTCTTCCCTTGGTATCTACCATAGGATACAGGAGCTAGACTGCATTTAAAATAAACAGATCAAAAGCATGACAAAATGCATCCAGTGAACATCAGCTTGTACACTGAAGGTCAGTTCCAGCCTTGCCAAACCCTCTGTGTGCCAAGCCAGCCACAAGATCAAGCCACAGGAACTGCACTCTCATTTTATTGAGAGCAGTGCCAAAGCACCCAGCACAGCTGGAGAAGACTGGGCCCTTTTTAACAGACACAGAAAATCATCTTAATAATCTGGTTTCTGAGAACAGGTTTATCTCCCTTAGGAGATGCCCAGAGATATTTCAATCTGCCAGTTTCTTTACACAACCCAGACAAGTGTTTAGATAACGTCAATAGCTTTTAGGACACTGGCTACTTCCTGAAGTACAGCGAAGATAAAGGGAATAACACATATTTAGCAAGGTTTTAAGGACTTTGCTGATTTAACTTTGTCTGTCAGATTAGTTGGAGCCTATCAGGATCCAAACATGGAGCGTGGTGAGAGTCTATTAACAGCAAACCAAAGGAAATTCTGATGGGAACCATTTGGTGTGGCCGAGTTGTTATTTTACTATGGCTGTACATGTGTAGATGTGCATTCCATGAACACTGGAAAGCTACTCCTCGTCCCTCCACTGCAAATGACACTGCAGAGAAGGAGCAGCCTAGAGAAACCAGCAACCTTCTGTTTACACAAAAAAACCCAAACAAATATAGTGTAAAAACCTGTACAAAATACAAAGACACATTGTAATGATACACTGACCCTATTTGCCATCCTGCTTGTATTATAAAGCCCAAGGGAGGTAAGGGGACCCTAAAATTACCACAGTTTGAGCCATAATATTTTGAGCTACAAACTTAACCTGCAGTGTTCTTTGCACACGGACATTAGAAGAAAGAAAGGGGGGGAAAAAAAATTAAAGCTAAAATTCGCATGAGGAAGAAGACTTGGCACAATCAAACATTAATGGATGTACATCCTTGAATGGAAACCTTAAACACTATCAATTTAATCACTCAATCAGGCAGAAATCCTCATTAAGGGAGAAAAAGTAACTCAAAAGAACTTGCAAGTGAAATGAGTTCTATGAAATGCTGATTCCAGAGTATGTTATGCAGCCTATGCAAGTTTTCATCGTAAAACACCAGCACTTTCAAGATGCATTTCCTGACAGCTTTTTATTTCAAAAAGTTCACGGAAGGAGGGAAAGCAGAAATAATACTGGAGCGCAGGGGATATAATTTTCCAGGAGAAACATTTCTCCATTTTGTTTTTTTTTTGTTTTGTTTTGTTTTTTTAATTTGCCTTTCAACACTTAAAAAATGCAAACCCTATTACACTCATTGCTGGACAGAAGTGCTGCAGAAGAGTTTTTGGGGCTCATCTGGTCGAAAATTGGAAAGAGTCCTGCAGGACAACCACTGCTACTGAGCCACAACTATCCGCCCTGTCAGCTCCAGCCTGAGTTTGATCTTCACATGGTTCAGAAGACACTTTAATTATATACACTGCTTTTTCCTACAGTTCATAACTTTATGGACAGATTAGTCTCTTGGGTGAAATATTTTACGCTTTTCTCAGTCCAAGGGTGAATTAGTCTGGATGATATAAAAGTTTACCAGGTCACACCAGGGCTGTGTGACACGGATGGAAGATCTGTACATGGGGACACTGAGCTTTGGGTGTGCCCAGTCCCTGTCCCCAAACCATACACAAAGGTTGTCACCTCTGCAGATGCCACAGACTGTGAAATGCACCATTCCCACTTTGTGGATTGCCTTCCCCTTCATCTGTTTTTATCAAGTCCAAATAACCTGACCTCATAACAGCTTTTCAGTTCACAACGAAACAAAGCACTGGATCAAATCTTCACTATTCACCAGAAATCAGCAGCATCTCGTTTCCCCACCTATACTGAATGGATAATTAGCTCAGTTCTTTGGAAGCCTTCAGAAACTTGTTTTTATTCCCTCCCTCTAAGCATCCATCAGAGAAGAGAAAGGAGCAGCTCTCAAGCTTTAAAATAAACCATGAGTGACATGCCCTTGGCATCAGGATTGCCAGGGCTGCAGACTTCCCTTGTCCTGCCTCGGTTGATCCTTCAAATCACTCCTGTGGGAATGCAGTGAAACATCTCCCTGGCCTTACCACTTAGCAAATCCTCTCCACCTGAACCTGGTCTGAGCTCCTTCACCAGTCACTCACAGTGCAACTCAGCCCTGCCTCAGCATGCAGCGATGCCCCATCTGAAGGCAGATTTGACCACAAGATCCCTTTACTTCCAGTACATTCTGTGGATGTGTCAACTGAGAATGGAAATCCCTGACTGCTGAAACAAGAGACAGAAACAGGCTCAGTGTGCAGACACTCGGCAAGAGAATTAGAAGCAGATTACTTTTGCTTTTCTGTAATCAGTAACACAAACCAGCTTTTAGCAGGGAAAAAAAACAACCAACCAAAAGAAAAAAGAAAAACCCCCAAAAACCAACCCACTCTCTCAAACTAGAGACGCACTTTATCACTAATGATGTTTGTAAAGATACTTCTGAACAGTCTCTGAACAGCATTTCTTGTTGACAGTCACATAAATATGAAAACTGCTGGCATAGACCAAGAAACACTGATTGTCTCATCACTGCTCAGGCTTCTTTCTCCACTGATTTTTGCAGGAATCTCACTTTTCAGCCTGTTATGGAGGTGCAGCTCAGTCACACACTGCTGTCAATATTTGGGCATGGTCACAGGCAGCTCTGGAGACAGGAGGGAATGGCAGCTTCACCCTTTATCCAGCTCAGTAACAGCAATGCATTTCAATATGTGTTCCAGAAAGAGAGCTGAAAAAACCTGAAATGACCAACTTACATTTTTATCATCCAGGGTGTTCTAAACAATGCCTTAAAACGCCACTGCAGGACATGAAAGCACAAAGTTCTGCCAGCACGGGCAGACCTCTGCACAGACCTCTCTGTGCAGACTTGCAAAATGCTGAAATGTAATTCTGCTCTGCAAGTTTCTGTGCAAAGGAACTGCCATCTGGCTTGTCTTCTGGATTCCACTAGGAAGATCATCTGTGCACAACAGAGGAGGTGTGTGCACTGCAGCAGCACTGCTGGGCCTGCAGAACACAGGGGGGTTTGTGAGAGAGGGTGACCTGGCTGGTTCCCAGAGCCCACATCTCCAACTGGGTTGGAAGGGCTCCCAGGGATAATGCAAAGACTGCTAACTTCAAATAAAAAAAATAAATGTACAAAACACACTTACAGACAAGTCTGACATTTCTGTGCCTGCTTTCAGACTGTAACTACTCAAAGAATAAAAGTTATGGCACCGTAGAAAATACTGTCTCATAATTGTAGCACAGGTAACTTTTATGGTGTCTCTGAGAATGATCCATTTCAACTCACTCTGTGCATACAAAAATGTTATGCCTGAAGCAAAGTTTGCTGCATTCCAGTCAAACTGTTGTTCTCACTTCAATTTAATCACCTTCACAGGCACACTTACTGAGTGCCTCTATTCATAAATTGCATTTTAATAACCCAGCTAATTGCCTCCTTTTCCCCATGCAGATAAGCCTGTAAAAAGACAGAATCTCTGGTATCTTCTGCTACTGGCAAAATCCTGAGTTCTGTAGATGTTCCTATCACTTCCTGCAAAAAGAAAGAGGGAAAAAGGAAAATTGAGTAAGGCCTGAGGAGTCAGTAAGTGTTAACTGCAACTGAAGCAAGGCACAAAGCTCCATCAACTTCACTTTATCCACTTGTTAAAGGGAGACAAAACTTGCCTATTAAAATAAATATTTGATTAAAAATATTCACTACAATTGAAAAAGAGGTGGATCAAAAAAGGAAAGCTAAGCAAATCCTCAAAGGAATTCTCTAGGATTCATTTCTGTACTGCATTTCTACATGGTCTGTCTACAGCAGATCTTCTTGCATTAGAAATTGCTGAGGGGAAAAAAACCAGGGTGTTTTGATTTAAAGAAAAGTCACCATTAGATCAGATTTAAGGATATGAAGGCATCGCTTTTGAAGGACAGTATTCAAAAAAACCCCAAACAAACCACCTCAAACCCAACACATTGTGAAGAGATCCAGCACTAGGAATACTGCTCAGACCCATCCAGCAAACAGAGCTTTTCTCTCCCACATTAATTAGCATCGTTGTTGGCAGAAGGTATCTGTGCACCAGTTGCATAAAAGCTTATCAGGAGACTGGGAAGAAATCTCTAGTGTTACCTGCCACAGAATATCACTGTACAGGACTGTAAGAGCAGTGGTGTACAAGGGCTTTTATTTTAATCCCCATTCCTGGTGTTTGCACATGCTACTGAAAACAATTCCTGCAACAAAGGGGTGTAGCAGGCAAGTGTTTACCTCCTGATAATGGATCATTTTGTACCTTCATTCTCTCCAGCACCAGAAGATACCTGGAGAAGACAAGCCTTTAACACTCCCCAGATGTACCAGGATGCTCCTCAGCCTCCCAGCTGACACACAGCTCTGACAATTCCACCTCCCTTAACCCCAGCCTGGGATGCCACAATCACGCTGGAAGAGAAGAAAAAAAGGATGACAACGTTTATGCACCTGGATTTGTGGGTGCTGTGCCGTGTGAAAACTCCCAAAACGATACCCTGAGACCAAGGTCTTGACTCTGACGTAACGAGTGATTACAGAGAATTCCTGATGACTCCCGGAGACACTTCTTCTTCTGTGCAAAAATCCACTGCAGGGAAAATCCTGACAGCATCTCCAACTCCATATTCTGTGCAGGGAAAACACAACACACCTCTGAAGGGTTTCTAATGGACATGGTGAAATAGTTCCACTTCTTTTTTTGCATTTTTGAAGCAGATTCAGCAAGGTAATAATTTTTTTTTTTCACTTTCACCAACTCACAGAATCCTAAACTCAAAAGGTGAGTGCCTAAGGTGAAAGGACTGATCTAAGGGTTGCATTTTACAAGGAAGAAAGAAGAATGAGAAAAAAATCAATATATTCTAGAGTATTTTTATTTTTCTGAAGAAAGCTTTCAATACATCATGCCAAAGTCTGCAAAGTGGCTTAAGTTTTTATTGATAAAATGACATCTTAAATAACATTCTACACAATGTCCAGTTCTTCAGTGATAGGTGACTACTTCCAAGATTTACTTTGAAGTACGGGGAAAAGAATGTGCCCATTTACAATTCAGAAGCAACCTGTCACTGGGTTTAGAATCCTCCCCCCTTTTCAAGTTTAACCAGAAAGAAAAAAAAAATGCTCAGAAAAGCATTCAGATACGTTTAAAACCAAACCAAGTAAAAGAACATTAAAACCATTTGTCAGAATCTTTCCAGAAGGAGGGGACAGAAAAGATGACTTCAGAAGAACTGCCAGAAAGTGAGATCTCAACACTGTTTTTCACCACAAGCACAATCCACCTGCAGGGAACACACGTGATACCCAGGAACCCAAACCCAAAGTAGCAGCCAGTGCAAACAATCTTGCTTGTTCCAGTTCAGAAGACGTGTTTCATGTGCTTGATTCCGTATGTTTTGAAGAAAACCATGATGATCAGTGCCCAGAGTCCTAAAATAAACCCTCCAGGAGGATGCCAGTCCTTTTGTTTTGGTTTCTGAGGAAAAAAAAAAAAAGACAAAAAACCAAAGTGTTAGTATTTAGCTCTCACATTAACCAGTGCACTGTTTTATCAAGTGCAAAAAAATGATCTTTGCCGTGGAGAAAAATACCAGTAAGCTGCATTTCTTCATAAAGTAGAAGCATCTTCCTTGGTGATGTGCTGGGGAGGCTGATGGGAGGCAAGCTGTCACTCAGGCAGGGAGGTTAAATACCACTAGAGCTGTGCCTGAGCCACCACTTGGTATCGTGGGACGTGTTCAAACTCATTTGTTTGGACAGATTTTCCTGTCTCTGGTCTCGTGTTAATACCAGAGAAAAATGCTGTGAGTGTGAGAGGCAGCTCCTGCAAGTCAGAATGTGAAGGAGAAAAGAGAGTGGTGTTTTTGCACCACCAGTTTTCTCCAGCTCCTCCTGTACTGAGAGTTATGTGAGTAAACAGATACCTGAACATGTAAGAAGCGAACACTCATCGTTACAGGAATATCATAAAACAAAACAGGATTGTTTCTGATGTCAGTCACATTTCCCAGGGGCCCCCCTGAATCTGCCTTTCCTTAATGTAGAATTATAGTCTGCAATTCAAACATCTGTCCCACTTGAACAAATTTTTCATCTTCACTGCAATTTAAGGCCTTTTCTGTCTCACACTTAGCAGTTAGACAAGACAAAGCCTGCCTGTCCTCTTCCTCCTCCTATTAAAACAAAAATTGAGATACTCCACATTCAGTGAATGGAGCAATGGGTTGTAGAAGATCAGAGCTGTCACATGCCCCAAGATCTGTCTCTGGGGCCAAGAATAATGTGAATGCAAAATTTTAGTTGAGAATAGAATGACAAAAATACCAGAATTACAGTATTTAGAAGTATAACTCAGTCCCTCATGCCTGTGCCTACTCTTGCCCTCAGCAGGTAGGTCTTACAGATCTTCCAGGCAGAGATGATTAACTATTACGATAATAAATACTGAAGCGCCCACCGAGATTTTTATTCCTGCCTTGCTGAAAGATTTGCACCACTTTGTCCTTGTACAGAATGGGACACAAGGGGCACAGGGCATTTCGGTTTTGTTGCTTTTAAGTCAAATTTAAAACTCTCTTTCTGCCAGGTGAGTGACTATTACAAAAGATGGTGCTGTTTCAGTTTCAGCGTCAACAGAAGCTTGTTGTTCTCCTCTACGAGTACCAGGAGGCTGGTGAATTTAATGCAATAAGGAACAGTTTGCAGCGTCTGTTCTTTCAAATCAGCTTTCCTATCAACACAAAAACAACGTTTGTTGATTGCTCAGCTCCCATTCTCTAAATTGCACAGTTTTAGCTTCAGGATTTTTCTTGGAAGTGCCGTGCCCGCTATTAAAAAGCAGAACAAATAGTCACATCACTTGTCTTGAGACACCCCAAGAACTTGGCAGTCTGAAATATTACTGCTTTTGCTCTGATGGAGGAATCAGAGAGAGCCAGCGTGGTGATTTCATCAGCACCACCAGCATCAAGCCCAAAGCTGTAGGCAGAGCGGGTGTCTCGGCACGACACCCGCCACTCATCTCAGAAACACCTCTGCCAACCAGCCCCTCCTGTTCCAAAGGCTGCCAGCACATCTCCCTCCTGAGAGTAACAGCACACGACACTTCTCCCCGCAGAGGGACTCTCTTGTTTAAATCCTCCTAATTAACCCGTAACTCCGCGTGCACATTGCCGTGCCTGCCCCATCAATCTCTTTGTACTATCAATCTTCCCCTTCTTGGATCTCAGACAAGGATCTCGCCACAAAGTGGCACCTGACCCTTCTAGACAAATGACTTCAATTTGCAGGCAGTGACACTAAAAGCCTCCCTCTCCTACTTCGTATAGAACAAGTAATTTAATTTCTTTAAAGAATTTATATGAATAAATATTTATAAGGTGATCTATGAGTAGGGTTTTACATTTTGTCATGTCACGTGTTGAAGATGTATTTGAAGTATCCACAGAATTCTGCAAGGAAACAGAGGCCAGTGCAGCATTGGCTTTGCACTGACAAATCAAGGACATACACAGAGTTGGTTTAAAGTCACGGGATGCAACGTTAAAATAAAAAGGATTAAAACCACGAAGGCATGACAAAAATCACACCAGGCTACACAAGAGCTACATCCTCAGTAATCTTAAAAATAAATGATCTCGGTAAGAAAGGTTTACAGACCCAGAAGCTGAAATCTATGCATAAATATTAACCACAATAAATGGGCAAAAAAAGATGCAACTCTGTTGAACACCTGTAAGCCAATAGTGGGGTTAATTGAGTACAAAATTATATTGAAATATGCCTGTATTTTCCACTAGGGACACATGCACATCAAAACCTTGTGAATACCTAAAAGGGGATTACACAGATTCATGTCTAAACCTACCAAATATCCCTGTAAGAGCTGAAATAGCTGATTTTCTTTAAATTACCTTGCTCACAGATTCCCAAGAAAGTTCCTCACTGAATTAAAAATGTACTTAACTGCTAAACTAACAAGTTCACCCTTCTAAAATCCTAACAAATACACCACAGAAAACATCAGTAGCAAATCTCTGTCCAGGTGGGCACATCAGCTCAGCAGCAAACAGTGCTGAAGTTCCTTTTCAAAAAGCTGCATTTGGCACCTGTGAATCACACCCATCTGCACGGGAGATGGAGTTGCTGCTTCCATAAATTACGTCAGCAAGCTGTACTTCAACAGCAAACACAAAGTTTTCTTTTTAGATCCACACAGTGGGAAATCAAGTTTAGAAAAGACAGGATTTCTTTCTATGTTTATGGCATAAGCAGTGTGACACACTGCAACGTGTGGCCACAAGCAATGCCTGGATAAACTGTCCCTTTACATCAGTTTTAGGATTGATCAGAAAGCATTAGTGAAAATAAAATTTTTCGCAGATTCCTTAAAAAAAAAACCAAACAAACAAACAACAAAAAAACAGTAGTTCTCCTACGAACATTGCCTAGATCAGAGTCTTATTCTAGCAAATTTCTGTGAGAGTCAGGCAGTTTTTGAAAGTCAGGCATCTTCTTGCTCGTGAGAAATTGCCAAATGGACCAAAAACACGTTGAGCGTCGAACGATTTGGATTTGACATTAATGACGTGTCTTTACGTCCCAACTGCTGTGAGAACGTGAACTACTAAAAAACTACAGGTTGGTTGCACTACCTACAAGTGACACAGAACTGGCTCTTATTTGATGTGGAGGAGCAGAGGCAAGACTGTTTTTGCTCAAGTTATTCTGAATTTCACTGTTGCTGTACCCAAGAACTGCCCCCCCAAGCGACATATTCAGGGTTTGTGATTTCCATCACAGCCCCACAGCAGTCACAGCAGCACACAGGTGAGATGCACCCACAAAACGGGACGATCTGTCAGCAACAAATGCAGTCAGCAGCTGAAGGACTGGTCCTCACTGAATTGCTGGAGATCCCAAATTAAAAAGTTAGGTAGCTAAGCAACAGCAAGCTTCCTCCTGTGAACAGTTTTCTGTTGTGTGCTCTCTAGGTCTGGTAGATACTCATTATCCTGTGGAACTTAAAAACAGTTAACAGAGAGTTGCTCCAAGTACTGTAATTAAGGAGAGGATAAAACAGTGTATTTTCAAACTGGATGGGTCTGTAGGGACCTGAATGGAAATTATCCAAGACTTTCAATGAAGGTGTTTCATAAAACATGCAATATGTGTTACTCCAATTAAAATGAGTTTTATGCAAAAAGTAATAAAAAAAGTATTACTGCTGAAGTGGTAATGAGATTAAGAATGGTTTAATTTTAAAATGTTACATGAGAAGAGAAATAAGATTTAAAACATCACGTATTGACATTTCACGTGGAAAACATCATGTTAAATTTATCACTATAAGCCAACAGTCTTCCAACAGAACTTCCTTTGCCTTATGTCCTCTGTAAGGACAAAAATATTGGTACAGTGAGCTTTGGGTTAAACTCAGATGTGGCAGCAGTGCACGCAGCCAGGAATGCAGCAATTCCCAAATGGAAAAGGGATACACAAATTGTTCCATCTCCTCAAGCATCTTTTCCCCAAACAGAGCTTTAAGAATAGCTTAAAAATGAGTGTGCACTTCACCCTTGTCACAGGGGACGCTCTCCCCAACCTGAGGCAGATGGTGTGTGTTTGTGCCACGAGAGCAAAACATCCCTCTGCAACTGCACCAAAATAACACATCAGAAGCACTGTGTGTGCCAAGGAGTCCATTAAAGTGGCAGCTATCGGATTTCCAATTAATCCCTGCTTAATTCTCTCTGCAGTTTCAGCACTGAGTGCCCTAGACCCAGTTTTGGCCTGTTCATTGCAGCACGTGATATAAAACATCCCTGAGGGTTCTGGGGGTCTTGCACTCAACTGGGGTGAATTTTATGTATTTTGTGGGTCATTCTCCATTTAAATGAATGTTTCTATTTTTTTTCCACTGCAACACTGGAGATTTTCTTTCGAGGTACCAAATTTTACGTTAGGGTCCGTGGGGAAGGCCAGTGCTGAAATCTGAAAAAAGGATCCACATTTCAAAACAGGTCTTTGAAATTCAAGGCTAACCTCGGCTCCACAGCTGAAACAACCCACCTCCTTCTCGCCTCAGAAAACTGATCTCCAACTGCAGGAAACTCCTTGGAAAAGCTAAATTCTGCTCCACAGTGCACTGTGCCAACAGCACACTGCGTATTTCCTAGAGGCACTCCAAAACAACTCAGGTTTACTTGCCATTTAGAATTTCAGACTGGGTAATCCTTTCAATCCTTGCGACAAAGCAGACAGCAGAGTTTAATTTCAGACTGAATTTGTACGTATCACAAGCAAATCACAGCATAAAAAGTATGTCCTCAAAGCTTCTAGTGGAAGTCTGCACTTCTGATTTGTGGGGTACAGCTTGGATTTTGGGGTCCTCACAGGGGGGTGAGGGAAATCAAATAACTCCAGCCATCTAGTAATAGTTTAATCCTTTCTGTGCCCACAGAAAGATTAAAGTCAGAGGAGAATTCCAGCATAAGCAGTGCCTGGTAATCCGCAAAACAATTTAAAGCACTTTTGTTTAATCTCCCAGTTTGCATTTACTAACCACAGTGCCGTGATTACTGATACCTCAAATAATAATAGAATAATGAACAAAGTTCATTCATCAACAACAAAAGGGTGTGGGAAAGAACAGCAGCTAAACTACATTAACATCAATACCAACAACTGCATTTTTAGTATTTACTTTGTATAATCACTGTAACATAACAATACTGTTACGATAGCTTTATTTTTTCATTTCCTTCTAAAATACATAATCTATAAGGGCTTTTTTAAAAAGAGCTTCTACTTATTACTACTTTCAGTGTTATCTCCCAGTGTTTCAGAGCACTGTAAAGTGCTTTTAGTGGTTTAACAATTATTCATTAATCTTCCAGCCTGTGATACAAAATAAAACATAAAAACCTGTAATCAAAGAGAGCCTTCCCAGCACCAGCTCTTACCTGGTCATAGGATAATGCTCTATTTAGGGAAAAAAGTCCAACTACATCCATTTAGTTAAGCATATTGTTCTTTATATTTTAATCAAATTCATGCCCATATATGAAGCCACGATCATGATTTTTCACCAAGGGACACCAAAGTCCACAGCAAATACATGAATCACATTTGCAAACACAAAGGTTCATGCCAAGTGAAGCATGCAGGAATACCACATGAGCAGCTTAATTAGGTAGACTTCGTTTTCAACACTCAGTCACCACTACTTTGAGAAGCATCCTTCTTTTTTAATATGCTTACATTTAATTAATTTAACCAAGAGGAGGAGTATTAGCAAAAACAAGACTTAAAGCATTCAGTGCTCAGTGCCACGCCACGAAACGAAAGATAAACTTTCTGAGGTTCTTACGCTGGGGAGGGTCAGCAGATGACAAAAACATGCACTAGTGAGAGAGGAATTTAGAGAGGAATCTCTAAAAATGATCAGATACAAAAACAACTCGCTGCTGAAACTTTGGGTTTAACAGTTGAACAGTTTACAGAAACAGCAGCAAAGAACAAGGAGGGTGTGGAGGCTGCTAGAAGGACAAAGATGTTTTGCATTCACAAAAATACAGTTGTGTCAATAGGGCCAAGCTACTCTCAGAGCACTCCTTTTCCAAGAGCGTGCACTGCTCACCTTCCCCTGGGAGAAGGGTATCTCCAAGTGCTCTCCTTGTTCATGCACTTGTTGAGACCAGAGCCAAGGGGGGTGTGTGGGCTCCTCCTGTCCCAGCCTGGCAGGACGACTCCAAGAACCAGCCTGATCCAGCCCATCCTTTCTGAGGAGCACGGCACTCCTGCTTCCTCCTAGGAACTCCAGCTTGCATTTCCCTTAGCACTTCTCTGAACCACGAGGCGGGTCCACTCAAATGCTTTTAAACTGATATGCTCTAAGGCAGGCTTTTTTCCTAACCTCGTAAAATTAATTGTATGCTTAGAACGTCCATTATGAAGCGTAATTTTGATCATTCAAATTCAAGCAAAGTTTTGTCTGTTTATATGGAGAAACCATGATGTTCATAAATTATTATGTTATTCCTTTCAAATAGTGATGGTTCTAACCACACTTTTTTTTTCTGGATATCCCATAATTACGTATTCATTTATTTTCAGGTTACAGGCTGCAGGACTACATCAGTTCTCGTACTCAATATGCAATCAAATATTTCAACAGCTACATTTGAAATCCAAATAAATATTCTGTATTCACACAGTTTTTGATGCTCATTTGTCAAATCTATGCAACTAAAATCTACAGAAGTTCTCCTTTACCCTAAGCTGTGTGCAACATTGTATGTGTGTGCAGTAAAGCCCCACATTTTCTAATTCCAGCTTGCACAGCTTCAAACAGCATTACAGTTCAGAGGCAAGCCTGAAAAAATGAATGGAGGGAAAAGCAGGGCAGAGGCAGAAGATGCCTTCACATTTATAAGAGCAAGATCAAACAGGGTTGTACTTTTATTACAACACAGTTTCATTTCCAGTAAGAAACCAGTGTATTACAGCCGGTGACAGACTGGTTTGTTCCCCACCACGACCCAGCTTTGAAAGGTGATTCTGTATTCAGTGGTTTTGTACTCATAAGCCAAATTAGGGTTCTTATCCAAGTTTATGTTGTGTGTACTCTTCTATGGGAGCAGGAAAAGAGGAAAAGGAAAAAGAACTATTTCCTGAATCACAGCCTCGTGCAAAGATTGTGCCCAGGAACGACGATGCTCTGTCCACCAGTATGAACCCAACTGCTCCACTACTGGAGCCTTCATTCATTTACCCCTTCCATTCATTCTTCAAATGGAAATGATTTCATCAAATTTCAACCCTCTGAATTGTTTAGGAAAACAATTCTAGACACAGCACTAGAGAGCAGCCTGCCAATATCTCTGTCTCTGGCCATTCATCAGTCCTGTCAAGAGTCGCTGAGTTCCATTGCTGTGCTCCTCACAGCGTGCTACTGAAGAGTAAATAAAATATAATTAACTTAACACAAAAAAATCACCAGTAACACCTAGAATTACACGTTTAAGTGGGATAAATGTGGGAAGATGTTCGGAGCTAACAGTGCTTTCCCCTGAGGAAAAGTGTTCACAGCACTGCAAAAAAAAAAAATCAAGATTGATAACATTTATATTTTTTCCTTATCAATGTGAGCTTATTGGTAACAGCTACTTTTCATGCTGCATAAGCTAAGAAGAAATACAGTAGATAGAAAAATCTAGCAAAACTCTTACTGCTAATTTTATTACTCACTGAAATACCATTTAAATAAACACTGTCTATCAGGGAAGCTTTCATGTGTAAACAATAAAAAAGTAATGATTAATAAAAACTGTACAAGGTTATGTGAGAAATGAAAATGTTACAGAACACTGAACAGACACCAGAAAATGGAATTAAATCTTGCATCTTGGACAACCTACTAAAGCATACTTCAGTAATTTCCTTTATACAGGAAGGTCCTGATCCTGCATATATTTAGTGACAGGTAACACAAGCTAAGTCAAGAATTTAATCTTACACTCCAATTATGCATGTGCTTACACACACACGCTAATGTCATGCGGTATTAAGCAATAAAATAAGGAATAAAGACTAGGAAACCCCTTTGCCTGAGGATTTTACAGCATCCTCTCCTTTCCCTCTACTCCACACACGCCTCTGTGTGCCTTATTCCTGGCATTGTTATTCCAGGGCCACAAACACAACCCATCTGGAACCTGCAAACTGGAGAACCAACTGAACAGCCCCAGAGGATGCTGACCCCCCCAGACTGCAGACCACATCATCCTTTCCGCTGCACAGTCGCCAAACGCAGCTGTGGGGAGAGAAGGGCTCAGGAAGGATCAGACAATCCAAGGGACACGTCCAGAGACACCCGGAGCCATTCACCCGGAGCGTCAGGGAAGTGCTGATGGAACGCGCCTCGGTCCTGCAATCCACCAGATCTCTGCCCTTTCTCAGCTTTCTGCTGCACACAAAGCCAGGAAACTCCTGAACAACTCAGGTGTAATTTGGGGGTGCAGTTTTTTCCTAGCCCAAACAGGCTCCTGCAGAAAAATCAGGGGAAAGATAGGAATACCTCTGCATATGAAAACTACAGTCTTACTGATCAGTGACCACTTAGAAGAACTGCTTACTTCCAAAGTTGCCAGTCTCGTTCCAAGTGCAAAGTTCGGCCCACCAAAGATTCCTCCTACGGAACAGCAAAACTGATCTCCAAACTGAAAGCAATTCTGGAGCAGTATTTCTGCTGTTAAATACTGTATTTACCACAAGAAACAGTGTTTTAATTTACCATTAAGAGGCTTTGCTAAATCAGGTTTTCCTTTAATTAGGGAAGTCCTAAAATTTATTTTAGTTCAGCCATAAATTTTGGATTACTACACCATAGCATTTCATAGGTTTTTCTCAGACAGACAAGATTTATAATTTTTTAATTTAATAAAGATTAAAAAAAATAAATGTAGCAGTAGCTCTTCATTCCATTATATTTTCAGCTTTTAATTTATAATAAAAGACAATTAATAAAGTGGTTTTTTAAATGTAGACTTTTACTGCTACTGCTTATTATAATAATAATAATGAACATGATAGTCTCTACAACCCCAAAATTCTACTGCTAGGAATTATGCTTTCCCACTAAGGTTTTTGTGGTTTAATTGTCTCCATGTAATATTGATATTTGGTACTTGGATGTAATTAAGAATAGGGGAACCGTTCTTAGAATACAATTCCCATCCATTAGGTAAATTTTCTCACTATGACATGAAAATTTTCATCTACTTAATTAGCAGACCTACTATTTCCATGCCTAAGTGCACCTAAGCTGTGTTTTATGATGGCCCAAAAAAAAGGCAACCACAACACATCAATTATGCCTCCACTCAATTGTACAACTATTTTAAAATGTGTGAACAGTTAAGACAAAATTGAAAAATTACCATAATAGGCTTTTGACACTTCCCTGCTTAAGCAAAAATTAATTCTAACTCCCTGTTTTTATGCAAAGCCTTTATAATTTCTCTAATCTCAAGTTTCCCATGAGAGAGAACACAATACTTTCAAGTATAAGTATGTGAGGCTTGGCATCTTCTCTTTTTAGTTATGCAGTTTATTTGATGGAAGCCTAAACTGCTAAGCCTCCCTTTGTGCTTAATATAAGCCATCCTCAGTGGAAATACAAGTTAATTTAAGTAAAATGAAATTTTAGGAAGAATGCATTCTCCTGCACAGAAAGCCTCACTAGAGCAAAGCTTTTTTAAAATCCAGCATCTGCTTCCTGAATTGCTCTAGAACCTGTAATAAAAATAAACTAAAAAATGGAGCAAAGAATCTGGAGTTATAAAAGACAAATGAGAAGGAATGCAGACCAACAGATCACCAAAAAAAAATCTCATGGAAGCAAAGATGATGAAAAAAAGCGAATTACCTCCTTAAGAGAGGACTAAAATGTTGAGAGGGAAAATGGCTGAAGAGATAATTTTAGCAAAAAAGAAAAAGCTGACATTAGCCAAGCTTGTCATGACCACAAAGGAGAGCAAAGAGTCTCGAAGCACAGAACTCACTCAAAAATAGCCTCCTCACATCTGCAGTGACAGCAGCAGGCCCAGCATCAGCTGCCCAAAATAGCGAGATGGCTATTGATATTTTATCCACAGCAGTGTGCAACGTGATGGCAGCAACCCAGACCCGCGGGACACGAACGTGTTGGTGCCTCCTAAGGGCTGCAGTGCCGTGCACACCTGCTGCAACCACCTACAGCCACCAACACCCCTTCGCTGTGCTCCTCGGTTTTATTCGCCCCTCAGTCGCCCCGTTTGCAATAAACATCTCCCGGCCTCTGCTCTCTCCCTTACCCTTCCCGACAGCCACTCCAGCCCGAAGTAGGGAGCACATAAATAAAGTATCTGCGTGCTTTGTGCAGGAAGCCAGAAGAGATTAACACAGGGGTCCTTTTCCAGCCCCAGTCTGCAGATCAGAACCTCGGCTCGCTTTTCGCCGACGCGCTACTTGAAGTTTGCTTCGAGCCGCAAGCACTTTCTGAAGCTGTCTCCTCCTGTAAAGCCCTGAGAGGAGATGCAGCACAACAGAAGCAGTAACCACTGCCTTAAAAACCACAGCTGTGAGCGGGTGGCGAAGCACAACAAAAGCGGCTTCGTGGCTCGACCGGTCCCACGCCAAAACAAAGCCAGGGAAAAATCAACAGTGCATACTGAAAGGATCTTCGCGCACACAGCATCTTCAAACACACGGCTGCCTCAGCTGGGAAAAGGCACGAATCGATTTTTTTGAATATCAGAAATATAATGTTTTGAGTCCGCGGTCATACCGACCCTCCCAACGCAGTTATTTGAAGTTCAGATGAGTAAACCACAAAGATCTGCAGCACTTCATAAAGCCTGGCACGTTACAGTCACTCCCTGAACCTTTTCCTTCATTTTACATCTTAAATAGTGCTTTTTAAAAAAGGAACGGTTACAGGAATTACCTCTTAAAGAAGCTGCAAATCCAGCGTGGCACCTCTAACAATTCCAGCCACTGTAGAGCCAGGGTATCTTTTCATATATTTTTTTTAATAGTATATCTGACAATTCCACATGCTGGTGGGTATGAAACTGGTGTCTCATAATCCACAGAATGGATGGTGCTACAGTCACATATAAAGCCTCATATTAGCAGTATTCTCAAGGGCAAGCTGAGCACTGCCAGGATATCCCCAAAAGCCTTAAATGTATTTCCATTTCAACTTCCTAGAATAACAATTATTTTCAC
>JAYRBT010000005.1:11715577-11822069 GCA_036023395.1 Myiotriccus ornatus
CTGAGCACTGCCAGGATATCCCCAAAAGCCTTAAATGTATTTCCATTTCAACTTCCTAGAATAACAATTATTTTCACTCTCTCTCATCTTCTTTTGAGAAATACAAACAAAAAACTTTCAGGGAGTACAAGTAAACTTTACCAATTTTGGATGATACTACCTACCCTAGTTGGCTTTAGAAATTCAGACTGACTGAAAAATGCCTTTTTTTTTGTTTTTTTCTTGTTTCAAGCATTAGTTTTCACCTCACTGCTGTGCTCAGCGAGCACAGGACTCCAACAGGACAGGGTGGGAGTGGAGTGTGGCCACTTGAGGGGCAGCCCCTGGTTAAACTGCCCCAAGCTGCCTGTCGAACTGATCTCCCATCCTGTGCCAAACGAAGATACAACGCCAGTCTGGACATGGAAGGGTTTTCAGAGGTTGGGAAAGAGAAAAGAGACACAAACCTCAGAAAAATGACAGTTCTCTGCCCAAACTGCAGGATCTGGGCAGCCTAAAATGGTTTTGGAAACACTGCATCAGCTGCATCCACATCTGCTACTGCATCTCCCTGAAGAGGGGACTGGTTTTGAGGGAGAGCACGGACTAAGGGTCACTGTCACCTTGCTGGGTGCCACTTCAGTGAAGAAGGGATAAATTCACATTCCAAGACATGACAGCAGAGACTGGATCCTAGTGATGCACAGACCAGCTAATTATCTTCATACACCTCAAGTTTTGATAACTGCTCAACTGACTGTTCTTAACAGGGCTTGTAACAGGCAAAAAGAGGAAATTCTTTTACTGGTTTAAAATATACTTTGGTTAATTTTTTTAAAAGTGCAAGGAAGGAGGTAAAGTTACATGCTTTAAGGCATAAACAGGGAAGAAAGGATGACCATGCATGCAACATTTCTGGAAAAGAAAAAGCTACCAAACACCATCTCAAAATGTCTCTGGGAATCTGGAACAGGCACGGCAAAACTTCCCCTTGTTGGCTCACAGAAACTGGTCAGTGTGGAACTGTTCAGTGTTTAACCATTTCTAGTAGGAAATGGTTAAAAACAAGAACCCCACAACTGACTGTTCAGGTTCCTCATGCAAGATACCTTTCAGTGCATTTAGTTATTCAATCCATTGTATTCGGTGTAATTGGAAAAATTTAAAACTACATTCAGTTCCCCTGTAATGCTTGGTCAGCAACAAAACCCACTCATGCCTCTTTTCTGGCTCTGCTGAGCAGTGTTGTGTGCAGACAAAGGAAGGGCTCCCCATACATTAATATTTTGGCACTCTGGCCTTACAGAAATGAAGTTCCTCATAATTACAACTAGATTTTTTTCAGATTTGGGAGGCAGCATTTGAAAGAAAAATAATTCTGAGATATTTATCTTTATTCTGTCTTGAAGACTAAGAGGAGAGCTTCCATCTAATATTGCAATTTAGCAGAGGGATAAACCAGCAGAACTTCGACCATGGCCAGGCAGAGAGTGATCACCACGAGAGTCTAGTGGGAAGATGGAAGACAAGAGACTGCTTTACTAAGTCTCTGCTTCCAGAGGGTTTTCTTATGCTCAGATGACAAGCACAGCAAAACAAAAGCAGCCATGCCTTGTTAGTAATTTATGTTAACTCCACATCACTGTCTTCTGTGATTGAAAAAAACCTGATGGACTGCTGGATTACATTTGAAGGTCCTGAATGCCATCACTGACTCTCCAGTACTTCACTAAATGAAAAAAAAAAAAAGCCTGAAAGTCTCTGGTTGAATATTTTGCCAGTAAAAGATCTGTGCCATCTATAAACAAGTCAGGATCGTGTTTGGTGATTTCTTGGAGCGACTCAGAGACACGGGGGACTGTGCCATTCTTAATCTACGACACGACTCACACACAGAGCAACTCAACTTTTTAAATCAAACTTAATATCAGAAGAAATCTTAGGGAGTGAACTTCAAAGTGATAAGAGGACAACACCAGCATGTTGCTCAGAAGTGCAGTGGTAAAGCCTGACCAGGCAGGTGTCCCAGTGCAAGCTGACACATCACAAGGCTTTCTGTTGGGTAGCCCAGTAATGTATTTTAACAAAATAAAACTGGGCTCTGATCATTACTATGAAAAATTCCATTTTCAATAATCCTCAAAACATTCAGCTCTGGAAAGGAAAGCATCCCTGCCTGAGAAGACCTGTGTCTGTGCTAGCAGGTGCAGCAGAATTTGGCACTTTTGGTGAAAGGTCATATTTTATCTCTGACACCATCGAGCTGAATACCACGACCAGAGTTCTAAAAAGCAAGATATGCTTTCAAGTTATTTTCAAAGACAGTTACATGAATGGATTTTCAAAGAATGTATAAATAGCTGTGTCTAAAACTTTACACATTGAACCTGACACATCTAAGTATCACAAGTTGCTTTTGAACCTCTTAGCCTGTAAAGACACAGTAAAATGCAAGTATCACTTATCAAAGTACTTTAAAACTTTTAATAAATTATTATTCATAAACAAAAACTAACGTCTGCATCAGAAATAAAAACAACAATCTGGGTTACTGCTCTGCTATTAAACACTTTGCATACTTAACCAAAGTTGTGAACACTAATGGCTTTTATAAAAGATTTCTAGGAACCAAGAGTCCACCATGAGGACAGATGCAGACTGAGTGCCAGGGGAACTCCTGAAAGGTATCAGCTGTCAGAGGGCAGCTACAATGCCATGGGCATTGTGTGAACCCTGAATTTTAAAGTTATGCTTTCAAGACTGTACCAACACGTGATGGGTTAATTTTCACATTGAGTGTTTCACAAAGATCGTAAGCCACATAAACCCACTCTAATTTAATGTTTGTGAAAATATTTCAGTCTGAGAGCTAAAATTGTTGTGTTGTGGATAATAAAAAAACACTTTAAAAAAAAATCTATACAGCATTGTGTGTTCTATTTTCTTAATACCGTTCCAACAATTTCTGGCAAATGCTGCAGAAGAAAAGCTCCGTCAATTAAATCTGCGTGAAACCAGAATAACATCAACAAATGCAACAAACTAACAGCCCTCTGCTATGTGAGAATGAGGTCCTGAGAATGAGCAAAAAAATTAATCCTCAAAGCAAAAGGATTGTATTTGGGGGGGCTGGTGGGGGTGGATTGTGGTTGCCAACTTGTTACGGAGGCACAGAAATGATGGAAACAAAGACCTGCTTGCAAGACTTACTGCAGAACAACTCTGCGGGGTTCTTTGATGGCCCTCAGTCCCTGCATTCATAACTGGAGATCCTCCCACATCATCTTTCTTAAATTTATTTAATTTCCCTTCGGGTGGACTGCAGTGAACACCCTCCAACTGGACTGGATGTAGCAACTCCCCAGCGTTCTGTGAGTGTAAACTCAGCACAGCAAGCAGCGCTCACACGAGCTGGAGTCCGCACCACACACCCAGGTACTCAGCATGATTTCCCAGAAATCCCCTGAGATTTCTGAAGGCATCTTCCCTGAGGCTGCTACAGAGAGGCAACAGAAAAGCGAGGGTTAAAACTTCTCCAAACCAAACACACACGTATTTTCAAACGGAAACTCAGATTAACTTAATTAGGAATTACACCCAACATTCCCCTGCTCGTTCTACCACGAGAGAAAATACCTAGGAACTCTTTATTTTTGAGTAAATCTGCAACTGTAAACCATGCCAGATTCCGAGTAAATTGTGCAGTTGCCACCGTGGGCTGCAACTCAGATTCCTGAAACACCACCCTGGGTTTAACAGCACGTTCATTTATCTGCTTAGTGGTTTGAAATGGACTAAAATAAGTATGCAAGTCGATCGCGGTCTGAGTCTGCTGTTTCATTTTGTTTTCAATTATAACAACATCAGGAGACCTGGCATTTATCTACTGCCTCTCATCAATAAAACATTCTTCCATCAGGAAGACACCTGGAACGATTTAAGCCTCTCCAACATCCCAAATCCCGGTCAGGCAAACTATGTTACCTCACCGACATTCCGATCACAGGCACTGGCACTGGGGTTTGGCACCTTTATTAAAACACCTCCTGAACTGCAAGGCCAGCAATGAATATCCTTTATGACACATGAAAACAACCTTCCCAAATGCAGTTTCCCCTTTTCTCCCATCACACCTGTTTTGGCTAAAGACAAGTACAGAATTAAAGGAGTTTCTTTTTTGGCCTTACCATCCCTGAACTTTTTCTAAGTAGCAGTATTGGACACATGGCTCTACACAAAGAACATCATTAAAAGGGCTGTCTTATGTGGGTATTATTCTGAAAATGCAGCTTTTGCCATTTTACAAGTTTATATTAATGACTGCACTCCTCTATCAAGCACTGGTGGTTTTTTATTTCAGTTCAAAGCACACATTTTTCCTTTTTGTTTTTGAAAAAGGAGAAAGCTACTTTATTTACTAATGTCTGATTTTGTTTTGTGTTTAAGAAGCAGTGCTCTAAATGTTAGTATTTGTTTCCATTCTGCTATTTATTCTCATTTTTTCACATTTGTCTTTTCAATTAACCATGGTCTAATGCATTAAATAAAACATGTTTCTGACAAATGGAACTGTCAACATTATAGGGTTATATTCTTTTGGTTTTAGATTGCTATAATAATAAACAATTACTTGTGCCACAAAGTTTAAGATCAATCCCAAAATCAGATTCTGGCCTTCCTTTCATTAAACAGAACGTACCAAGTCTGAAATTTTCTTGTGGAATAATCAGACTAGAAATCAAAAGGTAATGTCTGCCTATAAGTATAATATTTTTTAATATATCAGGGATGAAGGACTGAAGAGAATGTTAGAAATCACATGTAAATACCCAAGGAAAACATGTAGCATATTAGCAGTGTTCAGGTGAATAGATTTATAGTGAAATTTGGATAGTATTAACAGCCCTGTTGGCTAACAATTATAATTAAAATGTACTTCAGCATTATACTGATTTAAGATACCTGTCCACCACTGTGAAATTTTAATGTCTATTTATGCTAAAAATATGCATTACTGATGCCATTATTTCTGCCTAGAGGTAAACAAGACATGGGTTAACGTGAGAGAAATCTTCCAGGTGATACAGAACCAACAACAAATGCCCACATTAAACCCCAGGGATTATCCCTTTGGATACAGTGTCACAACACCATAAATACTATTCACTGGGTTTACCCATGCCATTTTTTTATTGCCCTAGCCCTGCATGTCCCAGCTGTCCCAGGTCCCTCAGAAAGGGATGTCTGCAGCACTGATTCACCAGACACCGGTGCAGTGATGCTGTGCTGGTCACAGCTCCTCCAAAAGGGCACCCCCCTCACACAGCCAGGGCCCGGGGCCAAACTCCCTGTCACGAGAGCTAAATGATGCTCTCACTTGGCTTCTCTGCATCCAAGACATTTTCAGTGCTGTGGGCTCTGTTGTGCTGCCTTGTGCAGCTCTGCAGCACTGGCAAATCCAGCAGGCAGGTTACACAAACCCAGCTTTCTGCCTCTCCACGCTGCAATATTGCAAAATTCCACGGCACTGGAACACGGGAGCCAAATGAACCCTCCGTGGTTATTACCCCCCTAACGCTGTAAAAATACTGCTATGACATTTTGGCTGCTCAGCCATCTTAAAGGTTAATTCTGTTTCCTATTTGAAATTTTCCTCTAGGTGAGCCTTTCCACGCACTTCCTATTTACTGATTCCAAACAACCCCCAAACTGTTTCATTGCTCACTCTCACTGTTAAGAACATATTGACTGGCTGCCTGCTCTGCTGTTTAATTCATTTATGCTGAGAGTCAGGCATGAAGACAGAATTTTAAACGTGACATTTGCAGGCTGCTGGGTCATTTGAAGCTCTGACAACACCAGGGAGTTCCTGACATACAAACTGGTCCTGATTTTCAATCTTCCATGTTCTGAACACATCACAGATTCTTCCCGAAGGTGCAGATTTCAGCCAAAAGTTTTTAAATCCCTCGTGTTTACACCTTGCAGAAAAGACTTGTACACTTGAAAGTTTTAAGATAAAGCTTATGTTTCCTTCATGGCAAAGCCAAGCACTGCCTGCAGCATGCAACTCAACTGCTTAAAAACACTGACTGACAGAGGTATTTGGAAAGATCTACAAGAATAATTAATGCTAATAAAGCTGTTTACAGAATTCCATTAGGGGACTTGGTAGACTTTTATTTGTTCCTGTTGGTCTTTAAGCATTCAAAACCAGCTCACCCTGAAACCACAGCTTTGTCTAACATTGTCTGTCTGGCTTACTGCTACCCTGACCAAAACCAATTCCCAGTTTTCAGTCTGGAAGCTTTCCCTGTGTCGAGGCAGTGAAAAGACTGTACCATTTTGTCTGCCATGATGAACTGTCATTATCTTGCCCAACTTTCAGGTCAGTTTTTCAGAGTACACCCGATTACCTGAAAGATTCCAAGGTACCAATTAGGCAGTAACCTGATCTGTGTGGTCCTGACTTAAGAAAATGGTACTTATTTGTTCCTGAAGCAGGAGTCACATCTACAGAGTTTAAAAATTATTTATTTTATTGAGAACATTCCAAACAAAAAACCCTGTGCAAAGCAGAAAGTCAGGTGACACTGCCATAGCCAGAAATAAAAATGGTGCTAATTCAGAACTGTATTAGGAGAAGAGATTGTTTTTTCCCTCGTCATGACAATTATTCCACAATAATGATTCCATACTTGGGCTGCTTTTTCAGGAAGGGGGAATATGATTTAGGTCAAGATGCAAATTTGAAGGAATTACTGGTTGGGTTTTTTTTTTCTTTTCTACCAGTAGACACACAACAATTCCAGCAACAAGATCTGAAGTGTTAACTGTGTCATACAGCAAGCACCTTCCGCTGCCACGTTCAGAATTAGACTTTCATAATTTAATAGTTGTCATCTGAACAAGAGAATCTTGTTTATACATCCTTCCAGTATAAGGACATGAATTCTGTGTGACCCAGAAAAGCAGTTTAAGTATTACAGATGTTCTTTATTTTCAAAGAAATGTTTAAAACAGAAAGACGTACCTGGTGTATTATCTGAGCTACGGGAAGCTGTTCAGCGTATTTTAGTGGTTCTGTAGCAACTTCATCCTCTGGAAACCTGCAAAGAAATTAAGTTCACATTTGTCAAAGCTAGTACAATGTCTGCCAAATTAAATTACTGAAATTGGGAGTTTCAGGGATATTATTTTGCTTAAGATGAAGAAAAAGTGTATTTTGTGGCGGTAATGGAATATATTTCTTACAAAGTTGAGCAAAAGAATAAACTTACAGTAAACAGAAATGTGTGTAACATTGTGGATTGCTTCCCTGAGAGAAAGCACAAATTTAGCAGCAGAAACCTAAGAAAACCTTTACATTTAGGTTTAGGTGAAACAAAGCCCTGGTGGAAGTTGGATTGAAATCCCCACAATAAAAAATGCCTTATCCACCTACAGAGCAGGTTAACAGTACAAGCTTCTTCACTCCATCCTGCCAACACACCTCAAACACAACCATCTCCAAGGGCAAGAGGGATTATTCACCACCTCCCACTTCTGCTGCAAGTGACATCAGTGTTCAGACGTGGCAGAAGTTCAATCCCACAAATACATTCCCAGCACGGTAAGTAGTGTGCACTACCAGTTACCAAAAAGCCAAAACACTAGTGTGAAAAAAAAAAAGAGTAGAATACTTCACAAAGAATATGCATCATAACCCTTTAAACTCTGAATAAACTGTAGCTGCAGTCGAAAAATCAGAATCCATAAGCAGTCTCTTAGAAGAATATTTAAATGATAGTAAATTAATATGAAAGCATGCTTTAAACCCTTCAACCACCCTGCTTTCATCTACTGGAACTGCACAGCATGTGCTATATTTTCAAAGTATCACTCAAGGTTTTCATCAGCCATTCCTCTATATTTCTGAGAGTTCTGAATATAGGAATTTGAGTAATATGAGAAGAAATGAAGGAGGGGGGGGAATCTTGATAAAAACAGACCTTTCTCTAAAGTTAAAGCAGAATTATTTTGCGAGAAAAATTGTGGCCAATACATAATTTTCCAGGCTCAAATTACTACCTTACACCCATTCTGGTTCCAAATTATACACACTTGCTGGGTTAATTTATCTGCAGACCAGCTGGCAGGTAAGAGGCAGAAAGTACAGGCTCAGTCTCTGCACTGGGAGTCACCAAGCTGTGCTACAAGAGAGGACAGTAAGAGCACATCTCTTCCCTTTTCCACTGCTGAATTTCAGCTGTGGTTTAAAAGGCTTTGAACTCCAAATAAGAGCCTGAATACCCAGAAATTTGGAATGCACAGAGTATGAAAGTATGCAAGTCTTAACTGTGTAAGGAATTTAAAAGCAGAGAAGGAAAGAAACACAGCAATACTTCCAAGATCATAGTGACAGCCTGCCTAATGTGTTTTAAAGAAATTAAGTAAACATGCTGGCCTACACACGGAGCTCATCTACTGACACGGTTTTTAGAGTTTTTGGATTATTATGACAATGATGGATTTGCACTTTCAACATGAAATATACTGTTCTGGTCCAACACAACCTGCTGAGGGGGCTCAGCAGCTCCACTACAGGCTACAGAGGGAACCTTTCCACTCATCTCCTTCCCACCTCCTGCCATCTGTCCTGACTGGCAAACATACCGCAGTCAGTGGGAACTGGAGATCACTTCTGTCCTACTGGGAGCCTGTCAGCTGGCACAACACCTTGATTTACGGATACCAGCTACAGAAACCCATTTTTTTTTTAGCCGTAGTTCTCGACATGAAACCACTGTACACACAACACAATATTCATCAATTATCTCGAACACTTATCTCTACAGCCTTTACAGGGGCACTGGAAATCTGGGGGAAAAAAAAAAGAAAAGAGTAACTCAAATCCCCAAATTAAACACTTTAAGTTTCGAGGAATAGCTAAAGTTACTATAATCTGAATATTAGTGGAAATAAAAGCAAAGCTTGTCTACCTGTTCTGTCAAGGACCTTGTATATTTGGCAATGTTTTCTGTCTAGACAGAATCTGCATTCCCTTCCACAGTCAAACACCCTCCTTGTCAACTGCAGGAAAAAAAAAAAGGCCTTTTTTCAAATATCAAGGGATTAAAAAAGATAAAGTAAAACGATCAAGATAATTTTAAGCCTTAGGAAGCTTAACTAAACAAAAATAGGGAGGGGAGAATAGTATGAACACGTATTTTAAAGTAATTAGATTTACACTGAAATTAGGCTGATAGGAGCTTTTAAACATCGAGAAAGACATTTTATTTTTTCTGATTTGCTTTCTGGAAAAAAAAAATCACTTGAACTACACTACATTTTTAATATAAATAAATGGTAAGATACAGATTAGGGTAGATGCACATTATAATATATTTACACACACCTCTAGACACACTACAATACGTGTACAGACATGAACATAAGTATTTTGGGAAAAAAGTTCAGAACTGCTCTCTCCAAATTTTTCCTTAAATGCCATGAACTCTTTGCATCTGTACTCAGTGATGAACTGGCTGCCAAGTCTACAAAAGAGTTTTGATTCTTCTCTCCTACAGATAAGCCTCCTCAACTGGGTGAGCACGTATCTCAGCCTTTTACAAGAAACTGTGTAAATTAAAGCGTGGAAGATGAAAACCCCTGACAAAAAAAGTTCTATGATCTATTGCCCAGCTACATCCTCTACCGGGAGCAAGTCATCAACAAGCACGCAGGTATAGAAAGCAGCGTTATCAGTGAACTCTGGGCATTTGAGGTTACCAAATAAAGTGCAAGAATAACTCACAGTAAATGATCTCTGCAAATCTGATAAAAAACAGTCTTCATTATGATGATGCTGCAGCGCCACCACCTAAAGCCACTCTATGGCAACTTGGCACATCCATGACTTCACCATGGTTCTCCTCAATGCTTTGTTTCCACTTCTTTTCTTTGATCAACTACCAGAATATTTCAACACATTTTCCTAGTGTTGTTCTCATAACACTTCTACTCATGGTTCCAACCAAGAGTCAGACCTGAACTGTTATTATATTCACTGTCCGTAGCTATTTACACAGTGGAAAGTTAAAAGCACTTAACAGTGACATCTTTTTTTGGTAAAAAGGGGAATTATCCTTAGAAGTTACACTGTATTTTAAGCAAAGTAAAAATTTTGTTAGAAAACAACAGCTTTTACTGATCTTTCTAGTTTTCCTATCAAGTGATATAACAATCTTTCTAGTTTTCCTATCAAGTGATATAACAATCTTTCTAGTTTTCCTATCAAGTGATGGTACCCGTGGCAGAAACAGAACTTTGTGACAGAGGTACCTTCCAGGCCTCTGTGTAACTACATCAGTTTGACATCCCACTTCCAGAATTCCTTTTGACTTCGTCTCTCCCTTTCACAGGGGGGGACACAAGCAAATTGGTTGTTCTTTCCAGAGATAATTTCCAGGTGCCTGGGGTGGCATTCACTTTTGCTCACAACTAGTTACGTCAGGAAAAAAAAAAATCCAAATACAAAAGAACCACACTTCAGTTGATGGAATCTGTGCACAAATCACATGCAGCAATTTGAGGCTGTAATGTCACAAAATTAGTTGGCCCCACTGTGTTTGGTTCACTTATATTTGACACACAACTTAGAACCTTCACAAAACGAAGGGCTAAATCGTTGCTTTCCACAGGTCTCTTTGTTTGTTTAATTTCTTTCAGAACAATTCTATTACAGAAACAAAAGTCATTTCTCATTAATTAATTTTCCGGCAAGAAACGGCCCTTTCCGTCTCGGTTGAGCGTGACAGCAGAGCGCTGCCAACACAGTGGCGGTATCAGCATCTGCAGCACCACATCTGACAGCTGGTAATGCAAAGCACAAGGAGATCGTGATTTTCAGGGAGAAGACCAGAGAGAAACATCAAATCAGAAGAGAAGTGGGAAGCAGTAAGAGATAGCAGAATAGGAGGATCTTGAAAAATTCAATTTAGAAGTTATTTTTATACCGTGACTGCTCTTAGATGGGGGAAAGGGAGCGTGAACCAGAAACTGTGGGAAGTGAATCTAAATCCAGTAAAACGAGTCATGATATTTAGTGAAATATCTTATTTGCTATTTATATTTGCGTGCTCGCTCTTATGGGGGAAATCCTATGGAAATTCTACACGTGCTAAAGAAAAATAAATTCCTGGAGCATCAGGAGGTGGCAAGGTGGTGGCACACCAGCCCATGGTCTGCTACACAGAATGGCTGCAGTGGCTTTAGGGCAGAGATATATTTTATCTCATGCAAGTATTACAAAAATACAGGGGGGAAAACAAGAGCAACGTGACCGCCAACTGGTTTGCTCGTGGCTATTGAGATACTCAAGAGACAGAAAAGTCCAGGTAACATAAAACCCATCTGTGGGCAAATATAAATACTCATTACAGCAGGCAACAGGACTGAAGCTAATATTTCTTCCTTCTTCTATAGCCTCTAGGTTTGATGGTTCACACAATTTCATGCATATGACCCGTGCACAGGTAATACTGAATCGCTTTTGAAACTGTTGTTGCTCCGTGGTAAGTCCTACCACACTACCTCTCTTGGAAACCACACAAAATCAAAAGTCAAGAGTGTAGAGGGGGTAAAAAAGGCTACCAGAGACAAAAATGCACTATGGAAGAAGGGGGTTGGGGATCACCATCTTTATTTGCTGGAGATGTAAAACAAGTTGTACTGCTGAAGCGCTGCCTGGCTGAGACATGTCTGAGACGTGATTTCTGAAGGGGCATGAAAACACTGCAATGGGTTTGTCCCTCTTCTAGAAGTATCTCAAAGCAGAAACAGTGCAAGTGATGGGACAGTCAGCACGACACCAAAGGGTGCAAATAACACAGCAAGGCCTAAATCACAATACCCAAGACTGAAAGGCTGAAATTATTAATCCAAACCTGTGGATAGCACTGATAGCTTTATTGACTGTAAATACATGAACACACTTGCATCTGGCAATAAAAAGCAAACAAAATACCAGAGCTTTATGCACCACATCAGAAAAAGTTATTAGCTTTCCTATTAAAGAGAAGCTGAAATGGGCTATGTCGGGTTTGAGTGAATAGTTTTTAAAACTGGCCGTTGAGAAATTTATCTACCATATCCATAGTACAGAAGATTAAGAATTAGACCTTGGATTCATGCCAGATACTTGATCTATCTGCTAAATCCCAACTGCACACTTATTTAAGAACTGGGCATGTTTAAACAACAGAAGCACTAAAGTTTCAAGCCAGTGCTTGAAAAGGTGAGACCATGGTTAACTCTGCCCTTCCCCCAAAAGTGTGCTGACCAATGCTCTTCTCATGTTTATAAGGGAATGCAAGATCTGCCTATACACGTTTACCACATGGGTAGTCACAAAGAAGAGAAGCAAACACTGGAGAGCATCATCATTCCAGGGAACTTCCTCACAACATCTCCTTCGTGGCACAGTTTCTTCAGCTAAAGGGTCAAAACAAGTCTTTGTTCTGGTCTCCCTCTAAAGACCTAACTTAGAAATGCAAAACATTTCCAGTAATCTGTTCATTTCTTGTCAAATAAATGTGAAAGACTTCGACCCAAACTAGTCATACAGACTTATTCCTGGAGTTTAAGAAATACCTTACACCTCTGAATGCGCAATGCTTTCTGTTGGACCCGATCATAAAAAGGTCTTCTGGTGTTCCCAGAGTCTGCTTCATAAGCTGGATAAAAATTGACTGTAACAAATGTTTCCTATGCCTTCCTTTGATCCACACATAATTTCTGATCTGAAGAGTTTCAGGTGATATCAAGCCACATATTCTTAATCATCCTAAGATCCTAAAAAAGAGGTAATAGAAGCCTATAGTGTGTTTTAACACAGGTTGACCAATAATGTCTCTCTCCTCTTTTCTTGCCAATGACCTTTGTCAAAATATGTTTAGTCTCTGAAGGTACTCTCTGTTCTGCCTACTCCTATTTTTATACTGAGGCAAGACAGAGGGAAGGAATTAAAAAGAAAATTAGCTTAAGTAAGCAGAACTGACTTTGCTGCTACTGGAAAACACATGACCTGTAGGGCTTCATTTTGTTATCTCTACTACTCCACATTTTAGGTAAATTAGAAAATCTCTTTTGAATTAATTTAAAACTTCCACATGACGATGCTGCTGAAGTACAAAATGCTAATCAAAAGTTGAAGATAAAAAGACCCGCTAAGTCTCTCCTCTATCACTGAAAATCACCATTTAAGTCCACAGCTAAAAGTAGGTACTCATCACTTACTGCTAATTCATTCTCACCCCAGGCAGGGGTTGGGGGGAAAAAACCAGAACGAGTGTCTCCATCAGATTCTCCAAACTTGGGGCACGTTTATACAAGCCCAGCAATATCAGAGGAGCTTCTACTGATGGTCCAAACCAGTCAGAGGAGAACACTGCCCACCTCACTGAGCAAACGTTCCACCTGGTTTGAAGTGCATGTGTGCTGTGTCTAAGAACTGAGGCTGCACACTTCCCCCTTGAATCCATCCCTCCTAATTGCAAGGGAACCTGTTTACAAGAGTGGTTAAAAACACACACAGGTTATTGTTATCACTTTATGACTAGTTGTCTGGAAACCCATGATTGAATTTCACAGAAAGATCCAAGAAAAAAGACCAAATCCTCCCATGGCACCACATCACACAGGCAGTTTAAATATTGCTACCAGTGCATGTTGAAATTATACTTTCAGATGGACAAAGCAAGCTTGTTCATTTTTCTCACCTGAAAGTTTATCAGCAGTACCTGGTCTTTATGCAGACAATTCAACACCACCTGCCAGTGCACTGAAAGACAGAAAAATCAGCAGGAAGATAATTTGAAATCAAAGAACTAACCTGGGAATGTGCCAGGATAGCAACTCCATTATTTAGTGGCCACAATTAATCTTCATAGCAAAGCTCATATTTTGTTTAATGCTGCTGTTCCTGCCTGCATATATTCAAACTAAACAGTGTATCTGCATTGGTTTGTATTGTTACACTTCTCAACAAGCACCTTCTAAGAACCCCATAATACAAATATTTAAGTCCCAGTATTTCTACACCCACGGTACATGCTTCTGTTTCTTCAGTTCATGAGTCACACAATGCACCATCCAGCTATAATTTCTCAGGAGACTGCTTATTTCACTACCAGGACCTGTCAAAGCAGCAGTGGCAACGCCTGCTCTCTGCCCAGCGCCGCCTTCAGAGCTTCCACCTCCACTTCAAGCTTCTGACTTTTGCTTTCTTGCCCCTTTACTCCAGTTAATCAAAGGAGATAACTACATGGGATTGCAGAAATCCTGTTTCTAAGGGACTCTTGGAGACCATCCGGTTCAACCTCCCAGCACCAGGTGGGGTCAACCATGGCTCTGTCGACTGAATCCCCACCACCCCTCTCTGCAACTTTGCCCTCTTTGCAGACATTTCCCGTGATGTCCATCAGCGTCAAAGAGAAATAATAATAATAATATTGCTCAAAGTGCTAACCATACTCCTCCCCACGCAGCTCAGCAGGCAGCTTGCCTTACTGACGATGACAGCACTGTTGGTTCACGTTCAACCTGGTGTCCATCACCGCCCCCAGATCCTTCACAGCAGGGCTGCCAATCAGCCTGCCAGCTTCCAGCCCCTCCTGACAGGACATTACAGGGAAGACACCACTTGAACTTCTAGCTATAAATGTATAAAAGAACACACATATATCGGTACCAACAACAGACCCAGATTTTCTTGAAACACGCTATACCCCAGGCACTCAGAGAATTAATGATAAAAATTACAGTTCTGGGCTTTTGAGAAATGGTTTGCTATGCACTCAAGTCTCTCCTGAATATTAGATGTTGCTTTTGATCTTTCTTTTTTTGCTACAACGTGATCAGTAACACATTTCCACAAAGCAGGCAACCAAGATACACCAAGAATTGCAGAACACTCTATCACAAAGCTTAATCCACTGCTTTCCCCTCTTTCACCACGGCTGTTCCTCTCTGCAGCCAACTCCAAGAGTCCTAAGAGCAGGTAGAACTGAGTAGCATTCCAATCAGCCAGCAGGAAATGTTTCAGTTCTCCTGTCAGTGCATGTACCCAGGTAACATTATGTTGCTAAGCACATTAGAAGGGCTTTTCCTCACAGAAAGCTGCACAGCATGTATGCAGCTCTTGAGCTTTTTATCAGTCTTATCTTCTTGACCGTGATTTTCTGTTATTTATAGATGACTTGTGCACTACTTTTGTCTGGATTCTGGTTTTGTTTGTTCTTGTTAATGGCAGATGAAACCTCTAGCTCAAATACAAACACTTAGATCATACTCTCTGAGGCCAAGGTACTGCAGGTTACCGAGTCTGCTGATGTTGAACAATGAATCTGTTCATGTTTGACCCTGTAAAGCAGTCATCCTTCTTTTTTTTTTCTCATTTTATTATTTTATGGTCTGCCTTTCTGTCCTCACTTATTTCTATAGTATCAGAACCAGAAAGGACTTGTCTCCTGTCCACCACAGACCACTGTATATTAACCAGAACGTTAACAAGTCTACAAACTTCACAGCCTCAAAGCCCGTGTGATTCTGGTGGTCTTTCCTCAGGAACACAAGCAGAAGCAGCAAGTCACACTTGTCCTGGGTCAAGCACACGGCACACCACTTGCTAACCTCCCAACAGAGGCACAGAAATTTGGGAACTCCCCTGCCTGCCCAGGCAACCCCCTGGGTCTGAGGCCTGTGGGAGAGAGAGACACACATCATCTCCCTGCACTCAGTTCAGTGCTGACTCCAGCATGTCAGCCACAGCCTGTACAGGACATATGTCTGCATTTGCAAGCTATTCCTAGCTACAAACCCACACAGCAGGCTGGACAAGCCAAAACTTCGAATATTCCAACGTGGCTTCTAATCCAAGCACTTGGCAGGAAATCTGGCAGCTCGGAACGTGCCACGTCCAGATTCCCAAACTCCCTCAGCCTCTCCTCGCTGGGAAGGGACAGATGCAGCAGCTCGGAGCGTGCCACAGGCTATCAGCACCCTCTCCCTCTGCAGCCTCCAAGGCACGAGGCTAGAGATGCTAAGGAACATTGAAGCGATCATCAAAGAACTTCTTTATAATGTAACAGAGAAAAAGCTGCTTACCATTTTACAGAAGTTCCTAAAAACTAATTAGCTCGTTTTTCAGGAACACCTACATGGGTTGGACCCTGCCCACAGTAAAAATATGAGTTATAGGAATTATTTTGCTTGTAAAAATGTCTAACAAAGGTTAATGTTAAACAGTTCTTTTTGAAAATGGAACTTAAACTTATAAAATTAAAGCTTCAGTACTCAGTCATGCCCAAACTTAAGCTGACCATGACTTTCTAAGACTGTCTTATGACAACAGAGTGTATACAGTGAATGGGTTCATCTGGTTTTACTTTCAGAACCTAAACACAGAAAAAAACAGGAAGTTCACTCTTTTATCAGAGGATTATTCACGTTATTTTTTTAAAAACAAATGCAAGGGTTTACATAAAAATCATTTATAACTTCAACTAAGACTGAAGGCCTAGTATTATTCACCTGATCTCAGTCTTTACCTCATTCCTGTGGTAGGTTCTTCCATTATTTAAAAGTCATTTCCTGCAAACATTTACAATCCACAGAATATTGTATCAGTAAATCTGAATGTTAAGCACACATTATCAGCAGATACTACCAGCAAGAGACTGTGTAAAGCAGAAAAGGATCACAATGCCTGTCACTCAGCTTTTAGGACTTCAGGAGCTCAGTACACCTTAGATAAAAGAACAATATCTCCAGTGCTGCTCAGGTCCAATCCACACATAAATATGAATGTGTCTGTGAGTGTACACACAGGCATAAAAGGCAAGCGTGAAACAAGAACTACAAGTTTCTGGGTTCATTTAGCACAGATAATGAAGGCAGACTCCTCCTTCGCCCCTGCAGATGGAATAAGTAACAGTTACAGAAAGAATGGAGAAAACTCCAATTGCACAGTAATATGCTCAAGAGAAAGAATCCAAATGGAGGGAAGCACAGAGAACACAACAGCTGAGAGAAGGTTTCCTTCCACAGAATTTTGGGTGCTGCACATTATCAAATACACGAGGTCTGGTAAAGAGCTTACATTCTGTCTTGCACCTTTTAACTTCATATTTTAAATGCTTTGTGGAAAACAGCCTTCACTTCCAAACCACCCGTTTTCTCTCATGTTTTCAGGGATGTTTAATATATCTGTCACCAAAACTGTCAGAGCACTTTGCACACAAGCACCACGCTGGCAGGCTGAGTGTGTTTGTTGTATATGGCCATGGCTCAGCTACAGAGGACCCTCACTCATGAGTGGACTCCCACAGACTATTGCAACAGAAGCAACCAAAACCACTGGCAACAATTTTTCACTATCAAAGTATTTTAACAGACACACCACGAAGCCCTTCTACGTGCATCAATATACAGTCCTACTCTGGTTTTGGGGTTAATAATAACCAAAAAGTGCACGATGGCAATCGAGTATGCTGCTCCTCTACCCAAGGAAACTAAGGAAAAAATATTTTCTTTCTGCATTTAAAGTTTAATGCCTCTGCAGCAACTTTTTTATGTGCACCCTACAGAGGTTATCCAGTCTAACAAAATCTTACTGCAAAACTCAGAGTGTGTGTTGACTATTTGTGGCAAGTATATGTATTCTTTATGACTGCAGGTCAGTTGAGATTTCATGGGCATAGCCTGTTTATACTTTAATATCTTATTTCCAAAAAAAAAAAAAAAAAAGAAACCCACCAAAACCAAACATGAAAGAAAACCCCACCAAAAAAAAAAACAAACCAAAAAAGTATTTCTGCTGCATTTATCAAAACTAGGATGAACGTGGCAAACACACCCATCCCCACCGATGAACACGTAAGACACCCTGAAATGCAAAATTCCCATCTCAGTAAACGGCAGCACCGCAGTGCCACTGCCCCCTGAGGAGAGCTGGCAGCCTGCAGTCTGCTGGGAAACTGGTAAAACAGGATTGCTGACAAGAAAACGAGAGTGCTGATGGCTCTCCACAGGTAGAAATTCCCGGGGTCTTCCACTCACCTCAATTATGTGGTGGGTTTTGTTATTCAGAAACTTTTGTTACTCACAGCTACAAAAAAGATGTTGACCAGCTATGGGTAACTGTGTCTTTAGTAAAATCACCATTACACAAGAGGTCTTGTGGAGGGTGGAAGACACTGAAGGGTTATATAGTCTGAATTCAAGACAATGGCATAGCCAAGTGCAACCCAAACTGCTAAGGTGATGGTATTGTCATCTCAGGAGTACAGTGAAGGAGTACAACGAAGGTTTGGGGTTTGTTTTGCGGGGGTTTTGTCTGTTTTTTTAAACAAAACAGAACTCCTGATCTGCTGACCTACACACTAACCCTCACAGAACACCCACATACACTGTGTGCCAAAATTATTTTCTACTGGAACCTTATTCACTCCACTGTAAATTGACAGCAGTTTATTGAAACTTATTGTTTGAAACCTGTTCTTCCAACAAACTAACAGTTCTAATCGTGTGTACACAACACTGCTGGAAAGGTAACCAATTCCAAAGTGAAACCGGTGTAGGATAAACTGCAGCAAGAGAGATCCTGAGAGAGAATCCTCCAAGCAGATGCCAAGCCTGGAAATGCCTCAGTCAGCCCCTAGGAAGGATGTTATGTCACAGCAGCCACTTCTGATAGCACAGCAAAACACAACAGAAGCTCTCTGCTACTGCCCCTGGGAGCCACCACCACCCCAGCCATGAACCCACCAGCCCACGCTGTGAGAAAGGCAGACATGAAGGGCTCAGCCAAAACCAGAACGCACTTTTTTTTCTTGTATGTGGAATGGCAGGTTTAAGGCAGCATTAAATATTAAATTTTAATAACGATGGTACAAAGTCACAAATAAAAAAAAAATCACAGGATATATTGGGGGGAATATATATAATGACACCTTTTCCCCTAATTTATTCATCTGGAAAGAAGCACTTTGCAAGGTGATTTATTTGCTTGCACCACCTAGTGGGGTTTAGTTTAATCTCCCAAAACATTCAGAGGTCAGTCGTGTTCCTCCTTCATGACACTAGTGACAGACCACATTTTCTCACAACATACTGTTTCAAGCCTGCATGACCCACTGACAGCACTGCACTTCTAAGTTTCCACACATCTATAAAAACACAGTTCGAAAAAATCATAGAAAACAATACCTGTTTTGCTTGTATTGAGTTCTGCAGGGACTTTAACAGAGATAACACAGAAAAACCGCTTCACAATGTAATGTTTATGAGTTTCTAATCTGAAGTACATGTCGACAGTACCTTGTCAGAGCACACCATCCATAATCTCCGGAGTCTGAACAGACTGTAAGGTGATAACAAGGCCACACACCGAGATTTGGAAGATTCCTACAGGGGGTTTGAATCAATCCTCTGGCAGAGGCAGGCACGCAGCGCACAGATCTGCCTGCAGGAGTGACAGCTCACCAGGGAGCAGCTGGAACGAGCACCTCCACTGCCTCTGTCGTGCTCCCAGGTTGCTCTGCCCCAGCCTGTGCTCATGAGTTGGGTGCTTTATAATGCACTGCCCCGGCACAACATTCTACTACACAAAGTCCAGTCACACCAGATCTTCCACGTGCAGTTTTCAGAGAGGGGACCCTAAGCATTTACAGAAATTCACACCACCTTTCTTTTCTACAACATGATTTCACGATTTCAACTTTATCAGTCTCAGTTCTCACCTCAGTACAGATTTGTGTTTGTAACTCGTAAAATAACAGATGAGAAAAAAAACGCTATGCCCACTTGACAATCAGAACTCATCACAAATGTTTCATCTGGATGCACGGGGAATGATGCAAGACTTCTTACCCTTCCATAAACTTCCATAGGAGAGAAGAGCAGAGGAAAACACTTTTGTTTCACGGTGGTTCATAAAATAAATCTGTTTATTCAGAAACAACGCCTCTTTTCTCCAAAAGAAACAGACGCAAGCGACAACTGCACTGACGTGCACGTACAGCCCCGGGCTGTGGCACTGTCTAGGACAGTTAAATACCATCTACTGCTAAACAACAGAAACAGATTCTAACAGTATGAGAGGATAACTGGGCTGCAGCCAAACACACAACAACACAGTGGTTTGAAGAGAAGGCCAGAAGTGAGTCAGACTGTATTCTAAAGAAAGGTTAAAGTGTTTGTTGTTTCCCTTTTCGTATTCAAACTTTCAGATTGTTTCAGTCCTCATACAAAGCACTTTTTCAGGATGGAACATTAAAGTGATTGTTCCAAAGTTTTCTTATTTGCTTAAGGTTCCAACATGGACCATTTTGTTCTAGGAGGACTAAGATCAAATTTAAGACTTTATAGCTGCACAGGAAGTAGGAAAGAAGAGATGCTTGCATCAAATCTGATTCTCAAACCATGAAACAATATGTAGGCAAAACACCAGACCTCCCACCCCTTATCAAAGCACTGCACAAGGCTGACCCCATTCAAGAAGACAAGAAAGACAAGAAAGGTACCAAAGCTCAGCCTTTAAATCGACCACTGGTATCAGAACAGAGGTGCAGACACCAAGGCACAGGTCACTGACTGGACGTGTTATTTTACGTGTTATGAACGGGCAATTCACGCCCCTAAACTTATCGACGCTGCCCTTTCCTGGAATTCTGATGTCCAAGGATGCTCAAGCTGCCTTTGCCACTCCTGTTCTGAAGGGCAGAGCTGTGTGGCCAGTTGCCTCAGTGTACCACCCCATGAAGAACTCACAGCATTCCCACTGTGGGACCACATCTATCAGTACAACTTTGGTCACGGTTATACCATAAAGGACATTTTCAAAGCCCGCTCTGCTGCTCAGGTTGAGACTGCAGTCACTCACAAAACCATCTCCAGAGGAAAAAAGGTAAGAAAAAACCCCGACAAATAACTCCTCATAAAACTTCCCATAATTTTTAACCAAATTTACAGAAGTATCTCTTAAATAGGGTCTAATGTGGGCTAAACACTAAAACTCCTTTATTAACAGCACTCCTCATATTTAAAGACAATCTGCTGCTTATCAGAGATTTCTAAGATAAAAGCTGAATAGTAATCATATTTGCCTTAAGATTTCATTTTTATTTTTTAATGCTTTTTGAAATGGCCCTCATATTTTCTGTTCCATTTCTCCTCTTTTTCTCAGCTACTTTCTAAAGCACTGCTGGTTGCTATGGTAACTTTGGCTCCTTTTTTTTTTCCCCTCACTGTTCATGCAGGTTTTCATCAAACCCAATGACTTTTTTTTAATCTTATCTACTCTCTAACAATAGTTCTTTGACTAAGGTGCTGTATACTGTACCAGATGAGAAATCTGGCATTTCACAGCAGCAACTGAAAAAATGGTAAGTTTTGCTAAATTCTGAGAACTAGCAAATAAAGTGGGTTTTTTTTAGGGGGTTGGTTGGTTTTTTACATGTCCATCTAAGTTTCTTTCTTTTGATCTGTATATTATTCAGGTAAAATATATTAATTAACACACCAGTAGATGTAAGATAAAGCAATTTGTAAAAACAGTAACACTTCAGGAACAGAAGATCTTGTGTGGAAACTTCTTTTGGAAAGAAAAGGAATCGCTGTTGTTTGCCAAAGACTCAGCAGGACACAGCTAAACTAAATGTTATTTACTGCACTACCACTGCAGATCACAATCAGCCCAAACCTCCCTGTCACAGAAAAAAAAAATACTTCTGGTCACTTGGATAAAATATTTCTGAAGATCAGCACGCAGTCTGTTGATCTGTAACCCACAGGAAACAAACTGCACAGAGCAACAAACAGACGAAATATATGCAAAGGCTTGAGCCATTTCCAAAGCCTCTTCACTAAGATTCTATTTTAAATCTGGTTTTTCCAATAATTTTAGTTCAGGGCTAAATTTTTCAACATAGATTTGGTCTTAAAGTTGTGCTTTTCCCTGTATTAACGCAGAGGAGACGAATTCTTGGCATTTTCTCCAGGACAAGGTTATCTTTTTCTGCTCCAGGTAGGAAGAACCTCTCACCATCTCACCAAAAGTAACACACAGAGCAATTCAACCAGGCTGAGCTGATTAAATGACATGAAATTATTTCAACACACAAGACTGAATATTAAAAAAAAAATAAATAAATCCACACCAAGCTATTAGCAACAAACAGGTGAACTACTTCACTCACTAAATGAGGTCCAAAAGCATCACTGGAACTAAAGTTTTACTCCAATAAAATCACCTGGACCCTGACTTTGTAATATATACAGGCAAGGCTGTGCTGGAGACAGTTTGGTCCAGGCCAGCAGAGAAGGCCACTGAAATTAGAAGAAGTTACTGCTTTAATATTGTCATTCTTTTAAGCAATATCAAAAACATGAGCAAAAGAGAAAAAGGCTTTACAAACCAAGAAAATGACTATTTCAAAGAATTCAAGCCTGAGAATGATTTTGTATTTCTTTCTGTGGAGATGGGTTACATCCAATATTCAGTTGCTTCAACAATAATAGCTCACCTTTTTGGGTTTTATTATGGTTATGGAAATTTTCCATAATTTCAGCTTTTATAATCAGAAACACATTATGGTTTTTGACTGGAGTAGAGGACTAACACCTATACTGCTGTTATTTCTGATTGTACTGACTTCCTGATTCCTTCCTCTCCTATTAACTTTGTTTTCCACTCAGTTTGTAAAGAAGAATACCTAAGAATCACTCCTCTATTTTACAAGGACAAATGAGGATAAATAATCTACAATTTGCTTCACTTCATTTCAGCAATTTTCTTTCCTTTCAAATTCCTGGCCAAGTCGGCTTTATTATATAATTATTCTTTTGTACGATTCTGATTACCTCCAGCAAAATAATCTGATTACCAGATGAGCACAGCAGGCACAAAATGCATTAATACATTAATTACTCCCTGTTGCAATTTACACTACACCAGTTTTCCTGAGACTTCCAGTCTGTTACCACGTGCAGGATGCATATTCATTCGGCACATTAAGGATGGTGGGATTTCCTCAGTGGGTGGGATTTCCTTCCTGATGATATCTGTATCAGCCACAATCTCCACAGCCCTCTCTTACTCTCCCAGCAAGATCCAGGCAGCAGTCACACAGTGATTAGGTCTCTTCCATAGCTGCATTTTGGGATATAATTACCAAGATGTAAAACAAGCTTCCCCTCCCCCTGCTTTTTCCTTCCAGTCTCAATGTATCTTGAAAATTACATCCAGAGAAAGCAGAAAGAAACAGTCAGAAACCAGTAGGACACAATTACCTGGGATATCTGAAAACTCAACTGAGTACCTCCTGGGTGATGCACTACCATAAATCAATTCCCTATCACACTACTAATCACTATTATTCTAAGGCATCTCTTGCATCTGTTATTATCATCCATAAAGCTCACATACGTGTACACAAAATTCAGAGCAGTGATAATGACAATATTTTAACAACTGCACTGTAATTTTAAATGTTTTATATTTACTATTAGCTGAATTTAAGAACAGTCAAAATTTGGCACAGAATTACCAACTGACTCATGTATAATCTCCCATAGTATTAAAGAAATAATTATGTTTGCACAGAACCTCAAGAGAGCAATATAACAAGAATTTTGGGACCAGAATGGAATCCCTCTGTCTGCAGAATATGTACACCACTACTTTTGTTTTCTCCCACACTCCATCACCAAACTGGAAGTGTGTCCCTCTCCATGACCTTTCTACAGCTTCTAGTGCTGCTGGAATGACAATGGGAAAAGTGACATGGTCCTTCTTAGATGTTTGTGACATGGTAACTGAATGTTACCATGTTAGATGTTTGTTCATTAGTAACTGAACAGACAAACACCCACCACGTAAATACAACAATTATTACTACAAAACATTTAGAGTGACACTGATGGAAACCACCTCTGAATCTATGGCATGAAAAGCCTTCCTGCCCCAGCTAGCCTAATACTTGCTCCTGTCCTTCCTAAATTACTTTATAATCCCATAGATTAATAAGCAGTCTAATATTTTTCAGTAGTGCCATTAGATTCCCAAACCATGTAGGAGTATTCTGATTTAAGGACAATTTTCCATCTACCCACATTTTTTGTGTGCACACACAGTTTCCAGTTTTAAAACATCACAGCAGAGTGCAGATTTATCCGTTTTACAGATGTGCCATATACTTTTATGGAGACATTTGTAAAAGCTCCTAAGCATCTAATAAGATAGAAGTCAGCTCAGAATATTTTGTAATAAAGTACCCCTTAGTAAAAACGATATCAGAGGGAAACCACACACAAAGGAAAAAGGAACTGGGGCAGTCTATTTGACAGCTGAGGAAGAAACAGAGGTTACGTCCTCTATGGCTGAGATTTAGAGCAGTTTCACTTAGTGGCTGTTCTGCTCCAATTCCCCAGCTAAAATTTAGACCTACAGCAAGAAGTCTTCATTCCTATTTTATTCCAGCAGGAAGTCATGGTTCAGACTCTTAAGTAACCAACAGAAAAAAAAAATACTAGCCAGTGGGGAACTGTGAAGCTTAAATATTATGTTACAGTTAAATTGAGATAAACCTTACAGTAACTACAGGGTTCTCTATATTCTCACAAACCAAAATGACTTATAAATTGCCAACTATTTAGAGGTGTAACTTTTGTCCTGCTATTTTCAAACAGAAAATATACTACTGAAATTTTAGAGCAGCTGAAGCACGTCTGTGGCAACACGTCTCTCTCACAGGTAACGCAGGACCAAAAATCATCCCGGAAAACGAGTCACCCTTTCTGATTTTTATCTCACTCACATTATTTAATACAACTATAATGTTTTATGCACCTGTCAAATTTAAATAGCTACCGTGGAACTAGAAGGAAAAACATACTCTTACCTACTCCTTTCACACAGTTCACACTTAGCTCAGCTTTCCAATTGCATAGCAAATCCAACCATTCCTATCCAGTGGCCTCCTCTGACAGCCAGTGTGGCTTTTGTAAGCAGGATAAACAAACCCAGCTTTGGCTTCAGAACATGCCAAGTCCCAGGACAGCAAAACCACTTTCACTGATGGTTCACTTGATGAGGGTACTCAGATTCCTCACGTTAAGTGTGAATTCAAACATTTTAGCCTGGAGAAGAAGAGGAGGCTCAGGGGTGACCTCAGCACTCTCTGCAACTCCCTGACAGGAGGGGGGAGCCAGGTGGGGGTCGGTCTCTTCTCCCAGGAACCAGCAGTAGGACAAGAGGGCTCGGTCCTAAGCTGTGCCAGGGGAGGTTTAGGTTGGATATCAGGAGGAAATTTTTTATGGAGAGAGTGCTCAGCCCTTGGAATGGGCTGCCCAGGGAGGCTCTTCCATCCCTGGAGGTTTTTAAGATGAAACTGGATGTGGCATCAGTGCCATGGGCTGAGAACCATGGAGGGGTCGGATCAAGGGTTGGACTGGATGACCTCAGAGGTCTTTTCCAACCCAGTTGATTCTGTGATTTGGCAGAGTAAGGACAAGAGGTAACCCAGTTGAGTGCAGTGCCTTCCACACATTCCGAAGCTGTACGAACCCACGCGTCCCTCATTTCTCATTCCTTGCTGAAAAACCAATAATCTAACGAACGTTTTTTAAAATACTGAGATAAGAAACATAAAAAGAGTGGAAACACACCACCAATTTAAAGATTATCATCTGTTGAAGATTATTCTGAAAGATTAGCAGTGTTTTCCCTTATCCTTCAATCAGTGTCTAAAACTGTACCAATACACTGTCAGTATTATTCTGTCTCTTCCTCTGCATCTGGTCCCTCCAGCATTGACTTTTTTGTACGTTTTTCACATAGCAATTACACAGAGAATTACACAGAAAATACCACTGTAAAATCAAGAATCCAGCTACAGAAGGCAGGGGAAAGGTGCATCATTTTTAATTGTTTCAGGTTCTGATAAACCACTCCCTTCGTAGTGAAATAAATCTGAACATCAGCTACACTTCAGCAACATTTTTTTTATCCCCTAGGAATAGAAATTTAAAATAGCTATCATATAATTCAAGGTATTAATGCTAAAGAAACTCTGAATACCAATACTCAACATTTATGCTTTCCTGCCCCACAGGAAAGGAGATTCCAGCCTCCACTGTGGTCTTGCCTTCTCTTGGGAACTACTGGATTGAACTATTCACATCTCAACACGTGGCAGGGATGGGAAGAAGACACGCTCTCCCTCTCCAAATGTGCTTCTAAATCCTCATTCCTGCCCATCACCAAAATGCTGTTCAAGTAATGCTGTGCTTTCACTAATTGTGTCTAGCAAAGCAAAAGGGCAATTCCCTAAATAATCTGGTGCTTTCATTTTTGGAAGTCCAATTATTTGAACCATTCCCACATCCATAAGAAACAAACACATAAAAACCATAAAGTGGTGCTACATTACAGAGTGTGAACACACCTCTACACTCACACACCCAGCAGCAACTTCCAGTTCATTTTGTAAAAGAGAAACCTTGCCTGTCTTTCTGTTCCAAATTACATCTGACCTCCAGGCAGGTGGCTGAGGGGTTTTCAACCTTTATAGTTCTTTTGCAGTATCACGTGGAGTTGTGGCCAATTTAGTGTTGCTTTCTTACCTGGCACAGCAGAGATGGGCTGTGACTGCTCTGTGAAAGCTGCACATCCACAGCTGCCATTTATATTCCCTTCCAGCCCCAGGAATCTCCAAACAGTAAACTGGAGCCAACTGAATTAAGTTTACTAGGATTCAAAAGACACTACAACATGTCCAATCCCTGAATGGCTCCAGCTCCCTTTTGTATCCTGCTTTCATCTTTTTTCATTTTTTCCACTTCAGGGGATACAAAACACTTTTGTACTCCATTACTTCTTGTTTCTCCTGGCATTTACCAATACCAACCCTTCATGCAACCAGTCTCCTGCCTGCAAAACCCTGAATAAACCCCATTTTGCACTAAATTCTTTGTTTACAGAATTATTATATTTTCCTGGAAGATCAATCTTACCACACAGGTAATATTTTGCAGTCCTCCAAATTTTATAAAATAGTCTTAGCAGTAGCTTGTGCACTTTGGTAGACGTATCCAGCATCTGTTATTTCCCCTCCCACACTTCATATAGATTTCTGATACTCTTGACCAAACACATGAAACAATCTCATTTTATAAAGTACTATTAAACAGTGCTCAGCAAGCCATCTGTAAATCCAGTGCTTTATGTGATCAGAATCGCCTTTTGTAACCACCCCCGGTCTTCTTTCCATCCTTTGATGCAATTGTGAATTTCCTGCTCCCCTGACAGCAGAAATTCACCCTGGTCTATTCAAAGATAGAAAAGAGATGCTTGGCAATAATTCAGTGCATTTTTTTTTATTTATTTTTTTTACTTCAGCTCTTCTTTCACAATTTACATTTCACTTCTCTGCTAAAGCACTGGGGCCCTCACTATGCCCCCTGGGCAGTGTAACTTCTCTGAGTGCAGCAGAGCCTTCAGAAATAAGCAGTGCAGGGAAACATCTCACTGTCTTCCAGTCCGTCACACAGCTTCGTGCAAACCAACAATAAGGCTTCAAGGGCTTGTATTTAAGTAACAAATTTAACAACTCTACTGTAAGAGCTTTGGTTCACCAAACATTGACTTTAGAAAAGTCTCTCCTGTTGGGAGGGCTGGAAGACGCAGACAGAGATCAGCTTATGGTCTTTCAGCCATGGTTATATAAACATGTTGTGAAGGCAGACTGCCCCTTTCTCTCCAGCAGCTTCGGGCAAGACACAGATTTTCAGTGGCAGGGATTTCTGACCATCCAGAAGGTTATCCCTCAGGCACTCAAAAATAAAAATCGAGTGTAAGCTCTCTCACAACGGGGAAAGACCCAGAGGGTTTTCACATGGCTTAACACCACGCAAAACAAACAGCAGTGATGTTGCTTGAGCCTCAGAGACTCCATAGTTACGTGTCCAGATTAATTTCTGGGGCATAAGGAATGTTAATGTGTGCTTGGCTGCTAAATTCCAAAGATTAGGAGTCCCATAACCACTGCTTCCAGATGCCTGTTTGCTCTTTGCCCCCTGTTTTTAATGTTTCCTAGAAATCACACAAGAAGTGTGTCCTAACAAACATCAACAGCAGTTCTGGTACTTCTGATGGGAAGTAAATAACAGCAACAGAGTTTTACTGACATTCTCACGTTATCTCAAAGTGCTGAAAACACGCCAAAATTGCACTAAAATAATTCCTGGCCAGAATTATGCCAAATCCTACAGCTGTTTGCACCATCTCCTTCAGCAGAAATATACAGTACACAGCTAGAGAAGCACCTTAAGAACAGATATTAATTTATATTTAGCACCTGGGCAGCAAAGCAAGAAGATCAAGCCAGGACCTCCATATAAATAGCACTAGAAAGACTAACTAGCACTTCAGGAGATTGCAATTACAAAGCAGCCCACTCACCTGCAAAAATAATAAAAATAATAGCAGGTAAAGATCACACAGAAGAGGTGAAGAGGAAATAATAAAATAAGAATGTTATGTAGCAAAGGTGAAAAAAGGAGTGGATAAAGGGGGGGGCGGGGGAGAAAAACCACCCTGATTGAACATTCTGTGATTAATGGGTATTTTCAAGCTACCTAGATGATTTAAAATCTACTGGATATACTTAAGACCTCCCACTAAATCTGCCATGCAACCATTTTAGACATTACCTGTCCACTGCCAGTCAACTGGCATATCTAAGTCACTTATGAAGAGCGTGGAGCTTCTGGACTTGATTAAAAGCTGAAGTTAATAAAAATATTGCCATTGACTTGCATGTGCTTCACAGTACCTCTACAGACCAAGAGGCTTCTTTGCTGTCAAAGTCTATTAAAATTCTATGTATGAATAGCTATATAAAGGTTCAGCAAAGTAGCCTTGTACTGAAAATGTGAAATGATAGAAGCACAATCTAAGAGTTGAAGGTTTCCCACAGAAGACATGCAAGATGCCACACAAAACAAAAATTCAGGGGAAGGGATGAAAAATCATTGGACCAAAGAAAACCTGGACTCAAGAGCTACAGTTTCAAAACAAAAGTGTTTTTTTTTCTGGCACAAAGCGTGGTCAAAGAAATACTTTCAAAGGAATAAACAACATATTGTTCAAAGCTGCTTTTTGAAAGATCTTGCTAAATAGGGACTGGAATTACCAAGAATAACATTTCAGTGTACTTAAAGTCTTCCCAACACGATTTATACCTGTGGTTGCTTTTGATACTGTCATTCATCCTTATTTATTTTATACAGATGTTATACTAGTGAGATTGGACCCTCCTATACAGTTATTCCTTCCATACCCTTCATACTCATTGTAGTTGCACTACCTTGAAAGGGTCTTTTACAGCTATAGGAGCTTTTGTATATATGGGTATGTACACATTAAACTATCCTTAGGCAAGCAACAAAACCCCAAATACATTTACAAAATACTTTAGGAAATACAGCAATAATATTTAACAGCAAGTATCAGTTCATCCATCTTTAATTACTTGCAGGCTATCAAAACACACATGGATCACAAAATCCACACTTACCATTAAAACAGAACAAATTTGTAAGACATCACAGGAAAATACAGTGTGTGTGTAACTGATTGGTGTGCTTCATGTAATAAATTATGAAACCCATCTGAAATGTTTCTGGAAGAACAACCTGGAATTAACGGCTTCTTAACCTCACTGGCAACTCAGTGGGGGCCTGCTAACTTTTACATTCTTTTTCCCTTTTTACATTACTCTGAAGCTGAACCATGAGGTTGATGTCCGGCAGGAAAAGTGGAAAATCAGATAAACCCCTGCCATTACCCCCTCAAATTCACCCCAAGCAACAAGAGAGACGAACTCTGGCTTTCTGTGCCCGTCTGAATCCAGGCGGGTCACACAAGGGGGGCGAGGGCTGGGTGCCCCAAAGCCGCCCTGCGCCATCCCATCCCATCCCAATCCCACCCCACTCCCATCCCATCCCAATCCCACCCCACTCCCATCTCAATCCAATCCCAATCCCAATCCAATCCCAATCCCATCCCAATCCCATCCCAATCCCATCCCTGCCCGCCGCGCTCCCCACGGGGCGATGGTGCCACCTGCCGGCAGCTCCCGGGAACGGGCCAGGGCCGCGTAACGAGAGCTTTCGGAATTAGTCCTAAATTAGTCCTAAAAACGGCTTATGAACCTTAAAAGAACTACAAATCTGAGGCACCAGGTACAGGCTGAATGGGGGATTTCGGAACACACCCAGCCCCTCTGGTTTTAAGGGAAGCCCACTGAGCTAAACAGCATCTACTCGCCAAGCAAACAAACTATCTACGGGTTCATAAACGGGATTCCCCCAAGGCTTCAGGAACACACAAGGGCAGCTTTACTTATTACTGACATCAAACTGAAAATAGCTGGTGGAAAAGAAGAAAGGACAGGAAAGAGACGGAAAAGAAACATTAACACACGCACCAAAAAAATAGATGGAGAGAACATTAGCTAGTAACACACAGCAAATGAACCAGTTACTCATCATTATCCTGTTACACAAGCATCCTGCCTAACACAAGTGGCCAATTTATTTATTTTTAGGAAAACAATCACTGCCAGTGGTATCACAATTCCTCGTAAGAGAAGTATTAAATACAAAGCCTAATTTTCAAAAGCAATGAAACCAGGATGGTTTTATATGACGCTGTCTTTAATTCACTTCTTACTGCCCCCAAGGGAAATATTCATCCCAATTTTTACCAACACTTTCTGCTGATACAGATCTTTTCCTCACGACAAGAACTGAAAAAGAGAAAGTGTTCCAACTGGCTGTGGAGTTACAATCCAAGTTTAAGAGACACACCCCTAATTTATTACACATTCTAAACTCTGCAAGACTCCTTCTCCAAAGATGCAGGATTTCTTCTACTCCTTAATGTGGACTCTTCGCACTTTCATGGAGATGCAGACAAAACATAATCACCTGAAGCCCCAGAACCCCTAGACTGTCAGATTTTCTGCTAAAATTGGCAGCTACAGACTCAGTCAGGACTGAGGCAGCTGCAGAACAAGCCCTTTGAAGTGAACACAGCTTAGACTGAAACCGCCGCAAAGAAAGGAAATAGCAGAGGAACCTTCTCTTTATTTTCTTTAAAAGCTTTTACTCGCAAATATTCACCTACCACCACGTGGATAAAAAGAAAGCCTCTTCTGGTTAATTAGCAGTTGTTCTCTGTAAGAGCCTCAGCCCAAGCCAGAGGAAACTTCAAAGGCCTCGCTCAAACGTCACGGCGCGTGCTCCACACGGAGCTGCCAGTTCTGACCTGGCGGCACAGCCACAGCTCACGCTGGGCTTGGGAGTGGATCTGTATAGCCAAGTAATTGCTAAGCAATTGTGCAACAAAAGAACCAACCTCTACTGAAAGGATTTGGCAAAGTCACAGCGGTGGCAAGATGAGAACCTGAACAGTGTGCCGGCAGTTCAATCCCCACACACGTTCAGGCCTCACATGAGAGCACCTTCCTCCCCCATGACCTGTGTAATCAGTGGTTTATCTCTTTTGTCTGGTTGGTTTTTAATGCCCTTACCTGCACACGTGACACCTGCAGCTTTAAAACAAACAAATCAGGTCTGGCACAGACTACTTCAGACTGTGTCAGAACTGAAGTCTGGATTTCATTCTCCGGTCATGCTCATCACACAAATATTCTGTAGCATTCTACTGCCACCAGCATGCAAAAGGAAAAGAAAAAAGGTATCAAGCTAACACTGTGTGAAGAATAAAACAAAGAGGACATGATTCATTAAGGAATGAAGCTTGGAGACTATACTAAATACTAAACAAATAAAATGTGCACACTTGGTAGCCAATGCAATATATTACATTTGTGATCCCTCAGCTACTTCTTGGTAAATACTTTTGAACACCTTAAAGGGCCCAAGTTCAATTCTACAGAAGTTTTTTCTTCTTAATGAAGGCTTTTAAAACAATGTTGGGCATGAACAAGTCATAACTAACTTGGAATGATTATTTAATTTGTAGTAAGATTGGTTTAGTTCTCTCCCAGTGATACCAAGAAGAATAAACCAGGCTGTGCCAGACCCATCTTTCCCCAGCTCTTTTTACCTTAGAGTGACAACAGCCATTGCACTCCCAAAAGGCACAGGTTGCTTGAGAAGGTTAAGAATATGCACTAACATTCTTTCTTTCAGGAGTAATTCTTACATTAATTTGGGACAATAAGTAGTAGCATCTATTAAAAAAATCATATAATTTGTGTTCTGCCTTCTCAACATCCTCAGAAATAGACATATGTTTATAATATTCTTTAACTAAACCAGACCCTCTAAAAATACACTTTTAAAAAGCATTAACACTTTCAATTAATAAATTCACTTTAAGCTGTAATTCTTCCAATTTTTGTAGCTATCCAGAGCTGCCACACCGAGATGTGCCGAGCTCAGAATTCTGTAAAAGGAATTTATTCAGCACTCCACATCACTATCTGCAAAGCTATATCACAATTTTTCAGCACTTTTACAAACTGCATACTTTCCCCTCCATTAAAAACATATTGTCTATAAACTCTTTCAAAGTGGTAACAACAAGCCAAGAACTGAAGTACTTTTTGTGGAAAATTGTATCTGAATGTAGTGCAATGAATAACTTGCACTACAAGACCACTTACAAATGCCCCCACACATCAGACACGAGGCCATTTTCCACAAGCTGCTATTGTTTGCTTCAGTTCCCAGATAACACATTCCCAAAGACTCTCTCAAGCTAAAGGAGAACTATTCAGCTCTTAAACCAGCATGTCCCTATCCCTTCCAATCCCACAAGCTGAACCGAAGTGGAATTGCCATGATAATGTAGCACAGCTTTCATTAAATATCAGACCATTGCACAAGGAGAATTTTCCTGTCATGAGTGCCCATTTCTCAACGTTGCTTCCACATGTCCAATCCAGGTTAGTGTCAGACACCAAAAAAACCCTCATTTACTGACACCAAACTAGCTCAAAAACCCCAACCAATTTCCTGCCTCAGAATAAAAGTCTTCCAAAATCTATTTCTCCTTTTAATCACTCACAAATTAGAAACCCATGTAGTAAGTTTTCATCATGATTTTAACTAGCAAAATGTCTGTTTCTTGCCAGAAGATTTTTATTTTTCAGTGAAAAAACAAATTTAGTGTCACTAGACAGTGTTCTATGCTAAGGAGTCATAAAATGAAAGACATGTATGGTATGTACTAATGCACGTGATCCAGATAAAAATACAGCCTGGAAATAAAACAAGGAACCCACTAAACCTTGTAGGGTATTTATAACTGTGAGGATCAGAGTTACTGGTGTCTTCAAAATAAATAAAACTGCTATCCACTAGCACTGAGCAACAGCAAAGAAGGTGGACAATGATGTACATAAATTTATGTATATCCCTGATATAGCACATTATTTCAGACCTTTGTTTTCCCCCTCCTACAGGGCAGTATGATGAAACATAAAAGATGCAGCAGAAATGGAAGTACAATGCTACATAAACTCTAAAGAACAAGCACATCTTCCTTTGCATGTTCCCAATAGGTGGCAACAGAATCCCAAAAATACAAAGAGGTTTATACTTCTTTATTCATCCACAAAGTAACAGAGGCCCCGTTACAACTTCTATCAATGAACTTGCACCAGCAATTTTAATCAAACGGACCAGTGCACCTCAGCAACAGAAATCCTCAGGAGAGTAACATGGCAAAAGCCAGAGAACTCACAGAGCAGAAACGAAGCATTTATTAAAAAGCTGGTTGTTATCAAACAACTAATCGATGGCTTATACACGGAGCCTACCTGAGGGAGTGGACTATCACAAGCAGGAATTTACAGTAACAAAATGTTTCTGAGCACTAAAGAAGAAGCGTTAGGGAAGAAAGCAAATTCTAGACTGGCTCTTCCGTTGTTGACATCCACACCTTGGTCTGGAGCAGCATTTGTTTACGAGCCTGAGTAAACCAAGCCTAAATAATGACCACTTACTTGCTTTCAAAAGCAGCCAAGTCCCGGTCCAGAGCGACCGTCTCTGCCGTGATTTCCACCTTGCGCACGCTGCCGAAGAAATCCGTGATCAGAACGTTCCGAGGGTCCCGCTGGAAGAGATCGGTCCGATGCCCGGGCGTGGAAACGCACAAACTTTTCGGACACACCTGAAACTGGAAAGCGAGAGGGACAATCACGTCCTGTCCCCCATTCACCAACGGTGTCTACGTACACCTTCCAAAACGGAACTGCTCTAAAAAGGAAGACAAACGGCACATAAAACTGGCACTGACTTCAGGAAAAGCTCCATAGCTGAAAAAGAGTGGCTGAATAAAAACATTAAAAGGCATAAACATCTTGATTATGCATTTCAGAAAACCTTTATCCTCACAGTAATTATATGTGAGTTTAGAAACACTTCTGTGAAAGCCAACCATCAATTACATCTAACTGGTAAAGGCACAAATATATTTCTGTATTTTGTCCACATATCAGATGCCCCACACCCAGCACACACTGCAACACCTGGAAGACACACACAGCACTGACAAACTGTTTTCACTGGACTCAATTCTACATAAAGATCTCTTTGCAGAAAATAAGAAGATATAATAGGAATAGGTGTATCGCAGCATTTAAACAGGACAGCATGCCTACTAAGTAATAAAATTGTTATGTAGATATTCAAGGCAATACCAATGCTACAAGTACATGAAAAGCAGCCTAAGGCTTTCTCTAGACTCCTTGATGAGTGTGGAAAGCTGAGTTCATGTTTCAGTCATCAGAGAGACTCAAACCTCACAACCTTGCGAGGCAGAGGCTCCAGAGGAAATGCTGCTGTCCATGGAACTGTCTCACAGGCAGCCCACAGACCACCTGCTAACAGTGCTGGTTTATGGGAGCCCTTGTGCATCCCAGCAACAACAGAGTATTTAACACAACACAGGACTAAGAAGGATGCTCTCCACATGGGTGCTCATCTTTCTTAATCTTAAATTCTCCAAGTGATTTTCACAAGCAGATCCATCAGTCACAGAATCTAAACTGCATCATGGGTCAGCTCTTACAAGGTTGCATTCTTATGACAAAACCACAGGTCCTAATTAGCTCCATGCAAATGCAACTGCAGTGATTGCAGATTATGACTGACAAAACCTCTGAGCTTCAGGTCATACTTCCCAGCAGAAATTTTGTGCTGAGCCTGACACAAAACGCTATAGGCTTTTGTTGCTCATTCTCTTTGGACAACAAGCCCTACATTAAATAGGTTTCCCAGAGAGGAAACGTGGCTTTTCCTCACAGAGGGCAGATTCAATCTCCCCATTCCTCCCTCCTGCTCTCTTACAGTTCCTCTTTTCCAGCTGGTCTATTTTGTCTAAGCCTGTAAGCACAAGGCATTAAGCTGCTTGTCCAGGGAGACTTTCACCTCTCCGTGAAGCACACAAGCACACACACAGCGAGCTCTGTTAATGATTCCCAGCTCTCCTGTTGGCAGAGCACCACACAGCTGCTGAAGAAAAAACAGGGCAGATCCAACCTTTGTCATCCTCCCTGTGAAGTGAAAATAAACTAGATTCATCAGCATCATGCTTCCCACACAAAACCCGCTGTCAATGCACACACAAACCCTCTAAAGTTCCATTCTCACCAAAATGCTATAAATTTTCTCCAGCTCTGCTCCAGCTGAGGGCACAAACATAAAAACTAGGTCTCTGAAGTAAACTGTAAAAGGTAAGTATTTGTTTTAATCCCACTACTTGAAGCATAAATTTATGCTGCAGCGATACCATTAAGTCTCTCTGCCAAGTTCTTGAGAATATACGTGTCCCAAAACAACTGCATCAGCACTGGAAGTGGGAAATTGATACTGCACCCAACTATTTCTAACTTGTCCCACAACAATTTACCACCATAACACGCTGATATGAATCTTGCATGAAAATGTGCAGTGGCAGTGAGAAGACTTCAACACTAAAAACCTACCAGTGTGACAAAAGAAGGACTGCAAAGCATTCACACCACAGTAGAGTGACACTAATAACTGAGGTCTTCTGACAAAGAAAGAAAAGGCAGATGCTGGCTAAGTGAAACACATTTGATCCTGCATCAATTTTTCCAATTTTTTTTTAAAGGAAGCGTCTATTCAAACAGAGCTACACAATTCCCTCAACATGGGAACTTTGTTATCTTGACTTTTCTTAACAACAATTTCAGCTACTTTATGACAAACGGCATCTCATTTGGAAATTTATTTGAATCTTATTTTAAAAGTTCAAATGTGTGACATTTCAATTTAGTCTTCACTTTCTGAGAACTGTGATCAAACCTAAAGTCAGTCATTCGCACAGCTTTATGCTATCCCTTAGCAACACAGATGGAGCAGGTGGGGAGTAGGTGGAGTGGATTGTGGAAAAAGATGTCTCATTCTTTGCAGGAATGCAATATCCAAACCTTAGGTGGATGTGAAGAGAAGCTGTTTCAAGAGTGGCTAGAGAAAAGTAAAGAGGTGATGGGATAGAAGCAGTGTAACAAATACACACTCCTAAAAGAGCACACATTGGACATACAAGAAGATCAGACAACTAAACATCACTTAATTTAGTTTGCCAGAAACTTAAGTTATCCTGAGCTTGGAAAGCATTAATTTAGATTTAAAAATAAAATAAATAAAAATCAGACTGGGATAAGCAGTAGGACTTTATTCTTAAAGTAGCTAACACTAACAGTGCACTCCAGTGCCAAAGTATCCCCTACAAGTGCTGGCAAAAAAACAGGCTTATATCCTTACCCTGGACTAACCATCCGTCATTTTGAAAGTCTTGGATGAAGCCCTGAAAAGCATCAACTCAAAATCAAGTGGTCAGGTTTGCTGAAATACTTGCAGGTCATGGCTCAGGACACGATCCCAGCACGGCCTGGGCTGGAAAGGCCCTTCAAGATCACCTGGTTCCACTCCATGAGTGGGGACACCTCCCACTGCACACCGGGCTGCTCAGAGCCCCCTCCAACCCGGCCTTGAACAAATCATCACAAATCATGACATATTTGGGTCCATCCTCTCTTGCTCCCAGAACAACAACCAGCAGATTGGTGTATGATAAGATGACTTGCCTGATGTAAGGAATTTACTCTTCCTATTTGGCGCAGAAGCAAAAACAAACACATCATTAGGCATCTTCTCCAAAGAGCTCCAAAGGTAAACTACTTGGCCAGCTAACAAATTCCTACACTCTTCAACAACCAGATTAACATTCTGCTGGCTAGACCAGCTCTCTCACTTCCCAGATGGTGTCTTACACTGTAGGAAGCGCTGTTCCCTTTTATGACCTTTTTTAATTAACACAAATTCATTTTCTGGTTTACAGTGCTATTTGACTGAACATGCTAGAAAAAGATACTGAATCAATAAAGAACTTGCATTCTCTTCTTTACCAAGATCTATTGCAAAGTTATCTGTATCCCATAGTCAGAAGGTATTAAATCATAGGACAGAATTTCATTCCCATGGAAGTAAAAGAACCTTGAGTCTCAGCTGCTGAATCAATCCTGTATCAACATAAAATCTGTCAAGTGTGGGCTGCTTAGAGAGAATTCTACCACACATGGAGCAGCCAGGCTAACACTATCCTCTCTGTAGACAGAGAGTGGCATCAAACTTCTGAGCAGCTGCTCCTTTTACAGAAGTGAATCAAAGACAGCGTGTTGTGTAAGTGGTGGCTCTTGGATCCCTGATGCAGCACATCAGGATTTACAGCTACAAGGCACCAAAGTGTAATGCATGACTACAAGAAACTAGCGCTGGAACAGGAACAAAGGGTTAACAGGGTCAATAAAATAAGGTTCCTTTTTATGTCATCTCACCAGTGTACACATCTAACTGCTACAGAGGCATTTCCATACATTTTGTCGTAGGTTATCTGGTTGGCTTCTTGTTTTCCTTCTGCCTCACACCTGAAATCTACAATAACATTTACCTAAGATATAATTTATGAGTCCAAACACTGATGGATTTGGACATATCTTGCTCTGGAATCTAAGCAGATACACAGATAAATTAGTCTCTGCAGGCATTTGGGATCCCACAGTTAGAATTTTAACTGCTAAATCACTTTTGCAAAACAACACCAACTCCTGCCTTTCCACACCTGCAAAATGTCTGCTATCCATTACGCTGGTTTTAGAAGCCTCCTACTATCATTTTTCACACACAAATACTTCATTCCATTGAAATGAATATTTAATGAATATTTTATTAATTTTTCAATGAAAAAAACAAAATCTGGCTAGTTCCAGTTTATTTTTTCTGTAGCCAGCAAACCACTTTCAACCCTTGAAGTGTTACACAACTACACTTAACAACGGCAAGAAAACCACCCTTCCCCCAAAGCTGCTTCCCAGAGAAACAGCAGGAGCACAGAAAGCATTTGGAGAACCCTACAGACAAAACAGATTAGTTTTGGAACTGTTAAAGTCATTAGCATATCCATGAATGTTGAGTACTCACTAGGTCATTCATATTTGTCTGACTGGCAGGATGAATTTCTTCCAAGAACTCCAGCACATAGAAGGTGTATCTGTCCATGAGATGAACACCAATCCCAAGGTCAGGTTGATGCTTCAAAACAACACAAGAGAACTCAGTATTCAGGAGGGAACAGAATGTAACAGCACGTTACAGAAGTGAAGAATAATTTTTTTGTTCTTAGGCAAATCATGCAAAGAAAATTACTACCTGTGAAGCAACATATTGCTGATGAGCTGAACAATACAGTTCATGTATAATTCTGGTAATATCTCTGTTTCCCACAAAGCAGGGAACTCTTCTCCTTAATGGGCCAGCACAGATTTGAGGGCTGCCCTGACCTGCTTAGGACTTTGCAAACAGGGCTGGGAGAGCCAGCGTGTCCTACAGCAGCGCAGGGGTCCAGGTGATCCTGACCTGCTGCTTTTGGTCTGGCTGAGACCTCTCCTGTTGCTCCTTCTGTAATTTCAGCTGGGAAATAATTACAGCAGGTGAAAGGCAGTGTTTTGTCTTGGTTTCTATCAAGTGCAGCAAGGCCTAGATTGAATATTCCTCACACACATCTCTCAGCAGTCTCACCATAAGATTTCTTCTTACCCTAGGAGATGCTTAAGCTGGCCAGAAATCCCTCATTAGCCTGGTTCTTTGGGACAGCACACATAAACTGTCAGGTAAAGTACACTTGTAAGTGTTGTCAAACATGACACTTTGTAACCAAACACCTTCCAGTTCAGCAACTGGAGGGGAAATCCTGAATTAAAGGTCAAGAGGAACCGTCCTTTTAACACAAGCTTTCTGAAAACTGTCTTCAGGATCAGATCAATCTACTTACTGATAAAGAATCTTCTCCTACTTGGCTGCTAGCCAAGGCCATTATGTTGGGTGAATAAAACCGTTCATACATGGATGCTCCTTGGCAAGTATCAATAATAAACAACAACTCATTGTACCTGAAAGAAATACAAACAGCCTCCTTAGCCATTTCTACTTAAACAACATACACCTCCTTTGCTCTTTAGTTAGCAGGACAGCTGCTAGGAACCCCAGGGACAGGAGAATTCACGCTGGCTGGTTTTAAGATGTGAGTTTAGTCAAAGCAATGCATCTGAGCAGCTCTAACTGCAGGAAGCTGAAAGCCAAAACCAAAACTCTTCTTTCTGAATGCAAACTTCAGTGCAATTTCGTGGACAACAGATGGTATCACTGCTGCAGGTAAGCAAGGCCTACCAGTAAGACTTTGGGTATGTACAGGAAATACAGTATTTAATGTCTAAATAATGCTCACTTCTTACCTCCTTTTCTGCCACATTTGTTCAAAGGCATCAGCAAGTTCTACATTCGTGATTTCCTCAGAATCCTGAAATTTTAGGAAACCGTTTCCCCCATGGCCTGACAGAAAAATCAGAAGTTAGGCAAGTGTGTAGGTTACAGGAAGGTATCAGCCTGGGGGGCCACTTTTCTAAAATAAGGCAAACACAACTCTCTTTCTCCACAGACAGTCCAGCAGAAGGAACTGATACAGTAAGAACACTACCCATTCACCATTTCAAATGGAAACTATACTAAGTACTGCCTTACAGACATTTTCTCTTAATTGCATGGCATACAGAAGCCTGTAATTACCTGTCATATATATTAGAATATTGCTTCTGTCATCAGAAAGAAGGCGCTTAGACCGTGGGGTGCTTGGTGGGATCCTTCCCGTTAACACACGCAAGAAATTTTCGACAGTGACCTACGAACAGGAGCCCAAAGTCACTTTCTAAAGATAAGAAAATTAAGCAACACAACACTAAAATACACAGCATATCTAAACAGACATAATATTGCACGGTATAAACTGCATAAATCTGTTTAAGGCTTTACTGCAGGTTCACAATCAGGTGGTACTTTTTACTTTATTCCATTACCATCAGCCTGCTGCTTTATTATAGCAAATAAGTCTACCACCATTATCCTTTCTAAGCACATTCTCATTGATCTGAAAACCTGTCAGCACACAGGTTCACTCTGCCAAAGTGGCTCATGTACTCACAAAATGCTCCCAACATTAGGGTGGGTTACGATGGAAAAATAAAAGTTTGAATTCCCTCTGCAGCTCACAAAAATAAAAACAATTCTGTTACACAGGTCTGAGTGATCAGCACACCCCACCCCGACGGGGACTGTAAGAAATCCTACAAAACACCACTTCATGTGCACACACACAGCTCCAGTGCCAGCAACAAATCCACAATCAGAAACAAAACATGTTTCTCTGCTTCATGAGTGTATCTGTATTTCAATGTTGCGCCTTCACTTCTTTTCATAAAGTTTCAGAGAAAAAAAAAAATCTACTATCTGCTGAAATATGCTTCTGTAAAGCTTTAGCAATGATTACACAGCACAGTTAAACCAAGAAATTAATGTCTAATTTAAGATCAACTGGTTAAAACACTGCCTGTTTGAAGGGAATACTCCACAAATTGAAAGGTGACAGAATGAAGGTTTTTATATAGTAATTACTTCCTGGTAATGATTAGGTTATAGCTTTTGTTTTATTTTACAAGTATATGCTAAAGATTAGGAATTGAAGTAGGTCTCCCAAAGAAGAGAAATGTCAGTAATAGGATTCTATTCCTGATACACACCAGGAGCTCCACACGTCCTTCCAACTGTGGATTTAAAACAGCCAATAGGCTAAACACGTTTCCAGCATTATAAACTTCAAACAAAACAAACTTCAAATACAAAACCAAAGATCAGTGAGGGGAGGGATGGGTATTTTAAACCTATCAGTTGATAATAAAAGCCCAGCCCAAAATCAGTAATATGAAAAGCTCTTCCTCAGATTTTACAGATGCTGCATAAATCTTTAAACCAACACTACAAAGTAAAGGCCCAGTGTTTTAACCAAAGCACAGTTACCTCATAGCTCCTGTAATCCACTTCCACGTCATCTCCATAGACGTTCAGCTCCATGTTTTTATGGCTGAACACAGTAGCCGGTTTGGGATTTCTGGGATTACAGGCCATATCATCTGCCAGCATCAAGACAATGTGACTGTGGAAAAACAAGACCAAAACCTTTCAGCCACTCTGCTTTCACAGAACAGTCCAACAGGAATTACAACAATGCTGTTTGATGGTTACAGCAACAGCTTATAATATTAAAAAAGGTTCTGGAACTGCAAATGAAACTTTGATTAGTTATACCCTATTTCCTTATGCACATCCTCACTATAATGAAGATATCACACATAAACACAGCTGGCTGTTATTTATCTGCAGGATTAAGTCAGGCCAAAGATGAGCATGAGAGTATTTGACACTGGAAACTTTAGGATACAGGCTTGCCTGGACCTAGGCTGACAGAACTTTTAATAAAAAGAAAATGGAGATTTTTATAGGGCACCAAATCATTCCATGCAGCACCACAGAAGAAATAACAGCATGTGTGCACCTTCTCAGACAGATCAATTAAAAACACTGTGATAATTTTTAATTAAATTGAGGAGCTCCTGAACATTTCTGGAACCATCATACTGCATCTGATACTCCACTCCACGACTATCTGTGCTAATGAAATCTTCCTGAAGAACACAAGTGGGCTGACACCAGACAATTTGTTGTCCTCAAAGTGCAAAATAAAAAAAAAACAACCCAGCACTTCACAGGGCCAAGAAAAAAACAAACCCAGCATATTATGTGTGTAACAAAGCTGTTCCAGCTCGCATGCACCCAAAGATCTGTATTTCACCTGGCAGGGTGAGGTTTGGGTCAAATATGAAATAACAAGTAGTCCCCAGGCATTGTTGGCACCAGGAAGAATGTGCCAAAGATGTCTGGAACAAGGTGGAGTCAGCCTTTTCTGCAGATAACCTGTCCTGGACACAGCCCCTCCTGCTCTGGGAATCTCCTGTTCACCCAAACAACCCTTACAAAAGCAAAGCTCTGTACCCTGCAGAGAACGCTCTTTAATTCAGACTCAATAGAAAACTGTGATGACAGAAGCCAGAGGAGGACAAATCATCTTCCTAATAAGTTTTGTTGTTGGAGGACAAACGTATTTAAATCACCAAATCAACACAGTTCCACTCAAAACAAGGCTATGGCACAAACCCCTCTAAAAACAACCAACCCCAAGAATCAGGATGTTTATTTTTAAGATGTGATTATGAGATTTCTTGGGAATTTTGTTTCGTGAGGGGTTTGTTTGTTTGTTTGTTTGGTCTTGCCAATATTTTGAACAAAGTCTCTGCAGCAAAGAAAGAAAAACAAATAAAGCAAGTTTGTCTAAGGAAGAGAAACATGTTCAAATCCATGTAAAAATTGCTGCAAATAGTGAAAAATAGGTGCTCTCTCTCTCAGTCTTCATCCTACGGATGCAAAGCAGATGAAAGCTCTCAGGTAAGGACAGAATCAGTGACAGAATTTCTAAGGCAGTGCCCAGGGTGCCTGTGCTTCAAAGGCTGCACAGGAGAGAGGACAACAGATGCTTCTGAGCGAGATGTGCAAAACCAAAAGCCATATTTCTGTGCTCTCAGCCCCCAGCGCTTCAGCAGGGCTTTCCCTTCCATTGACAGCCCCCAAAGGCTTTGGAAAATTAGGTTTCAAATTCCCCCCCTTTCGAAAACCAGAAAGTCACTCTGGTTTGTTTTTTCTTAAATAAACACAGAAAACAGGATGGTACTGCCCCTGCAATCAGAGTTGAGAGGAAGCTAAGTGGGGACTCCAGATAATACAGTTTGGGACTTGGGGGAGGGAAAAAAAGCCATCCAAATTTACTCCAGCAGAACATCCATTTTGCAATGATGAAGCAGGCCATGCTTCTTTAGGCAGACATGCTGGAGAAACTACCAGTTCTCTACACCAGCATTAAAAACCAGGACCACCAGGATTTCCACAGGAGCTCACAGGTACATATTGCCTATTATTCAGTGGATGCCAGTGCCTGAAACTCAGTTCCACAGTTCTGAGTAAACTGCAGTCCAAAACAGCTGGATGGAACTGTGCCAACAGGTTCCTTCCAGCAGGAACACACCTAAAAAGACACTTCAGAACAGTTTGTTCACCTTCCTACTCCTGCTGTGAAAGAAGGGGTGCCATTTGAACCACTGCGCTATCACGAGAGAAGCACAATTTACATCGGCAAAGCCACTGGTTTCTCTAAAACAAACCATGCAAAACAGATGTTTTCAAGGCAGTTTTCACTATGCAGAAGTTGCCCTGTAGTTTAAGGACTCGGTGTAGTTGCAGATGTGGAAGTCTGATAGCTTCATACAGTCAGAGCTATTAAGATCTCCACGCTGAAAGGAAATTAATGTACAGCAAGAGTCGTATCTCGGAGTAGCACTGTCATTGCTGAGTGCATTCATCAATTTTCCCCTTATGCTTTCACCAATTTACCAAGTGGTACATTTTAGTGGCCAGATCTAATTAGCCCGTTCCAAGTGGGAAGTTTCACCATCTAACTTCTTGCTCTTCCTTTTGAACAACACTGCAGCACTTTTCAAGCCAACTGAGGTGACTGCATCCTTCCTTTTTGCTTCTATCCGGTTAAACTGGGAAGATAAACATATTTCCGTACTGCTGCAGACAGCACGAGCTCTCGAACAGCACATTTGCCAGGAATTGGATTCCCCCAAAGTTCCCTCACCTATCAGGAATGCCCAGTCTCTTGACACTTCTGTACACTGAAAGAGTGTTTGCCACATGACGATAATTAAACCAGAATCGAGACGTACACACCTGGAAAAGAAAGGAAAATAGCACGTTAAATAACGTAAAAAATACAGCTTGGCCTGGCACATTGCATCAGAAGACAACAATGACAGGAATAGTAAAAATAGGAACAAATCAGGAAGAACACAGCAACACCAAGAAACCCGTGACACAAGCTGTATCAATCTGTGGTGTACCAAAGCAAAGAAACACTGACAATAAAAGTTAAAAAAAAAAAGTTATTAGCATCCTGACTCACGAAAAAATTGTCATAAACCCTAACTAAGAATAGAAAGTGGCACTTTAGGGAATAATTCAGCAATAGTAAGTGGGTAAGCTGAATTTTTTCATTTGCTTTCTCCTCAGCAAATGGAATTAAAAATCAAAGGAAGAGGTCTCATCTCAATAGCAAACCCATTCTGAGAGCATTCTTGCACAGAGGCATAAGTGAATTCATGCAGAAGACACCCACCAGGGAAAATACAGTGAGGACATTTGCATTTAAGGAGGAAGATGTAATAAAGTAAGAGCTAAGTGAGTTCTATCCAAAGTCTGAGCACAAATTCTCGAAAGCCTCGAGGGACTTCAGGTTCTGTAGTTCTAACAGGCAAAGGGTCAGGGCTCACTCATTCCTGTATTTAAAAACTCCCTAAATCAGACATTGTTCTGATTCAGAGACTTCAAAAACTTCTAAAAGAAGAGGTGGCTTTAAAACCACAAAAGCAGAGATGCAGGAACAAGCATTTGGACAGTTCCTTAATTTTGCAGTTTGAAACGTGGAGCTTTTAAGTGACACTGTGCAGCATCTTCTCCTCTAGCTTTTTTCATTACAAGAACCGAGCAGTATCTTGAGTAACCATAAAAATTCAGCCTGAAAGGATCCCCTTGTGTCCTGATCATCCTGCCAACCAGGAATTCCAGAAAAGCCCACAGGAATCAGGCTGGGAGAACATTTGCCTTTCAGCAAAATTTAAAGCTCTGAAAGCTAACTGTGTCCAATTCAGCTGAGACATTTCAAGGTACTATTATCCGCACCCTCCCCCCACTACCTCCCTTACAACACCGTGGAAAACGTGTCTAAACTTTAAATAAAGCTATTCAGACTGAAGCATTTAAATTTAAACTACAGGTGAGGTGGGACCTGCAGCAGGATCCCAGGTTTGAAGGGCCTGATAGCAGTAAACATCTCTATTTTACTGCTTAAAAAATTAGTAGGAATTGTTATAAAGCTTAATGATGAACCACTGAAAAAAAATATAACCAGCAAAATATCTGTTCTGGACAGAAAACACAGCTCCTTGGGCTTAATTTTCCACCTTGTATGGTTGTATGGGTGCTAATAAAAGCACCTATTTGTTAACAGTATTACAGAAGAATTTGATGTTTTAATAGTTTCAAGTTTGTACATTGTAGAATATAGAAGTTATTCCTTCTAATTCAATTAGTTCCTGTTAACTTTCCTTTTATACAGCTCGATTTTAGTATCTGGAAAACAAACAGCTGCTACTGAGTAATTACAATAGTGTTCTTAAACAAATTAGTCATTAAGACCTGAATTGTGATTAAGAACCAATCGTGCAGCATGATTCAAAGCTAATAAAAGATACATGGCAAAGGGAAAAAAAAAGAATTAGGATAAGAACAGTTGATCTAAACATTATGTTGCCTAAACTGATTTCATTCTAAGCCTGTTATCACAAGTTAACAGATTGAGTAAGAACAAAAATGAGAAATAAATTGTACCTTTCTGGTAAAAGAGACCACATTTCCCTGGTATCAAACTTTTCTCCCATATGCAATATGTTAATTGAACTACTTTAATGCTGTCAGAACTTTTGTTTTACGAATCGTGCCACGTACCTAGACACACTGAGTGCCTGAAATCCAGTCTTACTGAAAAGGTAACTTCATTATAACGTAATAAATTTGCAGGCACATTTTCAAATTCATTCATTTCCAAGTCTCTATTTTTCCATTCCTTTCAAGTGAGCAGAACTCTTCAGTGACTGTTGCAATTGTTGTCCCTGATAAAAAATTGTCAGCTTTACTGGAAGAAAACAACTTGGACCATGCTTACCAAAACCGCCCAGTTATTCGTATGTCCACTTCTAAAGAACTGTTCTGCTTGATCCTGAAAGATGGAGAAAATGTTACATCAGCAGCAAGAAATGACCACTCATATTTTTGTTTTTTCCACAAAAGTGCTGAATGCAGATGCTTACCACACATTAACACTGAATAAGCCTTAGAAAAGCTACAAGAGGGGGGTTTTATGCTGTTTTGTAAATTTGACGTCAATTAGTTGCTCCAAATCCTTCCCTGAAACTTGCTACTTAGCAAAGAAGAAAGAACTATTAGTCACTTGTAGCTTAGTTAAAACGAAAAGCCCACACATCTCTATTCTAAAGGACACTCCAGGAACAAAATAATACGATTTATTGACCTATACTTTCATCCCTAATGAGAAAAGGGGCTTGGATTCATTTCTATTTTCAAAAGCAGGTAAGTGAATCTGCAATTTAAACCCATTTTAAACCCACGGTGGTCTCATTTATCTTCCAAAATCTGGAGCTATGACAGCAACCTTCTGTAAAATCTGTGTTCTCCATAGTTCCCTGCAGCTGAGAGGGCCCTTTTTCCTTGATGGGACACAGAAAGGGGATAAGACTTTCCAGAGGTAAGGGAATGAGTCTGTCACAGGGTAAGAACCCAGACCTGCTGATTCTTAAATCAGACTCTGTGAACTCTGAGGGGTACTGGGATGGTCTCACACAAACCACACAGCAACAAAAACGTGTTTGCTAAAATGTACATAAAAGCACATTGTACTTCAAGCAGCAAACAACCCGCAGTTTCATTAGTCACCCGAAGACTCTAAAAATAAATCTGCCGTTTAGGGGAGGGTTCTGGTCTTCTCAGTAATTAATTTCAAGTACAACAACTCGCTAATAAAGCAGAATCCAAACGCAAACAGCACTCCAGGTGCAGCGTGGGCACCGTGCATGAGGCTGATCGCTGAAGGATGAAACGACTCCCACCTGAGAGCCCCGCACGGCCCGGCAAAGTGCGGGACACGGCCTGGGACGCCGAGCACGAGTCACATTTGCGGGGCCAAACAGAACACGAGTTTCAGAAACGTGCGGGCGGATTCAAGGGCTAAGGGGGGGGTGTTCACTTGGAGCAGTTTGAACAAGTCAGACAAGACAGACAGCGCCTGCCGAGTCCCGCAGCGCCGTGCCGGGCACACGGAGCCGGGCAGCGCCGGAGCCGGGCACACGGAGCCGGGCAGCGCCGTACCCGGGCAGGGCTGCACACCGAGCCCTGCCGTACCCGGGCAGTGCCGTACCCGGGCAGGGCTGCACACCGAGCCCTGCCGTACCCGGGCACACGGAGCCGGGCAGCGCCGTACCCGGGCAGGGCTGCACACCGAGCCCTGCCGTACCCGGGCAGTGCCGTACCCGGGCAGGGCTGCACACCGAGCCCTGCCGTACCCGGGCAGTGCCGTACCCGGGCACTGCTGCCCCGCCGCTCCCCGCACACCGTGTCCCGCCCGCCGGGCGGGGCCGCGGTAAGACCCGCCCGCCTCCCTGCCGGGGAAGGCAGCGCATGGCCCGCTCGGGGAATGGGCAGGGCGCTGCCAGCGCACCCCGAGCGCCCCGGAGCAGCTCCGCGGGCAGCGGCAGCAGCAGCACGGAGCCCGCCCCGTGTGCCCGCGGCCCCCAGCAGCCCCGTACCTGGACGGCGCCGGGCAGCGCTGCCCCGCAGCAGCCCAGGAGCAGCGCGGCGCTCCGCAGGGCCCGGCACAGCCCGGGCAGGGCGGCCGCCATCTCAGCCCGCCCCCTGCGCCGCCGCCCGGAAGGGGAGGGCGGCCCTGCGCCAGTTCCGCGGGCGGGGAGCGCGGCCCGGCCGGGCGGGAGCGGGACTGAGACCGGGGCTGTGCCCCGTGCCCGGCCCTGTGCCCCGTGCCCGGCCCTGTGCCCCGTGCTGTGCCCTGCCCCGTGCCCGGCCCTGTGCCCAGCCCCGTTGGGCTCTGCTGGGGTCACCAAGAGGGCAGAGCTGCCTCGGAGTGACGGGGACAGACAGAGAGCGGGGTCTGGAAGGAGGTTTTAGTCAGGGAGCACTGCTATAGCCTGGCCTCCAGCGCGCCTGTCCCTCAGAGCTGACGAATCATCACATTTTTTATTTCAATCTGTTGAGCCGCTTGGAATGATTCTTTTATTTCCACTAACTCGTCACCGCTGTGTTCAATTGCCTGATGCCTTCCATTAGTGAAGATTCAGAATGTGCCCTGAACCATGGAAGCTGTTCCCTGCTCTGGGTGCTTGTCAGCAGTAATGACTTTCTCAGACAGGAGCATATTTCCACGTATTGATGCTGGATTTTCAATAGCACTGTGTTTGCTGTTTGAAAGCATCGCTGGTTTCCTCGATAAAAATAACCACCTGTAATTAGATCACCTTTTTCTGCCTAAAGCTGATGAACCCACTCCCTTTCAAATACTGTAACCAGCAGCTCCCATTGTGCCTGAACACGTCTCCTGTTTGAGCCTTTTATGAACCCACTTTTTATGAGAAATGCTATGGGCGTCAGTGTTTTGTGGTGCCTGCTAAAAGCTGCACTGTTTATCTTCTTGCCACAGAAAACTGAACGAATTTAAAGCCAGGGTCAGATCTCAGCTTTTTCCTTGCCCTTTCAAATGTTTCCACTTAGGTCTCATTCTCAGATGCGCTCAAGATGAGTCAGTAACTCTAAAGGATAGGCAGATACCTTTCCAAGCGTGTGCTCACACGGTTTCATAAACTGGTGAGTTGATTTCACGGGCTTTGATTTGGATATCACCTCACTGCCCTTCAGCTCCCATGTGGAGTTGGTCAGAAAACATGTGACAGAAGGTCTGAGCCCTTGACTGAACTTCCTCCAGTTAAGCTCACTTGTTCTTTGCATCTATCACCAATATGAGCCCTTTGGTAACGTGCATTTTGGTCAACAGCTTTTCCCATAGAAGTAATGTCAGCAGCTGTAACCTGATGATGCATCTTTGAACCAGACATAAGTCCTGATGTTTGAACCATACAAAAAGTTACGCCAAATATGGCCAAAAGGCAACTTCAGCTTAGCGAGAATTAGTCCTCATGTGAGAAGTGATGAACATCTTTTCCATGAATAAAACTTAAAATCGTCCTGTTTGCTTAAAACCTCCTGAAACCTTCTGAAATTTTTATCGCAGGTGGCCTTAATCTTTTCGTTCTCTGGAATACTGGACTTTGTAGTTTTAATAACGTTCTTTTAAGGTCACTGTGTAGGGTTTGCCACATCAGAAGAAAGGAAATTGGGGGGGAAAAAACACCAGCAAAATTTCTGTTCCGTGGCTGCTGCTGTTTCTCAGGGATTAAGCGCAGTCCTGCAGCCGACACGAGGGTTTAGCTCCCGGTGGAAAAGCGGAGCTGCACGCGCAGGCTCTCGTGTCACATGCTGTCTGCTGCAGGGCGAGAGCGGAGCTTGCAGCCACTGCAGTCACACTGCAGGTGTTACTCGTGGACTGGAGGTGTTCAGGTCACACTGCTGCCTGAGTTAGGGCGAACTCAGCTGCTCGAGCTCGTTGGAATATTCCAAAAGCACGGCCGTTACTGCCTCTGATTTAATTGCCGTGTAATGTGGTGCAGAGTTTGCCTCTTTAGGTCTGTCTCTGGTTTGCCTTCTGCATTCCCTTAGCCTGCTTGAGCGCGTTCTGTAATGGATCTACTTCTTCTCCTACTTGTGGCTTTTATTTCTTTACAGTCTCAATCTTTCTGGGCTTTAGTATTCATCAGACATGCATGAGTGTGCCAGTGCTTCAGGCATTATTCCTGGAGGTGGTATCACTTCTCTTTTTTCTTTCCCAGTAAGACAGTACCAAAAGCTTTGTCCTCGTTTTTTTTCATCTTTATTCCCTTAGGCAGCTCTCGGTACAGACTTGGTGTTTGCCTCCACGCCTGCACAGGATTTTTTTTTGTCTAGAAATTAAGCTCTATGCTGCTTGCTTCTATTTCTTCCCTCTGCTTTGTTTCTGTGCTAAACACAGTATTTTTTCATGCTCTGAGTATCTTTAGCTTGACCTTTGCCACTACATGTCTTGTGCCTCATGCTGAGTAATTAGAAGGGACGCCAATGTATCCCAAAATAATCTGTAATTAAAACAACTGTGTAAAAAGCTGCTGTACCTGCAGCTGGTATTCACACTGGTGCACATGTTGGTGCCCTTCCAGATCCTTTCCTCCTCCAGCAGGTTGCCCAGGTCCTAATCTTCCAATCTATACCCTCTGGAAATTGCCCTTTATGAGCCATCTGTCAGTTTGCTCCTGTCCAGCACGGAGCAAACAAGCACATCCTTGCTCTGAGGAGGGGCAGCGACCCCAAATGTAACCCCATCAGCTCCTAAACCAGGGATTTGTGATACTAGACTTCACCTGACACTTTTTGATCCCAAACCTGCGTTTTTTCTATACCAAAATACCAATTAAATATCTGTAATTTTGTTGGTATTGACCTTGACTGTATTACCTATCTGTTTAATAGTGTATCTCTTCCTCCTTCTGTACTCTTGATCCTTGTTCTGTTTGCTTTCCTACTTTTTTCAGACTTGCATCATGATTTTCTACTGTATAAGAGGAAAAAAAATGTATCTTTGGCTGTATTTGTTACGCTTCCAAAAAGAAAAATTAAAAGGACCTCTTGCAATGAAGCCAATAAGAGTGATTCTTAAGGAACCATCCAGAAGAGCTCGACTGTACTATCTCACTTAAAAATGCAGATTTATTGCTTTCTTAATTTTGGCTGTCAGTACAATAGATTAAAAATGTTGTCACCAAACCAGTCTACTGCAGTTCGGTATCTGAGCTGATAAAATCCGGGCTATTTGCAAATATGGAACCTGAATGGAACAACAGTAATCAAGTTAATTATTGATCTCACTGCTTTGGGTTTTTTTTCCCTTTCTGTTAGTGGAAGACTGGCTTGACTCCAGAATGTTTGTACTTTGAAAAGATTTACAGCATCAAAGTAATGCTGATAAAAACTGGGCAAAGTGAATGTGGTGAGAATAACACCCGGAATCTGTGGAATCAAAACTTCCAAAGGAAAATTACTTGAAAGAAGCTTTTGCTTCTAATACTGCTGAGCTGAAAGAGTTGTTCTGCACTGCATCTATCAACACATTCTTTTTGTACACTAGCCACACACATTAGACCCCACCAACACTTGTTCATCCACAGCATCAAGTTGTTTAACTCTACACTGGAGTCAAACCAGACAGTATTTTGGACTGTTGTTTACAAAGTGAGATCATTTTTACAGGCCTTTTGAGGTCAGAATAGAACACAGGCAAAAGCTTTGAAGCCCACAAAGAGATTCAGTTGACATTTGTTCTTAATGAATTAACCACCTACCTTGTCACCGGTTCTGTTCTGTCATTAATGATGCAAACATCACCAGGTGTGAAGTTTCCATAATGTTGAATTGTGTAATAAGCCAGTATTTAATCTTCAGAAGACATGAAGTTACGAACCATTCCAGCAGCTCATCCTGTTTGTAAAAAAAAAAAAGGCAAAATATGAGAAAACAAATCATGGAAAAAGAGCAGCAGCTTATTTAGATAGTTTGTTACGTGTAATGGCAGTTATGAAATACGAATGCACATCACCTTTGGTCTCAGTGCATCAATATTTTTCTCAATTGAAAAAGCTGAAAACATTTTGTCAAAACATTCTCATTTATAAAAGTAACAAAATACGTGAAAAATACAGCAGTAAAAAAAACCAAACCCAAGCACTATCTTTTTAAAATTACCCTCTCCACTGTATTTTTCCATTAATATTTCAAAAGGGTGCGTTCTCAATTAGAAAATTCATTGGCTTCTTAATTAGGAACAAGATAAGAATCTTAATTAAATTGCCCTAAATAAAGCTGACTTTAGAACCACAATCTTACTCCTGACTTCAAGCAGTGGATATAACACACCGTGTTTCAGAACCATTAAGAAGTCACCATTTTTATTCCACGACCAGTTCTGACATCTCTGTGATGATTCTCTCCTGTGTCCCGAGTATCTGTCTCAGCAAAGTCCTCCCTGCAGGGATGGAGCCGAAGTGGTCTCAGCTCTGCTGGTTAAATCAACTCAAATAAAGGGCTGTGTTTGCTCTCCCAACCCAACACTTAAAGCTATTGTGTGTACTCTTAAACTACTCCACACAGCCTGCAATCTAAATATGTCCTTTTGTCTTCCACGTAATCGTCTTCATTTGCAAGCAAGGGAGGTTTTTTTATTCCGTTGAGGATACTCATCAGCTCTGTGAGAAAATAAACACAAAAGGTTTGAAAAAGAAAAAAAAAAAAAGGCTAAATGTACATCAGCTTTACCTGGAAAAAATTACTGTTGTGAAAATCACATTAGAAATAAGAACTGCAGTGAGCACCGAGTCAACTTTAAAAAGGGTTATTTATACCCCAAGTACAATAACATTGATTAACACTAAATATTTGAACACTGTCTAAATCTGAATCCAGTACGTTGCCAGGAAGGGTGATGCAGATCAACGTGTGATGAGAACTGAAATGTTATTAGACCTGATTAGTGGGAGAATGCCCCCGAGATGCAAAATTTAAGACAAATCCAAAAATAAGCCGTTAAAAAACTCAAAGAAATATTTTCATTGGAAGGATTAATTCAGTATTTAAAAATGCAAATATGCAGGATTATTTCTGGTTTTCCAGGAGTTACGGAGTCGAGTAGGTCAGAATAGCCCAAAAACTTTTCAGACAAAACTTACTTATATTTTTTTAGAGCAGCTGTGAACAGAAGTGGCAGCAGATCAGCAAACCTTAACAATTTCCCTGTCTGCTCAAACTGTGTGAAAGCAGAGCTTTTTGTTCCCTCTTTAGCTGCACCCACCAGGACACTGCCCTGGATCGGGTGGGAGGTGCTGACGCTGAACTGAGCACGGAGTGTCCTTCGGCATCGAGAGATTCCAAGTCCACGCTCCTGGAAACCAAAAGCACCTCTTTCCATCAGCTTATTCACCGGAAACTGTCCCCGAGCAGAAATGCCAGAATGACTTCGTAAATTGAAATCCTGATGCTTGGGAGCCAGACCTCGCTGTGATTTACGAAAGTGCAGTCCTCCCAAAATTCCTGTCTGAGCAGAAGGTCGGGAAGAGGCCTTGCCACTGTTACAGCGCTGGCACCCGGGGCAGGGGGGATTTCACTCAATTAAGTGAGCTCTTATTAGGGAGAAAGTCTAGACAATCCCAAATAGCGTATTCAGCAAGAAAATAAACTGGTGACTAGGCAATCCCCCAAATACTGTCCTTCTTAAAAGCCAAATTGTGCGGCCCAAGATGACTGGTGAGGACACTGTGCAGTCTGAGCGCTGCCCACACAAGCACGTGTTCAGTCACAAAATCTCTGAGTTTTTCACGTTGTTTTGCAACTCGTGAATAAAAAACCCCAAGCACCTCCTCTTTACCTGTCTATCTTTGTGCTAAGGAGGGTACCCTGGTGAGATTTTTCTGAGTCAAAGGGACCAGCAAGGAAAAGCCCCAGTGCTAACAGGAATTAGCAGCACGTGAAGATGTGCCTGCCATTTCTGTGTGCCTGTCCTGTTCTGTGACCTCAACTAATCGCTGTAGCTGCTAAATACGTGTTACATGAAAATGGAAAAGCCGCATTTCATGCAGTTAATGACCTTTTAGATTTGAAGACAGGCATTTGAATTTACATGTTCATTCAAGGAGATTGATTTCTACACGGAGAAAAGGCACCGATCAGTCAATCAGCTTCAAGTAATCAGTGCCTTTAATGGATGCATTTGCAAAAGTATTATCTCAGCGAAAATCACCTTCCTGCACTTTGATAGCTGTCAAGGATTTCCTTAAACAAAATTTCTCTCTTTATGACATTATGTAAATGCTTAAAAAAAAAATCTTGCACCTTATCTGCATCTTCATGTTAAATATATATCTCTAGAAAATAATAATACTTAACCTGGTACAGAAATATAAGGATTCCAGATTGAAGTTTCACAAACAGAACAAATTAAGATTATCCTTTTCAGAATAATGACATTAAAATCATGATATAAGGTGAGGGGTACATAACTTTACTTGCTGCCTAGCTTCAGAAAAAAGATGCTTATCATTTGATTCTGCTAAATACAAAAATAATAAATGCTTTTTATCTGTAGACCACCTCTTCCTGAAAGACCTCAAAGCATTCAGTGTTATAAGATTTTTAACTCATTTAAGAGATTTAACTTTAAGCATTTTTAATACAGATTCTTTTCCATGTGTGGGTTTTTGTCACATAAAATTAAGGAGGCTGAGCATATTTTGCCTTCCTTTATATCCTCACCTAGGAACCAGAACAGTATGAACTGGCTTTTCCATTTCCTTACTTAATTCTGTGTCTAGTTATGAGGATCTAAAATTGCCATATTAGTTTTCAAAGCCTTTTGTGTAAGAAATTAATCTTCACTCATTAGGCTCTTTATCTACTCTGAATCCCAGAAACGACATGTCTTTTTTCGTAGGCCCATAAATTAAAAATTTGGCTTGGAAAGGAAGTTTGTGTCTGTGTGTGTGTCAGTAACAATGAATGGTCAGGTCTGGCCTTTTTTCCCAGAAATTGCTCAGAACAGTTTCCATCCAAGAAGTCAGCTGGGGAGGCTGCACAGTCGACCTCTACAAGTCACGTTGCTCTCTTCCCTCACCCACAGGCTGACAGAACAAAGTTGCAGTAGAAAGCCAAGAAAATGCAGTAGAATACCACTAATTGTCAATCAACTTATACAGAACAATAAAATGTCAGCTGCACCAAAGGGTAACTCAAAAAATTATTTCCAAAACTGATTCAGGGGTGATTTAGTTGTATAATGTAGAGAAAGAAGCAATTTATGGGATCTCTGAATATTCAAGTCTTTTCCAAATAGTACCAATTTAGCTGCAAGTCAGTGATCACTTTTTCAAATACCCAAGAGCCGAAATAATACATTTTTTTTAATTCCTGGCCGGTTTTTAATAAATAAGAAAGCCACAACCACGGAGTTTGTCCCTTGTACAGCTCCACCATTTTTTAGTGACGTGCCTCTTGCAACAGGGAGTTCACACAGGACTGTGTAAGGAATTCTCCTGGAAACAGCTGCCCTTGAGAAGCTTCTCCTGAACCTGCCGTGAGTCAGGAGTCCAACCCCCAGCCAGGGTGGCTTTGCTTTCCAGAGCACAGTTGCCCAATCTCTTCTGGGATATTAGGAGGACAGAGCCAAGAGTCCTGTGCACCAAAAACAAGGTCTTGGTGGTTCAACGAGCGCTGAAGATGATCAGTAGTTTCAGATATTACAAACTGTTTGATATCAGGCTCTATCCAATATTAGCCTAAACTCTTTTCTTCCATTTTGCCTAAAGTTTTCAACCCCTGCTACGCTGAACCTGAGTTCAAGTTCAGCCCTCACGCGACAGTTCCATCAAGCGCTGCCTTTGCTAATCAGCCACCTGGCAAAGGTGTCAGCTTCTCCTGAAAGCAGGTGTTTGATCCAGTTTTCATTTGTTACACTGTCCAGAAAGCGTTCCCTGAAGTTGGTGGCTGAATTCAGGCAGGTTCTTGCACATCAGCAGAAAGGCAGGATGAATTTCGAGTTCACATTAAACCACCGCTCCGGGTAAAGCTTTGTCGCTCTCTCATGTCTCTCATTGTATCTTCAGGTGCAATTTCCTTATCTTGCCTTTGTTCTGTATTCTGATTTGTCTCTGATTATTATGTAATGTGCATATTTTTATCTCCAGATGCTGCACTCTATTCACTGCAGTGAAAGAACAAGAAGTTAAACCGAGTTCAAGAACCTTCAATCGTCGAAAAATTACTCACTTTAAGCAAAATTTATCCCTCCCCCCCAAAAATTTGTTCTTTATAAAAGAAGTCAGAGTTGTGAGCCAGTGTCTGCCTAAATTACAGCCTTCCTGGGCTTAGAAAAGTCATTTAGACAGTCATTTCCCACTTTATTCTGCAATATGAAAACCAAAGAGAGCTCAAGCTCTAAAGGAACGAAGTTCTTTAACCATGAAACAACAAACACCAGTGGCTGACTGACATTTTGACAGCTCCTGCTCTGTGGTGAATGCTGAATACACACTGAACATGAGAACTTTTTACCAGAACACTACAGTTATCACCATGATCACCCTCAACAGGAGGATAATAATGCCAACATTATTCCACTGTGAATCCTAATTATAAAAAAAATGCCATGTCACTAATCAGGATTTTTTTTCTTGGCATTTATTTTATTCTTTGGCATCCACATACAGCCTGACCAAAATGAATGGCACTTGTGTTTGACTACAGGGAAACAAAAATCTGTATTTGCAAATGTCCAGTGGGCCCTTTCATACTGGAAAAAAAAAAGCCCATTCCTAGAATCCTTCTTGACCATAGGTAAAAACAATTTTTATCCAACTAAATTGCACTTTTTTCCCCTTTAGCTTGACATCACAATGTTTTGTGCCACTGTAAAAACATAAGCATCAAAAAACGTTGAAGGTTTCTCAGCGTGAACAGTCCCTGAAATCATCACCTGACTCTTCTGAGCCCTTCATGCAGGAAGTTGGTATCCCTTTCAATTCATTTAGCTTTCTATTAAAAAAAAAAAAAAGTCAAAATGCTCAGCTTTTCAAGAGCTGTACTTTGTGAAAGATGGTTTTCAAGTATAGGACTGGATGACTGGGTAACAAGTTATGATGTGTTTAACCAGTGAAATAAAGCCCAAATGATAAGGAGCAGGGACTCCCAAATTCTAACAACCTTAAGCTCCCCAGTGTTCCCAAGATGAGGTCTAGTAGCTGTGCTTGCATTCTTTTCTATTTCCACCACCCACAAGTCATTATTCAGTTCAAGCCTATTTTATGAACTGAATTTCACTGTGGGTTGGTTTTTTTTTCCCCTCCAGCTCCACAAGCTCCCTCAGCTCATAAAGAGCAAACAAGATGAACTGAAATTCTTATTTGGGGACAGTTCAGAGGTTAGAAACTTAAAATCTGTGGTTGGATCCTTAGGATGAAAAGGCAGGGAAATAAGACTTGCTTGGAAAAACAATCACACACATTTCTAAGCTGCTAAAAATTCAGTATCTATTGATTTGGGCTGTTTATTAATCAGTCACTGAAAAATGGTAACTGAGGAATGTAAAAAACCCTCACAAAAGCCAATTTCCATAACAATGGGGGGAGAGGGAGGATTTCAGTGTAACTGCCATAAAAGAAAAGCAAAAAGCATCAAGAAGGTGGAATGGATCCGAATGAAGGTCTCTGTAAACCCTCAGTGTGAGTGCTCACCAACAGTGGTCTCTGGGGGACAAGGAAAACCTCTGCCCTTTATCTCTCAAAAATTTAAGGACTTCCTCAAGTGGCAACCTTGAATTTTTTAATTTAGATAATGCTGTACTAAATCCTCATTCTATCTAACCATTATAAGCCAGATTGAGGATAAAAATTTAAATACAAAAGTGTGCATGATAGTGGGGAATTATGTAAGAAATGTTGACAAGATGGAAAAAAAATGTACCAATTTGCCTTGAAAATAAAGATACATAAGAAAAACATCTATTGCAAGCACTAGAGGCTGCAAGGAATATAAGTGAAGATGCCCAGTGGTAAATTGGAAAGGGTTCAGGGAAAGCTCACAAGAACGATTACTCCGTAATTGCAAAATAAAAGCTTTGGCTATTTAGTTCATCATATCAAAGAGTGACTTGACCAAAACATTTGTTTAAATATCTGATTGAAATATAGATCCTCAGACTTTTAAGCAGCACAATATTCTTTCTTCCCTCCCGTGTTCCGTTCATCTTGGTGTCCTTAAAAGCTACATAAAATGGTAATTCTGGGACTTGGTGAAATCTGGATCCAGAGATCAGATTTTTCCAGGTAGATTTTTCACTACCTTTCAATTAGTGATTTAATTCAATTTAGTGACTTGTTTAGGTATTGGTAGAAAAGAGAAAAGATCTATCAGAGTGGAAAAGAAAGGGGAGGGAGAACATCAGGTTTAAAGAAAATTTAACAACACTGTAGAGTTCAGAAATGGATTTCTCATTAAAATGTAAAGATTGTTCTAGCAATGTTGGATTAATTTACACAACACTAGGCATAATATGGGGCTGCAAGTTCTGAATTTACATTAAAATGCATATTATTTCTGGATCAGACTCCTATAATTCAGAATATTTTATCAAAAAGGCTACATATAATTGTTTTACTTGCAGAATCTACAAATTCCAACTGTCCACACATCAGCCTGGATAAGCACATCAATCCCAGGCCATCGGTTCTGATTCAATAAAGACATCTAGCAGAGCATCAGCTTGCGTGACAAATGCCAACCACCAGCGCTTGAACAGGCACTGGGCAAAAAAATGAACGTTTAGAAAACACTGGGGTATTCTGAGGTGATTTTTGAAAACATGGAACCTCGTTAGGCTGTGACTGAAGGCTGTGGGTGTGAGGTAATTGGTTTAACCAAGAAGAAGAGAGGGCCCAGAACACCATATTCCAGCTGCTGCCGTACTAATTCCATATCAGTGCAGCTTCGTGTAGCTCCTGGAGGAAACAAGCAGAACAAGAACGGAATCAGCCCGACGGTGCAGGGTCCACAAGAAGTTTTCAAGATGGATTTTCAGAAATATTATCGCTTCCATGGCAGAATTTCGTTCTTCCTGCTGTGGCTTCTGCCCCTGCAGAAAAGGCAGGACGTGGCAGAAGGCTCACCAAAGTGATCCCTCGGCCTCAGCGAGACAAACAGCTCATCTTCCAGCAGCTCCCCTCTTGTTACCCACGTACCTGAGATGGCAAATAAGCCAGCTGTGTGTGCCCACTTCGTTAATCTGCGCTTAATCTTTCACTGCCAGCGCTCTGCGGAGCCTTTGAGACGCTCCGGGGATTTGGCTGACAGCAAACACGTAATAAATGACTTCTAGGAGGAGATACCGTATTATTAGATCCGAAAATTATCCTTTCCAGATACATTTCACACCTTCAGTCTGATAGATTCCTACACGGCAACATTCGGGCCGAGGTGGGAATTTCTGCCACGCGGAATTGGATTTTGCGCAACAAAAACCCCAGATCAGCTCAAAATCTCTCTTTCCTTGAACAATAATTTAGAGGTGCATAATGAGAACAGTTTTATGGCAGAACAGTTAGGGGGGTTTTATTTTCTGCTAGCATTATTTAACTGAGCAAAGTGCCTGGGAGCCCACAGTAAAAACCAACAAGAAGGACAGGACTTTACACAAAAATGTTTCACGTTCCTGAGGATGCATGTGAAAGGAAATATTTTTCTCTTTCCAAACCAGGATGTTGGATGAGATAGTAATTTACCCAAAAATGCTGAATATATAAAACTATATATGCTGAAACCCTATAAATGGAATTTATCTGAGACAATAATACAGATGCATTTTTTTGGATAAAGAAACAAACAAGTTAAACCCACGAAATGCCAAAACCACAACTCTGTCTGCCTAAATAGAATGGAATCTTCCATTAGCCCTCTTTCCTTAGGAAAGACATTATTTTAAGAACATATCTATTTCATTTAATTCCGTCTTCCTCTTGTCAGACTTCATTTAAGGTCTTTTAAAAGCAATTACATCTCATACCTTTTGATTAGGACATTGGAGCCTACTCTACTTTTCACTCAATCAAAATTGAGGTACTGTGCTTTTCTATGAATTTACATCTGCATGTATTAAAATCATAGCAGAAGACAGTAGGGTTAAAGCCACATCCAGATTTTCTGGGAGGATGAAGAAGTCTGCAGATGAATGCTGATTAAACTCTCCAGCAAAGACTAAACTCTTCCTTAAACATGAGAAGTGTCAATCCACGGGATGACTTGGAAAACCAGCCAGTCCAAGCTGTCATAAGAAGATCCTGGGAGTGTCTCCCGAGCAGCGCTGAGCAGTGTGTGGAATGAACAAGGACTGGAAGACTCTCTGGGAGAAAGGGAAGTGTCTTCATAAAAAGCTGGAGGCCTGGCTGAGGAAAGAGAGGGCAGTTCAACTACAGAAGCAGCAAAACAAGGAATGTGGCTGCAGCTGAGAGGGCATCAGTTTGTCAAACTGAGCCACATATCATATCCAAGGAGAGGGTGTTCAAAAGAAGACCTACCCTATGATTGAAAAATAGGGAAAAATGGAAAACAATTGCTCAGTGTTGTTTGTAAATTTGCAGTTAGGTAACCTATTTCTGTTAGGGTGTGCCCCAGAAGGACTACAACGATGTTGTGTTAGGAAAGAAAATAAAATTGAAATTTAATTGGAACATTAGATGATATCGGACAGTTCAGCAACTGAAATAATCTACTCTGACTTCCAGTGTGTTACAGAGTATCAGGGACGCTGCCCCCTACTTAGCACTCCTCAGACAATAATGCACCCTGGCTTGGGCTCCCCAGTAAGAGAGAGATGCTGATAAACTGGAGTGAGTTCAGTAGACAGCAACAAAGATGGCCAGGGATGAGAGTCTTGTCCTTGAGGACATGCAGAGGGAACTGTTCAGCCTGTGGCAGGCTTAGAGGGCACATCACAGCAGCCCTCCAAGACTTGACAGGAGGTTGCCACGAAAATGGAACCAGGCTCTTCACAGTGGTGCAGTGGTGGGCAAGGGACAAACTGAGATGTGGGAGGTCCTAACTGAACAGATGGAAACCCTTTTTCACGTCGAGGCCAGCCAAGCACGGGTTACTCAGAGAGGCTCTTCAATCTCCATCCTCGGAGGTTTTGCAAGATGAGACCAGATAAAAGCCCTGAGCAACCTGATCTGACCTCAAGAGCTGCCCTTGCCCTGAGCCGGGAGGCTGCACCAGAGATAATTCCAGGTCTCTTCCCGTGACCCGCCGATCACAGATCACTGATGCTCATGACTGATCGTAGCTCGTGGCCTTTCGCCAGCCCGAAGTGCACGAAACGTCTCGCTCTTCCAAACGCCACAAAGCCCCGCCAAGGGCAGGCAGAGACCGCCTTACAGCGGGAAGCCCGATCAGCAACGCCCAGCCCTCCCCGGGAGGGGAGCCGGAGCGCTCCCCGCCGGGGCAGCCTGCCCGCGGCTCGGGGCCAGGCTCAGCCCCACGCACAGCCCCACGCACAGCCCCACGCTCAGCCCCACGCTCAGCCCCACGCTCAGCCCCTCGCCGCCTCCGCCCCGCCGGCACCCCCAAACTTTCCTCGGCAGGCTGCGCACGCCCGCCCTCCCCGCGGGGGGAAAACGCGCTGCCGCTGCCGCTCCCTCCGTGCAGCGGGGCCGGGGGGCGGGCGGCTGCCTCCCTCCCTCCCTCCTGCCTCCCTCCTGCCTCCCTCCCTCCCTCTTGCCTCCCTCCTGCCTCCCTCCCTCCCTCCTGCCTCCCTCCTGCCTCCCTCCTCGCCAGGCTCCCGCATTGCACCGCCGCGCCGAGCCGAGCGCGGGGCTCGGGCTGCCCCGCCGGCGCCCCCGGCCCCGGCTGGCGGAATGAGCGCCGGCGAGGCCAAGGAGTACCTGGCCCGCAGGGAGATCCCGCAGCTTTTCGAGGTAGGCGAGGCGCGGGGAGGGGGACGGGGGGGGGATGTGGCGGCGTTTTCCGCCCCGTCGGGGGGTGCTCCGCGCCGGGACCCCGCGGCGGGCAGGGCTGGGGGTCTGAAGGTGGCTGGAAGGACGGGCCGGCCGCGCTGCCCCGGCCCGGGTGGGCGATGCCCGCCGCCCACCCGCGGAGCCCCCGCGGCCGCGCCCCTCCGGCCGCCGGGCTGCGGCACGACTCGCGTGTCCGCGGGGCAGAGGAGCGCCCGGCAGTGCGGGCGGGGGGCATCGCCCTGCGCTCTTTGTGGGGAGGGAAGGAAAAAAAAAAAAGGCACGAGTGTTCAGCGAGGTTTCGTGTAGCTTCCCGCAAGTTACCTGCTGCTGATGGCTGGTGATTACTTAGCTGTGCGGTGTGGATTATTTTTTGGTCTCTGAATCAGACATCCTGTAAATCTATATAAAACGCACACAGACACAGACGTGTTTTCCCTTGCCTGTGCTGAAGCTAGGCGTTTTTCTGTGGATTTGGAAACCACGGGACGCAGAGCACGCTAATGTTTTAATAACACAGCTAGAGTGTGAATGGTTTAACAAGAGATGCAGACAGAACTGGTTTTCTGTAGAGGCTCCGAGCTTGAGCTAGAGATTTTTAAAAATTGGTGCCTATCTTCTGCACAAATCCATGGCTAGCTGCTGTGATCAGTTAGGTAGTATAGTAAGGGCACAGATGCAGAGAAATGGTATCTTATTTTATAAGTTCAAATGTGTGTAAATAACAGTCAGTGTATAAACTATAAATAACAACTGAGCAAGTCCTGAATTGGAGCTATTTGTGTTTACTACTAATATCAACTATAACCATCAAGTTTATTCACACAAAAATTAGGAAGAGCACAAAGGAACAGGAATCACCCTGAAAGGCATTTATTGTTCAGGGAAGGCTGGATGCAGCGCTCTTGTGCAGAGGTGAGATGATGACTTATGTGTCACTTTGTCAAGGAAAATCAATTCCCATGCACCAGAGGAGGGCCCGGCAGTGCTTCCTCCACACTCCCCTCAGTGCTCGTGGCTACGATGGGTGCAGAATTAATTCTCTAGAGAGGGCTTCGAATTCCCAATCGATTAAATCAGGAACCACCTATGAATTTTGGGGGTGCAGGTTTGGGGTCTTTTTTTCCAATACTGATCAGGATGATATTTGAGTATTTCTCATGATTTTTAAAACCCTTTTTTTCATTGCCCGTGTGTTGACAAGAATATGAATGAGGTACTTGCGAGTGCACTGGTCATTAAGGAAAAGATACATTTCCGTGAGATCAAAGCCTACAAAGAATATGTAACTTTTGGGGCTCTCTAGCTTGGGTTGCTCTGCCTGTACTTGGCAGTGGTTGTTCTAAGAAAAATATAGAGAGTTTTTTGCTATGGTCAGGTTTTATCACAGTGCAGACAGACAAATATAAAGACACAGCCATGAGCTTCCTGCTCTGAGTAATTTTTATGACACTGGCAAACCAAAATGGGACGATTTTGGCAGGCCTTGGTTCTGTGCGTTGGCTTGAAACGGAGAGTCTGAACGTACAAGGAATGTGGGACTGCTCTGTGGAAAGCAAAAGGCAAAGTAAAGGTGCTTGGTTTTTTTCCTGGCATCTACCATTAGAAGTGTGTATTTCTGATCTTACGTTTCAGAGCCTGTTGAATGGATTAATGTGTTACAAGCCCGATGACCCCATTGAATATTTGGAAAGCTGCTTGCAGAAAGTAAAAGAGCTTGGAGGGCCAGAAAAAGTGAAATGGGACACTTTTGTCAGCCCAGAAAAGAAGACCCTGCCTCCACTCAATGGAGGACAACCCAGGAGGTCTTTTCTCAGGAATGGTAATGTATTAAATGTAAAAATACATTTCTTGTACCATGGGTGGTTTTACATCCACTGCTGAATTATTTTGTAGCAGACTGTGCCTCATTCTGATTTTCCACAGGCAAAGGAGTCAAGAATTCTGTTTCCTTGCGTTTTGGCATTTGTTTTTCTCCTTCCATAACGGATGCTGGGCAGGAGAGGAAATTGTGATCACTCTGCAGCCAAATGATGGATGTTTGCTGCGTAAACCTTTAAGACATTAGTGGAGAGATTTCTTGTAACCTGCTTCAAACACTTGCAAAGATGGGGCAGAGTTGGATCAGTGCACTTGGCTTGTATTTTTATTTGGTTTTTGTGGATGACACACATACCAACTTCAGTGCTTTTTGTAGTTTATGTTGGAGCTACGTGCTAATTTCCTAAATACGATGCAAATTATAAACTCTTAGGAAAAGGTGCATCTCATAAAATCCAAGCAGATGTCGTACCAATACCTGTAATTATTTTATTTGTAATGTTAACAAAGAGCAATTAGCTCATCTTTCAGTTGCCATAGTTATTCTTCCTTGCCATGCAGCATTTCATTTAACTAATTAGCAGGAACACTGTCTCTGTGCCTGTGTACAGCATGTGTCACCAAAAGAGTCCTGCTCAACAGTGCAGCTCATCTGCACAATGCAGAGCATTCCTTCTCAGAGGCCACTGCTGAACTCTGGGGGCTACGGGCAGATGTTCCCAGAACACGAAGAAACTCCAGACAAAACTGACTCTGAGTCGTTGCGATTCAATAAATCAGCTAAATAGAGGCGGGGAATATTTGGTACAGCAACAGCAGACGCAGCGGGAAATTATGAGATATTTATGCTCATTTAAATCTGTGTACACAGATTAACAGAGTTTGAGTTTTCTGCCTGTTTCTGCAGTTTCCAGTGTCTCTTACTGTTTTACAGTGATGCCTGACAATTCCAACTTCCCGTACCGGCGCTATGACAGACTGCCCCCCATCCAGCAGTTCTCCATCGAGAGCGACACCGACCTGTCCGAAACGGCGGAGCTGATTGAGGAGTACGACGTGTTCGACCCCGCGAGACCTCGACCCAAAATCATCCTTGTCATCGGTATGAAGGCAGTGGGGTTTACCCCCTTTTATCTGTTACTTCGCCCTTTGGTTTGTACTGCAAATGCACGGATTGCCTACACGAGTTTAAACACGATTTTTTCCATCTGCCCGGTTAGGAGCGTGCAATTGTTGGTGCTGAGGATGTGGCATCCCAACTGGAGGCATTAGTTAGCTGTGCTTTCTCCCCAGGTTCTCTCTTGTGAGCTGTTTAGTGCCCTTTCTAAGCAACTTGTACTTTCCAGCCTCAGACAAGCATAAGTTATTAAAAAAATACCTGCAGTTTAAGTCTAAATCAGTGTTTTTTTCCAGTTTTGGAACTGAAGTTCTTTGAACTAGTTTCCTTGACATCTGGGATAGTTGTCTTCAGAAATTTTACTGCCAGGCCTAATTCTCTGAATGGTTTAAAGAGCTACAGCACAGGTGCCAGCTGATGGACAATTACATTTTTTAGTCTGTAAAGCTTTATTGGTATTAAAGGGACATATTACTTCCATAACAGAGAATAGTAGTGCAGTAAAAGGGAGCAGAGATGTCTTCTCTGGGCTACAGAGTGGACTCTCCCAGAACCCCGTGTCCTCTAGGCTCTGCAGCCAGCAGTTCTCTGAAGTGAGCTACTGAAATAAATAAAAAAACCCAGAAAACCTGGCATTTTTCTGGGTATTTGTGGGAGGCCAAAGGAATTGCTTGGGGCATTTGAATTTTCTTGATCTTTTGCCTCAGAATTACAGACCTCAACGTGCAAATCTCTGCATGCCCCGCTGAACTACAAAGGCTGCAATTAGGTGGAGAAATAAGCCATACCTTTCTTTCATCCCAATTAATTAGCTAGCCTTCCTTTTCATAGGGGAGGAGAACCGGCTCCTTTTCAGTGACCACAAAAGGCTCTTAATGCATTGAAATCCGTGCAGCTCAATTGCAGTGGAGTGATGGATGATGGTTTGATTTGGGGGAGATGAAGGGAGATTGGCTCTCACCTCTGGAACTGAGTGCAGGTGCATTTGAAGTGAAATCCTCGAGCGCCAGCACGGAGTGGACAGATTCGACAGAGCTTTTCTTTCCTCCCATTTATGTGGGGAACATTGTAAACATTCCACAAAGGCTGTTTCAGGTTTGCATTCCCACAGAGTTTCTCTGAGCCTGTTCTGGTGTGATCTGAGAGAAACACAGTGCTGTGTGTAGCAGGGCAGCTATTGTCCATTTTTGTACAGTATCAAGAAAAGTTCTCCTCCCAAATTCAACTTGCCACCGAGAAAGCACATAAAAACACACACTGGAACGAATAAAAGAATAATGAATCTACCAAATAAAAGAGGAAAAAAGGAAAAAAGTGTGCTATTAGTTTCAAGAGGCAAGGACTGCACGCACAAAACGTGTTGCATATTTTCCATTTTGTATAAAATGGCAACAAGAAATTCAGTTAAGCAAAATATTTTTGTCGAATTAGTGATAACAAATCATCCTGCCTAGCTCAGGTTGTGATCCCGTTCACTGTTAGGGACTGAAATGAAGTTAAAGACCTGTCCTCTGCTTCGCATAATAGGTGAATTTTTCTTTATTGATGCTTTAGCCCGGGATCTTTTTAATGCTTCCATAAAGGTTTTTACAGCTTCTTTGCTGTATGAAATCTGTCATCCTCATAACGAACCTGGCAGCTCCAGGGCAAAGGAGAACTCGGGAAGGTGGGGGTTTGTTCTTATTCTGGTTTGCAGAAGAGGCCTCTGCTTGAAAGGGAAATCTGTAAAGCTGCAAAGTGAGCGCATGCCTGGATTTTAGAGGAATCAGGTGGAACCAGCCAGGTTGGCACACAGCTGGACCACTGGAAAAATTAAGTTTCTAAGGCACTATAACACTGGGAAATTAGGTTGTGTTTAAAGGAGTGCTTCCTAATGTACTTTAACAAACACGTTTTTACTATCGATACAGCCTGAATTTAGAGATCTTTAAATATGAATTACCTGGTGTCATTAGCACCTTAGCTCAGTGTGTTTTTAGCTGCACTTTGTTAAAAACCTGCATGTTAAAAGAATACACTTTCCTTTGGTGATCAAAGTTTAAAGGCTGGATCAAAGATAGCGCTGCCAGCAAGCTTATTGATCTGTTAAATAAAGTCCACAGCTAGATTTTAAAGGCAGAAGTATTTACAGAAATCTTATTATTAGATGAATTCACTCTGAATTTACAACAAAATTGAAATGTTGAACTGCTTTTGACGAAACTAGATTAAAACAACTGCTTCAGTAAAACTTTTTGGCATACAAATCTTCACTGGAGACCCGTTAGCAAACAGAATTTTAGATGCAACAAGTGTTCCCTAGTCTAGACATCTTCTAGAAATATGTAAAACAATCACACTTTTCTCAAATACTGCATAATCTCAGAATAAGTGAAAAGAACAAAACCCAAAAGTGATTTGATTCTCCTTTCTTATGAACGGTTTGTCAGTGTGATTTATCAAAGAATCAGGAATGGATACGTAGTTCAATAAATGACAATGATTTCCTGTAGGAAGTAATTTTGTCCTATCCCTTTTCCCTTATTTTATTATTATATTTCCCTTATTTTTATTATTCTATTACCTGAATGTTTCCCCTCAGAATGTAAATGAATAATCCCAGCGTGCTACAAAGGGATAGATTTGGACTGAGAAAGACAAACTGTGTGGGAAGTTTATGAACATTAAAGCAAATACTTCATTAGTTATTTTCTGATTATTCAATTCAATTCAAATTGGAAGAACAGAAGTGCCAAAGTATTTTTTTCCTGCTTCTCTTTAATGACAAAGCAAAGCCCCTGCTGGCTGCTGGTGGCACTGAAAGCTGCCTGGCAGTGATAGTGGAGCACAGGTTTGGACCTGCTGACACAGAGAGGGCCGTAAGTGTACATGGAGAAATAATTGTGAAGTTTATCCTGGAGCCAAAATTGTGTTCATTATATAAATGCCTGAAAGCTACTTAAGGGAATAATACAGAGAATACATGGAAGAGTTACATGATTACTAACAAGAAGCTCAGTGTATTCATATTTACTTTCATTGTGTTGCTGTATTTTTAAAGTTCATAGGAAATGTATCTTTTTAATCTTAATTCTTTGTCTGTTGAAATAAAATTCGGTGTTCTCACTGAGAATTCCCCAAACTAGAGCTGCTTAGTGCTGGGAACCATTACCAAGAGATTGGGTTTGGGTTTGCTTTGTTACCCGATAGCATACACTTTTCTATATATAAGCAGTTATTTTTATTCCCTGGTTTTACATACTGAATTCCAGATTCTCTGTTCATCACATCATGACATTTCCTCTTAGTTCAGATATGGTCTGATTGTTTTAGAGGCATTCTTGCTTCTGCTGTCCAGCTGACCTTCATTTCAGCTTTCCCTGCAGTGGAATGGAGCTGTTTCCTGTGACTTTGGTACCTGTTTGGTCTGTGTTACACCTATTGAAGGGTCTCTTCAGGTTGTCCAGCAAGCTGAACCTTACAATCTGCTTCTCTGTGAGATGCTTCAAGCATCAACACCAGGAGTATGCATGGTTCAATAAAAGTCCTTGTACCAAATCACTATGGAAACATCTCAGCTGATCATTTAATATTTTTCTGTATTGTAAGATTAGGAAACCTCAAAAAGTCATGCAAGCATGTTTAGGAGCAGATTTTATTAGTTTCACTTCACGACTAGTCCATTGGTTTAATTGGCTTATTGAACTAAGTATGATTCTTTCTGACATGAGTGCAGTTCAGACTATCTGGCTCTGTCTTTGGATTCACAGAGTTCAAGAAGGGAAAAGTTCATTTTCTGATCTACTACAGACCGAGAAAAACTCTGTTCCAGGAACAGCTTTATAAAATGAGGTCCAGCCTAAAAGAGTGCATTTGTTTTTATTTTGCAACTAGGTTTGTATTCTTTCTTTTTTTTTAAGTTCCTGTTCCAAACTGTTACATTTATGATGTGGTAGATGAGAGGCAAGATTGACTCGAATAACGGCTGGAGAATTGGTGCCCGTAGCAAAGATTCCAGGTGTGACTGGGTTCTTCAGGGGAAAGGTTAATTTAATGTCTGGCTTACAATTCACAACAGGCGGCCCAGGGAGCGGCAAAGGCACGCAGAGTTTGAAGATAGCCGAGCGTTACGGGTTTAACTACATCTCGGTCGGGGAACTGCTGAGGAAGAAGATCCACAGCACGAGCAGCAATAGGAAGTGGAGCCTCATTGCCAAAATAATTACCACTGGAGAACTGGCCCCTCAGGTATCCCGTGTTCACTTTGGAGGATTTGTGAGTGCTGTATTAACGTGCACCGGCCAGAAAACTTCCTGTACAATATTGAATAACCAACTTCTTTTCTCTGTGCCAGGAAACCACCATAACTGAGATAAAGCAGAGATTAATGCAGATCCCTGATGAAGAGGGGATAGTGATTGATGGATTTCCCAGAGATGTTGCCCAGGCAATCTCCTTTGAGGACCAAGTAAGAAATTGTTTTTATTCTTAAAATATCCTTAAAATAACTTTACGTATCTCTGCACCAGTTAAGCTTGTGGAAATCATCAGTCAGATTCCAAGAGAGAGCACTGCTCTTTAAGTCTCTGCAAGTACATAATTACAGGTTGACAAAAGGTTATTCTTTTGCTTTATGTTATATTCTGTCCTGTCTGAAGACAGAGTATTCTGTAAAAAGAAAATGTGACAATATAACCAATAATACAAGGCTATTGTGTCAGTAAAGAGAATCCTTGCAAGATGGAGAAGAAAACATGAAATCTAACAGTGAAATTTTTTTTTGTATCTTAGTGATTTAGAAAAGGGGAAAACGTATTTCCATATCTATTTGTTCAACTTAATCTAAATTAAGAGAAACAGACTTAAAGCAATGCATGTCTTCACAATGCTTTTAATCTCAAGTTTATTGCAGTGCACTGAAAAGTCGAATAAACTATGAGTCAAAACTGCCCATCTTTTGCAAGTTTTCATAAACCAGAAATTATGCTCTTTCTTTGGAAGATGACATCATTTTGTTTGTTCTGCACTACAATTCTAAGGTTTAGTCAGCTGAAACTGCTTCCTTGAGTGTATTCACGTGTTGTTTTCATGTGTGTATTTTAAACTAATCTAAAAATACCTAAACTGAGCGGAAAAACAAACAAGTTTGTATCATTTTCTGATGAAGCACTGCTAGCATAACAGTTATGGTCACAAGCAGAGGTTGCATTTCAGAGCTGAACCCCTCGAGTGCCTTCATGCAGAGCATTCCAAAGCCCTTCACAGTTGCTGGTGCGCTGCTGTTTCCGTGCTCGGAGTTGTGAGTGGCATTGCCAAGGCAGAAGTAATGAAACAAAGCAGCTAATGAGGCATTTCATTAGTGTGCTTTTAAAAGGTATTATTCTGGGCAAAATTGAGAAGACTGAATTGAGGAAATTAAAGGAAACGGGCAAAATAGTTATTACAGGAAATAGCGATGACTGCCAGCGCTATCTCCTCACGATTAACCGAACAGGAGACTATTTTATAAGGGAAGCAGCAGAAATGAAGGCTTAACAATCATTTCCTTCTCCCATTTTTATTTGTCCAGTATAACATGTGACAGTGGGACTCCTGTGCATTTCTTGGGGCTATAATTTTGTGCTGATGTTGGTTTTGATGGAAGAAAGGGGGATACGAAACCCGAAGAAGTGACAGGAATTGAGTGCTTCGAGTCGTCCCAGGCTCAGCTTCTCTTTCTGCAAAGGGAAAGCAGGTGAACAACACTGGGCTGCATTCTTAGAGAGTTCCTTCATTTTCAGTCAGTTGGGATTTGCTAAATCCTCCTCCTCCAGGCCTGATTCTGCCTGAGAGATGGATCACTACCTAAGTCTCTAAGAAAATCCAGGAGCACTTCATACAGGGGCACCTTTCAGTCTTACCAGTTTGAAAAGAAATACTTTCAAGAAGGAATCATAGACCTTTCATGGGAGCACAGGGAGGAAAATGTTATCTGTTTAGGCTCCCTCTTTTTCATCTTTCATAGCAGCTGATCTGTTCTATGAACATATCTGAGACTGTGGAAATAAATGTGCAAAGGATAGACATATTTCAGCTTTGAACATCTGTGTCTATATCAGCATCTCCAGTGAGACATATTCAGTGTTTTATCTTGGATTTATAGTCTAAAGAAATAAAATACGCTTGTTGTTTCCCTAAAATTGTCTGTTTTTTAAGCCATGATGCTGCACACATAAGAAGGAAGGCCTTGTGGGAAGGAAATGGTGACTATCAGCAGCAGTGCTGCTCATCTTCCTTCCCAGGCTGAGGCTGACAGTAACCCACGGCACGTCAGGTTGTTCACATTAAGCATGCTGACACTTCCAAGGCACTCAGAGAGTCCTCGATGGGAAGTGCAATTGAGTTGTGGAGAATTCAGTAATTAACTGTTGTGATAATTTGTGTGGGTCTGCAATTAGAGATGCTGGGGGGGTTTCCACAGCTTGGAAATGCTTGCTTTCCAGCAGTGTGTAGAAGCACAGAACAGAATTGTTCTCATTAGCCACAAGATGAGAAACAGTTGAAATTTCAGCAAAGTTTTGATGATTAAACAGTAAGACAATTCTAATTAGATCTGTTCAGCAACGGAGCATCCTTTGAAGAGAAGGGTGAAATCTCACAAGTGGTCAAGTCATAAATGGGCTTGTTCTTACAGAGACACCCCCTGTAGAACCCTGGGATCTGTTAATGAAGAGTTCTGAGTAAGGACTGATTCTGATTGTTGTCACTAGTTTTGTCCTGGGGGAATGCTTATTTTTACAGGCGGTCCCTTTGGGACCAGTGCAATGCTCAAGTACCTGAAAACAGCAGAAAAGTTTGTGTGACACGTACAAATTCTTTGCCACTGTTTACACAAACACAATCTCCAAGAATATGTGTAGTAAGACCAAAAATAAATGGGGAGGGAATGTGAAGAGCAAGTCATTAAACTGAATGGAAATAGAGATGAGCAATACAGGATATCGAGAGAGCAGGTAAGGCTGGAACAGAGACTAAACAAATGTGAGGAAAACTGGAAGAATATAAACAAAACAGGCTACAAACACCTGACATGGTTCAGGAAAGCATGTCTGGTGGTTATTGCTCATAAGAGGTCTATGCTCTTTTATTACACATAGGTTGTTCCTGTGGGAGAAAGTATCTGCACCCAATTTATCATTAAGAGACAGGGAGTCAAAACTTGGACGAGATTTACTGAACATTTTTTGTATTTATTAGTACCTGGCTTTCACTAGCAAGAACTGTGGAGTTCAGCAGGAAGGGAAAAGGACAGCTAAGGCACCTGCTTTCTCTTGAAAGCACATGTAAAATCTAACTGCTGTGTTTGCAGTCATCTTTAATGTAATACATTATTTATGCCAAATTAATTCTTTCAGTTTATGGCTCACAGAGCTGTTAGTAAGACTTGACACCATGTGAGCTTTCACAGCCTCTTCATTTGGTGGAAAAATCAAAGCGGTACATACATGTCTGAGCTCCAGTACCTGTCCTGGATAACAGTCTGTTACAGAAATACATGGGGATAATGACTGCTTGGTAAACTTCACTTGTAATTGCTCTTGCTACTACCAGCACGTTTTTATCCCTTCGACTCATCCAGAAGCTGAACTTCTCTCTGGGAAAAAATGTTATTTTTAGTAAACGAGTCAAAGCAAAACAAATGATGCAAACATTCCCATGCATAGGTATAGCCAGAAGATGATGATTTCTTCCTTATTGTGCTGGCAGACTCTCATGTGGACAGCAAGTCCTCAACACGTTGCTAGGCAGAATTGTATTAAACCACGTTGCATCTCGGTGACTAAAGTGCTTGAGATAAAGCAATGTATCATCTGCAGCACTCACAGTATTTCTCTGTCTGCTCAGATCTAGAAAGCAGAAGTCACCAACGCTGCTTCCAAGCAATGCTGTCAGTCTGGAACAAGTGCATCAGAGAGCACTTTACACATCTCAGGAATCTTACATTGAATTTATGCGCTTTTTTTTTCCCCACTGCTTTTTTATTGAGTTTTATCGGTGTCACTGCTCCTGTCATCCCTATCTTCTGAGCAGGAGAGAGGTCTGTAAGCTGGCATCGGTCATGTTCCCAGATTTTCATCAGGGCTTGCCAGCCAGCACCAGCTTCAGCTGGGAGTGCTCAGCCTGGGAGAGCTCAGCCAGGAGCGCTGCATTCACTTTGAACTTTTTAGCCAAGGTGAAACCAGGCCTGTATTTTTCTCTTTGAAAACAGGGTTTAATGAGTAAATTCTCTCATTGGAAGTCTTCGACTGTTGCCTTTCCCTCTCATTTCTCAGTTCCAGAGAGCAGAGTCAAGGCTGCCAAACGCTTTTGATGGGTGTGCTTTTAATAAAGCCCTGAAGTTCCAAGCAGTCACAGTTGTGGAGAAAAAAAAAAAGAAAACATGAATTTTAATATCTTAAAATCAAATAGAACTTGCAGTTGATGTATCTCTCTGAAATATATGATAATTTCTGCATTTTGATCATTTGGAAATCCTTTTGCATAGCAGTGCAGGTTTAATACTGATGTATTTGAAATTTTTAGCTGATACAATATGAAATACTCAGTTTGATCCTAGGCATGGAGCTATCCTAAATCACAAAATTCTAAGCTATCCATGACCTCTGCCGAGTGCAAACAGTAGACAGGTGTTTAGATTTCAAGGACAACGTTCGAAAATGCCAAGGAGAAGATGGTTTATTTACCATTAACCCGTCAGTTTGAAATTCAGCAAGTCGGCTGCAGGCCCAGCACGCTGAAGCATTCTGAATATCCTCCTCTCCAGTGCCACTGCAATGAAATGCCTCTGACTGGTGTATTGAACTCAAATGACTTGGGAACAAACTGCAGTTTGACTTCCTGTGTAATCTCTCTCGCGGTTTTTCCCCTTCCCCGGAGAAACAATTAACTGTATTTTACAGTTAGATACAGTTACTGCTTTGCTTTGTTATTTCCCCCCACTCTCAGCCATTCACGTGTGTAACTTTCCTTCCAATCTAAGTAATTCCTTCACCAATATGAACCTTCTAAGTGTACAGGTGTAGTTTGCTTAAAATATATAATTAGTGATTTTGTTTTTAGTAGTGACATAAATGTAGAACAGGTGTTAGAATCGATGGCTGTTCATCAATGAATTTAATTTAATTATTTGATAAAAGAGGAAAACTGTTTTTGTAGAAATTATCTAAAAAAAATATTTTTGTCATATATGACCTGGGTGACAAGACTATATTTCAGTAAAATATACATTTAAATAATAAACAGAAGCAGTAGATTTTATCTGATTCTTTGTTTAAAATGCCCTTAAGAATGTTCATAAATGCACTACGCCTACAAAGAATAACTAGTCATCTTGGCTGTAATTTGAACTAATGTTTAACTCTCAGATATATTCCTCATGAAAATTATAATGAGAATAATTGTGATAAAGGAGAACTAACTGAGTAGGTGGCACAGTATAGGATGCAGAGAAAAACTGACTTCTATACTCTCACAGGCTGAGGACAGCAGTACTGTTCCTCCAAGGCTGATACTTCAACCTCCAGGCTGAAAGGCTGCCTGCAGTCCCCTCCCAGGTTGGTGTGGGTGTTTGTGGCCAGCTGACTGATGGCAGCCCGCCTGCCAAGCTGCAGCTCTGCAGAGAGCTGCTCACACAGCACCCACTGTCACTGGCCAGGAGCGAGGGCTCCACAACAGCTGGGCAGGTCAGTGCAGCCTTGGGGGGAATCTTAGGGGGAAAGGATCTGTGTCTTCGTTGCACCTCCTCAACTCCCATCTCCCTTCTCCTAAATCTCCACTTCACTGATCCAGGGACTGATGCCCTACTGAATGAGTACCTGGTGGTCAGTGTGAGGAGTGGGAGTGCTACCACATCAGCACTCTGCTTTGCTGTCTTTGGCCCTGTGAGTTTTGCTTTCCAGAAGCCAAGCCTGACCAGGAAGCCTGTGCAATGTTCTTGTCATCATCTGCCCTCTCCCCTGGAAGCTGGAGCAGTCTCCAGAGAAAGACGGGCACTGGTTCCATTTTCTGCGTGGGTGAGAGGCCCTAGAGCTCAGGTTTGCTGTTTTCCTGGAGCAGGGCTCTTCCCTGCCAGTCAGACTGGCTGAAGGAGAGCTCATCATCTATTGCTGGGCCTCAGGAGAGGACCAGCTGTTCTGACCTGAGAGTGGCTGGAGGTTTCTGAGGAGTGGTTCTGGAGCAGAGGTCTGCCCAGACCTTTCTTTGTCTCGTTAGCATTCCTATTTACAGACAGGGATTTTTATCAGTTAGGTGGAAATCTGAATCAGTTCTCCCTAAACACACCATCTCTCTCAATCATCAGGGGGGCTAACTACGTGCTCTGGGCAATTTGCTGGGAAGCTGTTTCTTGGACAGTGTGAGTATGGTTGAGAAGCAGTTACCAGAAAAACATTCTACCTACAGGACTCATTCTTTGGCAACGAGATTCACGATTTTGCTTTCCTGAAACGAGAAAAAACTATGCAAACAGTCCAGTAAGCCAACAGAGATGGAACTATAGAAAGGAAATCAGTAATTACAAGGGAGAGCACACGCACAATGGACATGAACTTGTTTACTAGTAACCTTTACCAGTAAGAATGAAATGCCCTGTTAAATTACTGGCAATTGGTCATGAGCTATCAGTTTGCTCAGGAGTATCTGGTAGAACATACCAGGAATTAAGAAACAGAGCATTTTCATCTCTTGCCTAATGAGGACTAATGAGAGAGAGTGTAATCATCTTATTTCTAGCAAACAACCACACTATTCTCACTAACAAGAGGAGATGTAGAAAATATCCCCAGAGAAAAGAGAGCGTCTCTCCACTTACACTGTTTAATGTCAACAACACCATCAGCTTGCATAGAATGACTCTCCATTTACTCCTGGTTCCAGTTTAGGCAGGAGATTCAGACCCAAGGAGAGTAGGATTTACTTACTAGTAAATACTATTGTGAAAAATGAGAGGATGTACCCACACCCTCGGTTTTTTATTCTGAGTTGATGCCATGTGCTCCTCTCATTCCAGTCCAATAAGCAGAGACCTGTCTGTTCCCACTGGCGAAGATTCTCCCTTCTGCTGACTTCCAGCTAGCCAAATTCCCTTCCCTGAGCCCCCCATCCTACCTCACAGGCATTTCTGGACATGACTAAAACCCTCTGCCCTCAGCATCAGGTGGGTGTACTGGGGGAAATCAGCAAGAAGGAATCCAGTCCTCCTGGCTGTGATGCTTCTCTGCACCTTTCCTACAAGCTGAGCCCGGGAATAAAACTTATTCCCCGGCCGTAAAACTCAACAGCGCTTCGTTCCGAGTTTGAAAAATAAGTTTCTTTTCAAATGAGTCATAAAGATACTTTTCCTTTGGTAGAAAAAAGCAATCTGTATTCATATTTCCTTAGGAGAATAGGTGTTTTTCTAGAGGGGTAATCCCAGATGTCCATAGATTCACCCTGGCCTGTTGTGCTCCAGCTCAGAGAGTTTCTAAGCATGTCTTGCAGAGGTAAGTGGAAGCAGAAAAACAGCAGTGAAATATCAATAGCGTTTCAAGGTTGTATCCTGAAGGTTGGAAATGCACGTAGGAGGAATATATTAAATGCTCTTAGGTCTGTGTGCCTGAGGATAGAGGAGAGATGTTACCCTTTTTTGTGCATCTTGTGTTTATTACGTGGTTTTCAGCTACTGTCTGATGATAAAGATGCATATTCTGCAGGTAAAAGGTGAATTCATGGAGACACCACAGAATCAGAATCTGCTTTATATTCCTACCTCAAATATGCTTGAATTTTTTTTACTTCATTTGAAACCAGGTTACTTGAACTGAGAATTCTAAAACGTTGTTTTCCTTGACATTTTATTTCTGTGAGTGAAATATATTTTGAATTACAAAACCCAGAGTGTCAGGACAAAAGTAGTCTTAATTCCTGGGATTCTGAGGGTGTCCTTTTGCTGTTGTTGCTGTTACTTGTAAAAAACTTGTAAAAAACAACAACAGTACTCGGGTCCTGTACTGAAAGAGAATTTCCCATTTTTAAAAGCAAAAGGAAATAATTAAACCTAACTAATTAATTATTTGTCCAGGTTGTACCTTGTCAATACCCTCATTTTACAGTTAGGGGGAAAAAGAAATAAATTAAGGCCAGGGAGTGCTTTCCCATTTTCTCAAACGTGAAGTGACTTCTGCAGTTTGTGGGAACTGAAAGCAGATGAAACCTGCCCACCTGCTTGGAGCATCTTTCTGCGCCTGTGACTGGGATCCCCAGAGATGGAAACATTAAACAGAACTACTCACTTGTATCAACTGCTTTTTGAATTCCCAGATTCCTCATTATTCTTCCACTGCTACTGAAGCAACGTTAATTTAGCAGAGCTACTTCTAATAATGTCCATATTGCACTGCAGTCTAACACAGAAACTTACTTTCAGAGTCTTTCATGTGAATAATTATGTGCCTTAAAGCTACTGTGTGGTAGTAAAATTAACTGTCATAATTAATTCATGCATGGAAGGACAGAACAACTCTGTCAATTCTGTATTTACAGTAGTCTGCAAAGGGAAGGAGAAGTTACTCTGGGTTTGTTGACATTGAGGTAGGAGAGAGCTTCTCTCCCACTACAGTTATTTCAAAATAATAGGTTTTAAGGTTAATTGTTTCAAAATCTAATAATTACTCAGAAATAATTACCAGAACTAGTCTTTCTGTGGTTTGTGTGCTCATGTCTCCAATCATCTGCAATGTGTGTAAAAAATAATTTGATTTTCTTTAAAATCCTATTTAGTTTTCTGTAATGATAAAGAGGCCACCGTCCCGCTGGCTGGTGCTGCTTTCCAGGCTGCCCTTCACTGGCTGAAAAGGGCTCTGCTTTTTCCTCACTTTCTGCTTCTTCCAACAAAACCCTACTCTGGTGGTGACCTCGTTTGTGAAGGCCGATGAGCATCACCCCAGGCTGGAAAAGTGTTTGTTTCTTTTGACTCCCTAAGAACCTTTTTCTGCTCAGACTGACAGTAAAAAAAGGCCAGACCGTGCTCAAAGTTGTATTTCCTCAAATGAAAGAATCCCAGCTAGATGGGATTTTTAATTTTTATTTTTTTAAAAAAACTTGGCTATTAATTTTCCAGGTTGTTCACCTGGGAAGTTTTGACTATTCAGACTAGGAATATGGTTGTCTTTGTGCAATTTAACATCCTTGGGTAGAAGGACCTGGATATAAAGAGTATTCAGAAGCTTAACTGGTGTGTTCTGGCCCTCAACAGCAATGTATTAGTAACAACTGTATAATTAACAAAAACCACTGTTTACACAGCAGTAGTTATCCACAACTTGTGGATGTTTTAGTGGTAATTTTGCATAGCTCAAATTTGACTGTCAAATTTACATGGGATCAAGCTGAACGAAGACAAAATTATTCTGTAGATAGAAAACATCAAGAGAAAAATCTCTGCTTTTGCACTCTTGAGCATCCACCACCATTTGCAGTGTAAGTAGATGATGTCATTTCTAGAATAGGAAGCCAATGTTTTGATTAATATTACTTAAAGCATGAAGTCTTTTGTTCAGGTAAGTCAAGGCAGCAGAAATGACTTTGTGCTTTTATGTGAGAACAGATAAACCCTTCCTAATCTGTAATCAGATAAAAGCTTGAACAGTTTGTTTTTACCTAAAATGCTTCTTAGAGAGAATTCTGGTATGTTTTGAAAGGCAGCACTAGGGCAGTGAAATCTTTGGAGAGAGGTGGATTTGTTTGCAGCAGCCGGGCAGAGGAAAGAACAAAAATCAGGCGTTATGAATGTGGTTCATGTACACCTGTTCATGCACAGCCATTTTTAAAATCCTGGGAATTCTCACGGAAGGCTGAACCTCCTGAAGTTTATAGTGCAGGGATGAGTGTGACCTCGGCCAGCGCTCACAGCACAGAGCAGAAAGGGTAGGGGCAATTAAAAGCCTTTGGGCTGCCACACCCAGCCCCTGGAAAAGGGCATTTAAGCTTTAGTGATATTTAGAGAAAGCAAGAAGGTGTTTGGAGAAACTGCGGCTCTTGGAGCAGATGTGTTTTCACTGGCTCCAAGACATCAATTAGCTTCGTAGTGGCTGTGGGGTTTTAAATAACACCTTATTTAAAGAGTTTTTAGATGGAAACCGTACAGCCATTTTCCTGCAGAGTATGGGACATCGCTATTTTGCTCTTTTAAAAGAATTCAGCTAGGGGAACCTTCTGGTAGTGTAGATGATGAGCATAGTCTAGGGAAGGTTTCTGCTGGGAGGTAAAATTTTTTCATTAAACTCTTCCCTTAGCGTTTCAGGTGAAGCAGATCAATCGACCTCCACGTAAGATCAACAAGGCTCTCCTTAAGCCTGCAGATTTCCCTTCAGAAACACAATGGGTGGAGCAGTGGTGGATAGTCAGCCTAATGAGTCTTGCTGAATTGCTCCTTCCCCAGATCTGCACCCCGGATTTGGTGGTGTTCCTGGCATGTTCCAGTCAGAGGCTGAAGGAAAGGCTGCTGAAGCGTGCAGAGCAGCAGGGGAGACCCGACGACAACCTGAAAGCCACCCAGAGAAGACTGATGAATTTCAAGCAGAATGCCGTCCCCTTGGTGAAATACTTCCAGGAAAAAGGGCTCATCATCACAGTAAGTCCTTTAGAATATACCTGGGAAACCTTTACTGTCGTTTTTCACTTGGCTTCTTACCCCTTCTGCTGTAAGACAGGCTAGAGGAGTCGATGGTTTAGGTTAATACCGTTGTTATTTAAGTGCTTAATGGAGACAATGAATTCACTGAGCAGTTGACAACAGTTGAATTGTTGACGTGTTCCAAATGACAGATGGTGTGTAGCTGTAACAGTGCACAGAACTTGGTACCATGAGAGCTCAGATTTTTGCTTCTTTTCTGTTTTGTTTCTTTCCATGGCCTGAGTGGCCCGTGCAGTTCACATTGGTGTGTTCCCCTCGCAGCAAGTGTGGCTAATTCTGTGTGCTGCTCAGACTCGTGGGCTCAGCATCCTTCACTGCAGGGTCATCTACTGATATGAGTAACCTTAAAAACGAACTTCAGCATCTTCCTGAAATCCAGGATGAAAATCCCGGGGAACTATTACGTTTTCTTCTCTGGAGAGTGTGTGTTCTGGCTTAGCATTGTGATGAATTCTGGTTTTAAGGATGAGAGGACTCCAATTCTTGGAAGTTTTTATTCCTTGTTGAGGAAGTGGGTGTTTTGTGACATTTCTATAGCCAAGTGCTCCTTCTATGGAAAGCATACTTAGCTCTTCAGGAAGAACGTGCCTTTGTGGATAAATCACGTGGGGCATCTGGGTAGAATTGCATTGCTGTGGTGGGACCTGTGAAACAGGAGATTTTTTTTTTTCCTGTTGAAGTTCCTTTTTACTTTTTAACTCTGTTTCTTGAGGGTTCTAAGGATAAGTTCAGCTTAGGTATCATCTTTTCTTTTTGAAGAAAGCAGGTGTTTAGGATGGGTATGGAAATGACAACATGGCATGTGATCATCGTATGTCCACTAAGGACAAAGAAAGAGCACATTCTGACAGGAAAGGAAACACAGTTTTGCATGCTATTTCCCTGCAGAAGGAGGAAGAAGGAAGGAAAATAGCACTCATCCTACTGCTTGTAATGCTGAACCTGGAAGACACTGCGATACTGCGCAGATGGGACAGTGTGAGCACTAGGACAGCATCAAATAGAATTACAGCAGCCTCATTCCTAGAGGAGTAAATCCTTGAGGCAAGGTCAGTGTTGTCCAGGAGGAAACAAAAATATTTACACTTTTCTTCAGTCTTCACCTGAACCTCATCACTGCTGTTCCAATTCTGCTCAGGGGCAAGAGGCAGGACAGCTTATGGAGTGTTACAATTTTAGAATCACAACTCAAATTTTATACATCTGCTCAAATGTGTTGTACTTCATCGATAAACAGAGCAAAAGAGAAAATAAAAATTCACTGCACTATAACTAAATATGATTAATAAATATAATTGTAAGCTACTGTTAGACACTGTATGAGCTGTATTACTGTAGTAATACAGTTTTGGACAGGGAGTATTTAAAGAGGTGAATGGCATTTCTTGTTTCAGTAACTTTGAGCAAATATTAAAACATTATGTCTTGTTTGCCTAGACAACAACTAACACACTAGTTACCTGCTGGGGGAGGAGATGTTGACTGGATGAAACTGTGAAAGGGAGAGCATGTAGGTGAATTTAAGGGGGGAAATAAATGGACTGGCCTTCTTAAGACAAAAACCCTAAACATGAAAAGAAGGCTCTGGTCCTTATTTAAACAGCCAGAATGGCACAGCATCGTGTGGCACACAGGAAACGCATATTTCTCTGATACCTTCCTTGTCCCACTTGTCCTTTTAGGGAATTTACCATGCCTATGAAAACATTAAAATGACATTCAGATTAGTCAGAGAAGTAAAGGGAACCCAGAAAAAGCAGCTGAAGCTGGAAATGGATTTGGAGCCCAAATTTAGAAGTTAAACAGTTGCGGGTGAGGGAAGTAGCTGTCTGCCCTCATAAGCATCAAACAAGCCTAATGGCTGTCAACTGTCACAGAAAAATTCCCCACGGAGCTGCGTTACATAAATTTTCCTCTTGTTTTGGTTAAAAAAGGAATTTTGCTGTAGAATTTGCATGTTGACATGAGCTTTATCTGAAGGCTGTGACTTACCAAAACGCTGACAAAAATATCGGTTATAATCTATCTCCAAAGTCCCCGTGTTGTCATGAAGCTGCCCAGCTTTGTCTGGCTCCGTGTATTTGCTTGTATGATGATTAAAAACCTTCTGTACAGGGGAAACGAGAGGAGGGATGGGAAATACTGACCGTCACTTTTTGACTTTTTGATAATTCAAGGGCAGTTGAAGCCTGGAACAAACACGCAGATCTCTGCAGCCACAGGAAGGTGTTATTGAACATGAAGGCTCTCTGTGTCTCTCCGATATTTGACAGCTCTTTTGCAGAAAAACTGGGCTGTGAGAAAGGGCCTGGAAGTGTTTGTTGTAAAACTGCTGAACTAGAGGAAGTTTATTCATGTTCTAATCACTGCTAGCTTTTACACTGTGTCCCAACACTGTTCATGTGTTACTGTTTCGTGAGACATTTTGAAGAACGTACAAAAGAAGGTATGCAAATGAGTTTGGTCTAGAAATGAGTCTAAACAAACTGCTTGTAAATATGTGCACTTTTGATATGGGAAAGCTAGATGAATAACTTGTGCCTGTGTGGAAGCATGTACACCATAAACAACTTTCCAAGCTTCACAATATTTTCATCCTCCCATTTTCTGATTTCTGTCAACAAGTGAAGTGTATCAGGAGTACCAGTTGTGTGCCAGGGAATGACCTAGCATGGAATTTTACCATCTGTGGACATGCAGGCGAGCAGAGAAACCTGGAGGGTGGAAATTCCTTGCCGAGGTGAACAGCACCAGTGCAACACTGTGTTCTTTTCTAACTTTGGAAGCGTGGTAATTGAAATAAATGCCTTCTTCTGGAAAGCTGCCCTGCCTCCTGTGCACAGGGGGTGGCTTGAAGGAAGTGGACGAGTTTGAAAAAGGAGATAAACTTTGACAGGTCTGGCTCTAGAATTGGCCAGTGATGGGTGAAGGGGCCAAGCTGATTCAGGAGCTGCATTTCTCTTTCTGAAAGCCACTGTTCAGAATTTTACCCATTTCTGGCGCTGGGAAAGCTGATACATGTTTAAAATTAACTGGCGGGGTTTTTACAGATCTGAAACTAAAGCTGAGATAAGTAATTAAGCCAAGTTATCATGCAGAGAAATGAACTGTAAGAGATGTTTAAAATAACATGTCCTAAATATTCTTCACGTTATTTTAAATGGTTCATCTTTAGGTAATTAAGCTGTGTCCTTTGGGTGAATATTAGCCTCTAATTTTGTTCTTGTAGTTAAAGTGATGCTTAAAGGAGATTAATTTCTCTTATTTAGATGAGATATATTAAGAAACCAGCTTGGAAAAAATACCTCATCTCTGGAAGGCCTTTTTTTATTAAATATTTGGCACCCATAAGCAAATTTTCCTGTCCTAAACAACCACTGATTTTGTGAACATCCAGCTGAAGAACCAAAGCTGCATTTCGGCCTTGCTTTGCACTAAAGGACAGAATACCACTTTCTTACCCCCAGTTCCATTAGTGATTTCCAGCTCTGATGGCCACTGGTGGATCTTCCCTGTGCAAAGTTTATAGTCAGGGACTTCCTGGTTTCATGGCAAAACCATTTTGCTGCCATTTGGTGGAGAAGATTTGCGTGTCAGCTCGTGCAGGTTGCTGCATCAGTGGAATCAGGATGGTCTTTCACCTCTCACGGTATTATAAAAATGTTACTTCATCTGGTGAGTCGTGCTCAACAATTCCAGTATTTAATATCCTTAGTTCCTGAATCCATCACTTAGCATCTAAGTTGCTATTGTCAGCTATTGGTAACTCTTTCTGCTTCCTTATGCAAGTGGCAAGTGAATGTTTTTTCTGCTGGAAATCATTGTCAGCTTCGATTCGAAGGGGCAAAGCGAGGCTGAGTGACCTGGCCTCTAGTGCTGCAATCCAGTATCATCCTGCAATTATTTGGGCTCCTGTTCCTTCTTTCCTGTAGATGTACTGCATGAAAGGCAGGGGAGACAGAAGAGATTATACTTTCTTATTTTTGAAAGCATCATAAAGATCAATTTATTCACATTTGTGAATGCTCAGGTATTGTTATGATGGAAACCACTTAAGTGTCCAAACTGTCAGCAGTAAGTCTGATGCCACGAATATTCTGGACTCCTGGCATTTTTCTCCAGAGTTCTGCAGTCTTATTTAGGCTCACTGAGACAGGGTTGGGTGCAGCTGCAGTGCTGGTGAGAACTGAGGAAGCTGAGAAGCTGCTCATCCTGGTGTGACTCAGGGGACACCCCACACCGGGCAGTGCTGGAGCGAGAACCACAGCCTTCCCCTGGGATACCTTCCCTGCTGCACAGTGTTTCTGGGAGCTGTTTGGGGGAGGGTTTATTTTTGTTGATACAGCTAAAGAATATCTACCAAGTGGTACATCATCTAGGGTCGGGACAAACATCTGTGGACATCCCTGCCTTCTACCATGTAGACACCACCTGAAATTCTTGGCAAAGACTCTCCTGTGCATCCCCTGCAGTTTGTCCTGGCTGTAACTATATGTGTTTCCTTATCCTCTTGCCCACTTATCATCTTTTCTACTTCCAGGGTTAACAGTTGTACTTTTCCATCTCCTGCAGTGCTGTGGTTTGTTCCATTAATGGCCAGTGACTAGAACTACCTGTTCACTTTGCTGTCACCATCTCATGTTGTGCAGTTCAGTAGTTTGCTTAAGCAATAAAACAGGAAAAGAAGCCTCACAAGACATAACTGTAACACTGCAGTCACAGACACTGTGATTTTCTGTGAAGAAAGAACTGTTGTCTCCATTCTCAACTGTTAATCCCTTTTTATGCCAACACAGTCAGTCACACCAGTCGTGGTAAAAGAAATAAAGGACTTAATGTATAAAATGTGGCATCTTTTCACTGTGACTTGCTGTGATCAGTTATTTTTATCCAGGGTGGTTGATGCATATGATACCCCATGATCCATTTTGTTAAAAATGTACTTGCTAAAATAACATTGGGTTTAGGCGGATCTTAACTTTTTTTCATTATGTGCTCAGCTGAATTTCTCCTTCCAGCTTTAACCAGAATGTCAAATCGAAGCTTCACATTCATTCAACACCAGCACTTCAAAATTCTCTGCTCTGTCTAGCATGCCATGTCTTGTCTTTTCTTGTGTTCTACAGTCCATTGTGTTGTGGTAATAATATAGTTTCTCCAGTGTCAGGGTCATCTCCCTCTCCTGCCACTGCAAGATGCCAATTAGGCAATGTAAAAATATACTTTTGACTGGTTTCCCACTGTGTCCTGCCTTCTGGGCTTTTTTTGGTTGCTCTGCTGAAGAGAACAGGCTTCTCTGTAAATGCAGAGTCCCCACTAAAAGGGAACTTGGAATGTGGGGCAATACCGTTTTTAGCCGAGGTGATTATTAAATTTATCCATCCTTAATACATTGGGGAAAAAAAATTCCAGCAGTGCTCTTTGTATCTGCACCTCACTGCGAGGATTTCACTGTGTGTATTCTGCACACCACACATCCACATCACCCCAAGGCAGGGCTTTCTTTTACAAGGACATTATCTCTGCTCTGCTTCGGGCTCTGTCTGTCACCTCACTCTGCTCTGATGGCCACGAAAGGTTTTGGGGGTGCTTTGGCTTCCAGCCCTGACCCTGTTCGGGGGGTCAAGACACAGCTGAGCTCAGTTCCAGTGCTGTGAGCACAGGCTGTTCTTCATTTATGCAATTCATGTTGTCTCTTGAACTTCAGAAGGAGGGTCAGGAGCCATGTGAACTCTGAAATGAGTTTGGTTTTAAGAACCCCTCATTATATCCTTGAACTGCAGCCAGGACAGCACTGCTCAGAAAATCCCCGAGTTTAGCAGGGTGAGTGTAACAGAGAGTAACTCAAACCTGTCTGGGTATTCCCTCATGGGTTAGGTCAGCACTCAGGAACAGAAACCATGGCAGTGTTTCTCGCAGAGAGGACTTTAAAACCGTTAGCTTAACAACCACTTCCACTAGTGAGAACTGTGGAAATAATTTCTTTGATAGCTTCTTGTTGAGCCTGCCCGACAGTTTGTTATAACCCCAATCTGCTAACATACCTTCTAAATATTAATTATTCTATAGGTTAAAGGTTACACTGAGCAAAGTTCAAGCAAAACTGCAAGATTCCCTTTTTCCCCATGAGTTGCCCGAGCATGGGGAGCTTGGCTGTTTTTTACAATACAGGGCTTTGGAAAAAGGTTTATGAAACCACACCTAAATGTACCCCTTTTTTGGAGAGGGGTGCACATCACCTTTTGTTTTATGAGGGGTTTGTGTTCAGTCATTTCCCCTGCTGGGTCTTTCTTTCATCTTTCATCTTCTTTCTTTCTTCATCACTATTGGCACATTACATGCATTTCTTGACCACATCCCTGTCCTTTCTCAGGCTTCATTTATATAGTGAGGGTGAGTTTTCTGATTTGTACTTTCATTTCCTTGATCAGGACAGGGGCCATTCTCTGTCCTACCTGTTGACAAGACGGTCCTTGGACATTTGTCATACTTTTTAAAATAAACTCAGTGTATTATTTAATTCTTCCCTAAAATATGTTTCATTTAATACCCTCTGGGTAGAAATATTGTCAAAAGCTTTAAAAAAGTTAAATTATGTCAGTCAGGTCCACTTCATCCACTTCTTTTAATGACAGTTAGAAAATGCTTTCAGCCTACATAATCCTGTGGGATTTTGCCCTACAATTGTTTCCAAAAGATCCATGCTGGATGCAGGAATGCCATATTCCGTGATGACTAAAGCAATAGTTCCTGTCAGCTTTGTCTCCTCAGCCTGCCAGCCTTCATTTAGAAATCAAGTGGTCTCTGTTATGCTCCAAATCAACATGCCCCAGTGATCTGGAGGTGGAAACAGAACGTTCTGGTGCAGAGAATAGCCCAGCACTGGCTCACTTCTTGCTGCAGGAAGCACATCCGTGTCCTCCCCCAGGCAGCACCGCTGGAAGTTGGTTTTGTGAGCCCATCCTGAACTCCAAGGGACACTTGCTGAACATCAGCCTGTTCGATACGAGTCGTACTACATTTATTTCCTGGAAATTTAGCGGTCTGCAGCTCAGGATGGCCGAGGAAGGGTTTGTTCTCAAGGATCCCAGTGCTGTTTGTGCAGTTTGTTCATGCAGAGACCACCACTGGAAACGCTATTTGTCCCAGATCCCAACTGATCTGAATACACAGGAACTGCGTAGCTGGGAACTAACATTTATTTTTGTCTTCCAAGGAAAAGAGAAAAGCTGGTAATTTTCGAATGTTCCAGTCCTTACAGTGTGAAATTCCGTTCTGAGCAGCCACAACCGCTGCAGATGAAATTATTTGTGTTGCTGAGCTCTCTGGCGACCAAAAATGTCACATTATTTCCTGGATTCAGCGCAGATTTTGCATCGGAAACGCCCACAGCAGCTCCTGTTGGAGCCTGTGGTGTACCCTGTGCTCGTTCTGGCAGCTGAGTCATTAGTTCTCGTGCTTTAAGAACTTGCTACGTTTGCAGCTGAAATGAGCTGGGGACTTCTCCTTTCAGCTCTCCGTTGGTAGCATTCTCCCTCGGAAAATTGGGATGGCACGTGGCAAACTGTGCCTTCTGGAAAAATTGTTACCAAGGCATCTGATGGTAAAAGACCAGACAACAGTATTTTAGTATTTTGTGTTCAGAATCTCTTCCACAAAAAGCCAACAGGAGAAGTGCTCTCGGCCTTCAAAGGGAAATATTTGGCTGTATTTGGCAGCAGCACCAATGTTTTTCTTTGAAGTGAAGTGCGAACTGGCAGTGGAAGAAAATAGGATTTATAGGAAGAAATGTCTTTTCTTTCTAATTTTTTTAAATATATTTTTTTGGTTAGTTTCCTTATTTGAATGACTTGCTGTTGCTTGCATGGACCTTTTTGGGAAATGAGTGTTGCTGTCTATTTGTTCAGGGTGCCTGTCTGAAGTCTGTCTGGGCTGTGGGAGCTGATGATAGAAAATTGTTTAGCTTTGAACAAAAGAAACAGAGGCACAGGAGCTCCAGGAGCTCCACAGGCAGGGGAAAACACGTATTTTAAAAAGACTTTAACCAGGAGAAGTCCCTCTGCACACAAACACATTGGTTAACGTGGTGTGGCCTTAGGGCTCATCCTGCCTGCAAGGGCTGTACCACTCAATACTGGAAAGGAAAATCAAAGGTATCGAGGAAAGCATTTATTTGTCCATGCTGGTAATCAGAGCTGTTCCACTGAATTGGGTGCTCTGGGAATGGGAACACTCCAGTGCTTGTCTCGTGTGGTACTGGAGGAAATAAGGGATTACACTGGTCCTTGACCGGTTTATTCCCAAGAGTTCAATCTGAAGAACATCCAAGCCCCATAGGAGTCTTCACAGATAAAGATGGGAGAAAAACTACTGCAGGACAGGCATTATTACTGTGGCAGGAGAAACCAAAGGCATTTGGGAAGAGTTGGGCAGTTCTAGATGCTCCTGTAGTGCCACTGAGCTGGATGTGACGGAGTGACAGTTGCAGTTGTTACTGGCTGAGCCTCCTGCAGCTTGTTCCTCCTGCTCTGCCCTTTGGCTGGGTTTGAAAACACTGAATTTTGCATTCATGCTTCCTAATTTGCAGCATTGCTGAGCTCCAGCAATGTAAGCAAGGACTTTGCAAGCCAAGACAGGGAGAGGCTGTGAAGTGTGAAGTGATTTGGGCAGCATCCAGTCATACCTGACTGTAATCAGCTGAGTCTTCTCCCTTCCTTCAGAGTTTGATGCGTTAAGGTAAAAAATCAAACCATTTATTCTGGTCCCAGTGGAGGAAGAGAGTAAGAGGATCTCTCCCTCAGGCTGAAGGTTTTCCTGGATTCTAAAGGAACAGAGCAACAAATAAATCATAGAGCATCTCTTAGCTCAGACTGTAATTAAGTTTTCCATTTAGGCTCTTCTGAAGTGATCTGTCTGGATGTCCAGCACCACTGTCCTGTTTCTTTGTAGTACCATTTGCCTCTTTAAAGGCAGTTTTCCTTTAAAAAGTAAACCCACAGTGAAAACTACTCCAACAGTGGAATGTATATTTTTTTTAGAAAAAGTGTTTGTGCTTTCAAGGTAGAATATATCTCTACCTTGAGATATGCTGCATATGCTAAAGCAGCTCTTTGGTTTTAATTAAACTTCAAAAATACTTAGTATAAGTTGACTGTGCCATAGAAGCTGCAGAATGGATGTAATACCTGTCAAGGTGCAAGTTTTCAGTCCTTTATAAAGTGAATATGCCCACAAAGTTTATTTGGTGTTGGTATTTATAGCTTGACTATGTTAAATGGCCTTCAGCTTTGAAAAGTTTAATAAATAGAAGCCTGGTGGGGGATAATGCCTGTTGGAAGCTGAGACCCTTTGAGGAAATGGAGAAGGTAATGCAGAAATGCCTTTGGAAATAAAAGGCATTTGGAAATATGTTTGATCTCCACAAAACAGTCACCAGCCATTGAGATGAATATCCTTCCTGGGGAAAAATCAACCAGCCTCAGTATCTGCACAGACAGGAAGGCTTTGCATCTTAATTCTTCCTTATTTTGTTCCTTGCAGTTGTTAACTGTTCCTCCAGGTGAGAGGTGCGACCCTTGGTGCCACCCTGGCTGGGAGGTGGCTGAGCAGAAGCTGCCAGAACATCTCCACCCTCGGGGCTTTGGGGTGAAACACCAGAAAACCACCCGAAGCAAAACCGACCCTAAGGCTGTCTTCTGCAGTGATTTCATTGTTTGTGTGCTGCCACAGTAAATAGAAAGGGGTCTGTGAACAGAAAAATAGGGGAAAAAAGAGAAAATATCTGGGGGGGGGGTGCATGTTTGTATTTTCACCTTTTGTGGTATGAGGCAGTTAAATTAGCTGGTAGTTTCTGTTCTAAGCATGTATTTGCTCTTTCTTGAGGTCATTTCAGTACTCACTAACGTTGCTGGAAGACGTTATTTGAATTTGATAGTTTAATTTTAATTTTTTTCTGTCTGTGGACCTGATGTGTTCAGAAATGGCATAATGGGTGGCTTCAGACTGCACCTATTTTGAGTAAATGAGTTTGGGATCCACAGAAGGCAGCAGCAGCTGCTGCAGAACTGTCAGCTCCACTCGGGGCAGGAGAACATCGAGCCTCGGGCTTGTTTACAAGCAGCAGATACTCGGTGACAAGTGGGATATGAGAGGCTAATGATGGACCTGTGAGGACTCTGCAGTTATTGATGAATCCTCTTCGGAACTGCTGTGGTTAAAAAACCCCAAGGTGTTAAGTGGTTTATTTGAGATGAGCCAGAGTGTTCCTTAGGATTGTAATAACAGTGTTGATATCTCCAGTTGATTTCTGTCTGATACCAATTTGTGACCTCTGCTACTTGCATAACATTTTAAAAATCACTGGTGAGCTCCAGTGTCATTTCAGTTGTAGTTTTTTCTTCTCTAGGTGGTGAAATATAAAGTAATCTGATATTTCAGAGTGTTTGATGTAAAAGAATGAAAATATTATTAGAAGTAGAGAATGGATTAGAGAGAAATATCTTTCTCCTCTGTCCTCACGCCCCCTGTTGTGGTGTTTTGGAGCTTTGGGGGTTTTTTAAGACTATTGCGGCACTCGAGTGTGGGTCTCGCTTCACCTTTGAGTATTATTTATATTTATATTTAGTGTTATTAGATTCTATTTAGTGTTTACGAGGGGTAAAATAAAACTAGTCGTTCTTTGTTTTCGATCCTTCAGGAGCAAATCCCTGCCTAAGTCAGTCTGAATAACAACAGTGTGTTGTTCTTGTGACATCTGTAGCCACTGGCACCTCAAAATCATTCCAGTCCTTTGGATCTCTTCGTGTTACTGGGATTGTCAACTTTGTAACAAGAAAATGTCAGCACTTAAAGGACAGTGATGCAATTTGACTTCTGAACTAGGTATCTCTTTTTAAAAGTGTAGGATAACTTCCACACAAGAAGCCACGCTCTCTTTTTTTTGTGAATAACCCTGGGTTTTTTGTTTAAAAAGAAATCATTGCTCTGTTGCAGGTGATGATAATGTATGGGTAATTTGTCCACTTCCTGAGCAATGACTGTGTTTCACTTCCATGGCCGTGTAGAGCAATTTTTAGACTGAAGACTCCCCTGAATTAATTCCTAATTCAATTTGAAAATATTAATATTTTTCTTTTCACAAACAACCTAAGATTTTCAAATCACGGCGAATCCATTGCCAGTTGTGATTAATTAAGCAGAAAAGACACTGTTAGAACAAATGTTGCTGTTTGCATTCCATTGCAAAGAGCTGGGCTTCAAAGCAAGTAGGGGTTTGTTTTCAGTTAGGAAAGCAGCCTATTGGTTTAGGTTCTGCTAAAAATACAAGTGTTTCTGCTCTTTGTGAGGAGGGTTGCTTGAGTACCTTTTACCTCTTATTCAGGCCTCCAGTAATTATCGAAGGATTTCACGTGAAAACGTTCAGCAGTTCAAGGAAGGGCAGAACTAACAAGGTTACTTAGTTCTTTCAAAAATAATTCCTCCATTTCTTGCCTTCCTGTGGCTCAGGTATTAAAATTCTCCTTTTGTGAGGGGAAAAACTGAGTCTGTGTCCGAGCTTCAAAAAATTGGCTTTCCTTGGGTGACAATACAGGCTCTGCTTCCAAAGCCCAGATTTTTCCCAGTACTCGAAGCACAGCTGGTGTTCTTCGAGGAGGGAAGTGGACGTTTCATGTTCTCGGAACCTCGGGAACACTGTGAGATTGATCCCGTGTTTTTTTTATGGTAAACTGGATTATTCAGGGAAATGCTACTAGTGAGAGAGCAATCCTGTCATCTCTGCAAGTGTGGGGTGACCTCCACAGTAACAGGCACAACCTGATTGCAAGGGACTGGTTTTCATGCTTACACATGCCCACAAACAACTTACAAGACATTTCTTCCCCAGCATATCTTATGATCTTTTCTGATCAGCAAACCTTTGCAGGACAGCTTATAAGGCATAATGAAAAGAGGGACACTGGGCACTGGGGGGTGTTAAACAATTCAGTGTCTGCCTAAACTGAGCTGGTTAAGTGTCATGCTGTATTCTGAGGGAGATATTTGAAAACAGCTTCATCTTTATTAATGTTAGCTTGTGCAGTAAAATTCCTAGTGGGGTTGGTTCCTCTCTCCGTGGCTTTTCCCTGCCTGTTGTTTTTCCCATGAGCCAGGCAGGTGTTGCCAAGACTCTGAAAAGTCTCCACATTCTTGGGCTTGGATGAAAGAGCCCACGAGCTTGGAATTGATAGAAATGATAGGGAAAGTCACAAACCCACTGTCAAAACATGACGACTGGCCATAAAAAGAACCTGTCAGACAGAGCTGAGAAAAAACTTGGGAGAATCAGTATCAGAATTTAGGCAAAACATAGGATAAATGAGGGGGAAAAAGGTTAAAATGGTCAGAAATTGATTATTTGCCTTTTTAAACGAGCTTTTCCTTTCTGATTTTATGAATTCATCACTGAGCCATCACACTTCTGCCAGTGTGAGAGTGAGGAAAGCTCTCCTTTCTCGAAGTGGGGGAATGTCAGTAATACTTTGCTCTTTCCTAAGAGTTTGGCTCAACTGCTCGAAGAAATTGTACACACATGAACGTCACAGTAAGTGGTTTCAGACAATTCAGAAATTGCTGAAAGTTTTTCACTTGCAAATTTAATAAGTTGATTATGCTAATCTCCAGAAAGAAGTGACAGTGAAGTAATGCCATTTCTGCTCTCTGGGCTGTAATTTTTTTCCCACCATCCAATGATTTTAGGAGTAACGTGCTTTACTAGTTTTACCTTGTGCTTTGAAACTTCATTCTCTGAGGACAAGTCTCTTTTACTGTAGCTTCTGCTTCTGACAGGCTAATAAAAATAGACAAAACAGTTTACCAAATGAATTTAGCTTGGAGTCCCACGTGAAATGATTCGTGCCTAAAGCGGTGGACAGCACCCAGAGGAACAGAAAGGGGGGCTGGCAGGAAGGCTTGGGCTGAGAAGTCCCACACTGGTGGTCAGCCAAGGAGTGAACAGTGTCTGATTGCCAGCTTCGGCTTTTGGTTTTGTTTTTCAGTTTGATGCTGACAGAGATGAAGAGGAAGTGTTCTCTGACATCAGTTCAGCAGTTGACAGTAAACTGTTTGCAAACAAAGAGACTGCAGCAGGTGAGTTAATGCAAGATTTAAGGAACCACATTTGTTGTACTGCATTTGGCATTGGTGGGGTGCTGTTCTCACACTCCAGGGAAAAAATCTTTTTACACTTGGAAACTTCATACAACCCATCAAACAACTTCTCTGCAAGTGAGCCTTTAAACAGTGTGGCAAGTCCAGTAAAGTCTGTTATTAGTACAAAAACTTGATGAGTGGCTCAAGTCCCGTTGTTTCAGTTCCAGCAGTACCTCAGTGCTCCCCAGAAAAGCAGTCCTGTGAGATGAGTGATTAAACTTGCTCCCTAATAATAGATACTGATTCTGAAACTGTGTGGGAATAAAAGGCAGGTGTTTGGGGCTTTTGTTTAGTTGTGTATTTATTATTTGTGCTTACTGAGGCTTGGGTGTCTTCAAAGGAAAAGCCTTTGAGGGGCAAAGGAGTGCAAAAAGAATTGAAGCTAAAAATCAAAGCACTGAAAATCTGTAACATCTGTCCAAAATATTTTGCTTGAGGGGAACAGAGACATGTTCTTTGGTAACTTCACAGCTTCTTCTTTTTACAGATGACATCCCTGGCTGTTTTCCAAATAAACCATGAGGGTTACCTAGGTAGATGATACTATAAATGTCTTCTGAAACAGCACACAGAAAGAAATTTCTAGGGGAAATGGTGTTCTGTAAAATTTACTAGCTTTATTGAAACAAATGTTTGATAGATACATAGCAGAGAAAATCATGTATCTGATCTCTCCTCTGTTTAAGGGAAAACTCATCTCCCATAAATTGGCAGGTAGAATAGATTCATTTATTTGTAACTGTGAATGATCATTTGGGCCCTGCCGATGGAGGAGGAACTGACGAAGCACAACGAAGTAGCAACACATCTATTACCTCTTTTTGACAAAGGGGAGATTACTTTTTCCTCCTGGAAGGCATTTGCAAAGAGCAGTGCCTCAGCCAGGCAGATGAGGATCTGAAAGGTGGTTCTGAGCTGGCTGGCTACAAAAAACACCCGAAGGGCTTCTTGTGATAATGTCCTAAATGAGACACAGATGAAGGATCAGCTGGGGGGCAGGGAGAGGGCAGGGGTTGCAGTGGGGGGTGGGGAGTACAACTCTGTGTTGGTAATTGCCTGTGGATTCCCTAATTAAATAATCTCAGTGTTCAAAGAGCGGGAGGAAAGGAGGGTCATGAAGGTGCTTGCTCTGACAAACAGCTTGACAAGACCTAAACAATTTGCACAAATTGGTTGGGATTCTGGAGGAGTTCCAGTGAGTTCCTTGAAAGTCTCATCTACTTAATAAGTCCCTCACCAAAATAATTGGAGAGCTGTGAGCTCTAGCAGATGCCACGCCACAGTCATCTAATTGGTGCCTAAGCTCGTAACAGTGAGGAGATTTGGAGTAGGATTTCCATGAGATCAGGTATTTAATTTCTGGACATTGCAATTCCATCTTGATCTCACTCTTTGTCTTTTAACCTTCTTAGCAATACTGCAATGTATTGTGGTTCCTGGTAGCTACTTTAAACATAGTATTTCTAATATTTCTGTGCCTCCACATCAATCTAATTCTCATGTTATACCTGTAAAATCCAGTTGTAACCAACTTGGTAACAATGTATGCTGAAAGAAAACAACTGAAATTTTTATAGATTAAGATATGTTTTTCTCATTGCTGCCTTCTACAACATACTAAGACTGTTGCCAAGAGCAACAACCTGTCATGAAACTCAACAGTGGAAGGTTGCAATGAAATTTGTGTTAGGAGCGTCTTACTGAGAGGAAAATTCAAGTGTAATCATTCTGATGTTGATCAGTCCTTCAATAAATTATTTCTGTAATATTCCACTTGAAACTTATCTCCTAAACATTTGTCTTGCCCAAGTGCTTACATGCAACAGGTATTAATAACTGGGTTATTAGGTGGTGCTTCAGAGCATGTTCCATACCATAAAAAGACGTTTTTATTTTCTTTTATTGAGCTTTAACACACCATTAAGAGAAGCAGAGTGTTTCACAGGGTAGGCTTAGATTATTTTTGTGACAAGTCAGTGTTGAACAGTGCAAATAGTGGAGTTGTTAAAATGTGAGTAGGGGCATTTTTGAGCCAGTGGACTGGACTGAGTAGAGCTGCCAGCAGGATTGGAAATAAGTAAGGGGTTTAAGCAAGGTTTGGAAATGCTTGAGCTGATTTGCCAGAACACAAGTGGTCCGAGGAGTAGACTCAATTAACTCACATGATGGGGCAGAGATGCCTCGTGATGGGGAGTTAAATCAGCTGCAGATAAATTTAGACAGATCAGTCCAGTTTAGCCTCACTGGATAAATGAATTCAGTGAACTGTGAAAAAGCAATGCTTGACATTTGCATACATGAAAACCTGAGGATGAACACACTTCCAGAGAAAGTGCCATGCACCAGGCTCAGGACACTGGAGTGTTTTGTGGGACCACAGACATTTACAGCCATGTTCCCCTGGGCTTTGGGGTGGATTTCTGTGGCAGCAGTGACACACCTGCCTGCAGCAGCCGTTCTCTCTCAGCTTTCCATGACCCAGCCTGGGCAGTTCAGCTCAGGAGCAGCATGTGAAATACAGCACGGAATGGGAAGTGCAGCCTCCTGGGGAAGGAACTGGCTGAGCAGAGCTGTGCTCCCCTCTGGGGCAGGGCTGTTGTTCTGCCTGGCTGTCAGAGCTGCCAGGGGTGCTGCCTGTCAGCACATCCTCCTGCCTCCATCCGCCTTTCCTTCACCTCACCCCTCGGGGCTGAGTTGTTGCATCCTTGTGGGTTCATAAAGACAAAGCTTTCTGAACGATGCCTTCAGTGCCAAGATACAAAACATGGCACAAAAAAGGGAGGGCGTTGCAGCTGATCTGCTTTTTCTTATTTCATCAGCCTGCACCTCCCTGGAGAGCTGATTATTCAGTTAACGGGGGTTTAATAAAAACTTGCAAGTGATTTATTTTTTAATTGTGCAGTAGTGTACCTAATAAAATCCTCTCTGCTTTCCCCAGGGAGAACACAGGGCACATGAAAATGTCCAGGTCCCCCTTGCCTTAACTTTACTCATGCAATTAAGGAAGCATGTTTTAAGTCCTAGGAGTACCTTTGCAGATCAGGTGCTTGCAAGTTATTTCTCCGTGGCAGTAGAACATTTATGCACTTTCTTAATTTCTTTTAACTTGAGTTTCCCCTTTTGCAGTTGATGAAGTCGCTCAGATCACTTGCAGTGGGTTCGTACCAGCACAGGAAGGCTCTGAGTTAACCAAGAGCTGAGATAATTTGGAAAGGCAAACCCATAACACAAACTCAGCAAAATGTGCTCCCTCCCAGGGCAGACTGAGCTGGAGCAAAGCAAACTGCTCCTGGTGCACCAGGGAGGTCACAAGTACCCTCACATGTGCCCCTGATGGCTTCATCTGCTCCTGGGAGCTGCCATTTGCTATGATTCATTGCTGGTGGCTTTGTCTTTGGGCAGTGTGGAAAGGGAACAGAGCTCTGTACACTGCTCAGTGATGGCTGGTTATGGGGTTGGGAGTTTGCATTAAACCAAGAAGGAAAACACAGCTTTTCAATTTTGCTTGAGTATGGCCCCAAAAGAAGCTGTGTTTTCCCAAGGACACCGGCGTCCTAGGGCAAGAAAAACGGCCTGAAGATGCTTGACCACATTAAAATTGGATAACCATTATGGCTTTTATCACTTAAGATACATTATGCATGAGTATTCATTTGCAGCCTGACCTTTACATTTAGGCTTGCAGCACCATATTTCATATTAATGTTTCTAGCTGAGGATACAGACTGCTCTTGGTAGTTAAGTGACAGTTAATCAAGTGCCTTTAATAAAGTGCACACAAGTGCCTTTAGAAGTGATTGATGTGCCAGTGCCAACTGAGAGCTAGTTAAATTATATTATCAACAATGACACGGTGTTAAGAGTGAGATGTCAGCTGTGTAAAATAAATCCAAAAATCAGGATTCTCTCAGCAAAATCTGTTTGGTTGCACGTGTCTTTTAGAGACAGGTATTTCCAAAAGGCCACAGTGTGTAAGTGCCAGAGGACGTGCTGCACGTGTGCATGTGACACTGTGTGGCAGCAGGAGGATGACTGCTTTCTGTAATTTTTTTTTATAGCAATCTGATAAAGTAGACAGGAGCACTGGAGAGTTTGGAGAGAACCAAACCAAAGGCAGCAGTAGATGGTAGATGCAGGTCTTTCCCTGGTGTCTCTCATGTAGTCCAAAGAGTTAAATTGAAGATTAATTTGGCAGCAGTTGTGATACAGATTGCAAACTAAGACGCCCTGGAATCGTCCTCTCTACCAAGTTACACTTTGGTCATTGTGACATCCAGTTCCTCTCCTCTGTTCTCTCCCTTAGGGATATTTAATTCACCACCTACACAGATTATGACTGTCTAAACTTTAAAAGCAAATACAGATAATACATAAATGTATCTGGCACAAACTGAGCTGCAAAATCTTTTACTGATGGTGCTTGTTAGAGCGAGAGACCTGTAGAAACAACTCTAATGGTGAGAAAACACCAGATCAGCAACGGATTTCAAACTATCTGTCCTCAGTGCCAGCAGGAACATCACACCAGGAAGGGACACCTGTAGCCCAGGAGGCAGGGAGTTGTTTTCTTGACCTCCTGGGTGATCTTGTTTGGCTGGGGACACGTGGGCACGAAACAAAACACACCTTACACTTCCCCTGGTGTTACCTGTTGCTCCCCACACAAAATTAGTGATTGGACTCATCTGTGGCTACTGGCTGGTTACAGTTTTTAGGTTTCTGTGTATCTTTACAGCATTTTTTGTTATTTAAATAACACTCCTATAGCCACATGCCTGTTTATGTTTTAGTGTTTGTTGAACGTATGCAGTGTTTGGTTTGGGGCTGCACACTGGGGAGGACCCAGGAGACGTTCCTTCCTTACTGCCCAGGACTCTGGGCAATGAGAACCCCCCTAGATGACTTCCTGAAATACCTAGTCCAGTTTCTGTTGTCCTGCACCTTCAGCAGCTCAGCTGAAGCTAAACTGGGAAGCTCAGCCCGGTCAAGACTTCTCAGCAGCTGAGTTTTGGCATCCCACTTGCATGAGGGTGGCTGGTCCTGTCACGGGAAGGTGACGAGGAGAAGGGGCAGAGTCACACAGTCACCTTAGAAAGGGGTAGGAGGGGATAGACATGACAGCTGGAGGCATGATGCTCTGGTCCCCTGCCAGCATCGCTCAGTGATGCCATCCCCTTATCTGCTAATCAGCAATTAGGCAGTATTTCCTGTCTCTCTCCCAAACATGGTTTATATTCTCCCGAGTGTGGCAATTTTACAATTGCGAGTCGTGGCACGCAGAACACCCTGCCCAATAAATATGCAATGCAGCTAAAACAATTCACCAGTTAGCATAACCCTGCCTTCTCAAGGTTTGTAGTAGCTCTTACTGATGCTTTGAAGGTTTTGTTAATGAAATACCATCCACCCGGGTGCTCTGGCACATCTAAGTGCTCCCTTGGATCAGTTTTTGCACAGATACAGATAATTGGAAATATTACAGTGTTCCATCACATAAAGTGAACATTTCCGGTCCATTTCTGACGTCTAATTTTCTTTCCTATTTTAGGGTCAAATGAACTGGATTGCAGTCTGATTATGGATTCTGGAGACACTGTTTATACAGAATTTGACTTTGAGGACCAGGTAATTTTCTGTATATTATGGCCTCTCTCTAGACAGTTCTCTAGTCCATGTAAGTACGGTGCTATACAATCTGTCTGAACAAGGTGGTGGAACTTTAAGGGTGCAACATAAGTAAACTCGTGATACACAGAGGTTGCTTTTTGGTTAGGAGGAAATAGTGAATATTATTGTGGTATTAAGAGGCTCTGTCTTCCATTACTGTGCATTGCTGAGTTTCCTCCACAAAGGCACATGTGGCAAGTAGAGTTTCTAGAATGCACTGTAAGTCTGCTGCATATTTAAGAAGAGGAAGTAAAACGCTTTTCAAAAAGAACAGCATGAAAATATAAAGGGTGAAATATAACTACAACAAAATCAAACATTCTTCCCTTTGGAAAAAAGGTTTTTAAGAATTAAAAACAGCAAAAGCCTGCAGTGTGTTGAAAGCAGCCTTTCTACTGATCCCGTTGAATCCACATCTAAAAACTAAATTTTGAGAAATGTTTGCCTTGCAGAAAGAAGGGTAGAGAGGAGGAAAAAAAAGGTCATATACATGTTTCCCCTCTAACCTTCACCTCCACACTGATAAGGTCGCATCTGGAGTAGTGGCGAGTTCTGGGCTTAGTAATACAGCTCAAGAGAGTCCAGTGAAGGACCATCAAGATGACTGAGGGACTGGGCTGTCTCTCCTGCAAGGACAGGCTGAGAGAGCTGAGTGCTCAGCCTGGAGAAGAGGAGGTTTGGGGGGTGTCATCAGTGTGCACAGGAATCTGGAGGGGGGTGCAAAGGAGCAGCAGCCAGGCACTGTGACCGGGCAAGAGGCAGCGGGCCCAGACCGAGCCACAGGAGGTTCCTGGGGCTCAGATGCTGCACTGAGGCTCAGTGGGACTATTCCTGTTACTCTGCTGGGGATAAGCGTGAAAGGAATGACTCAGAATTAGCAGAAAGTATTTTTAAAGCCATCTGCCTGTCGCACCACCGCACTGAAGGGTGGTGGTTCTGCGTGTTTTGCTTTCTGTCTTCCACTCCTGCGCGACTCCGCTTGTGTTTCCTTCCCGGCTACCGCAGACACCTCTCTGCATTTGTGAGCAGCTTGGCAAAGACCTCCACTTTGTGTTTCTGTTGCTGTTCAGCTGAGTGCAGCTGCAAATGTCTTCACGTCTTTTCTCGTTGTTTGCAAAAAGATATCCTTCCTTGTGGCCTTTTAAAGCCAATGACCAAATCAGGGCCAACAAAGCTGAATTTTCATTCAGTAGCGTGGGATTGTTCTTGGTTTTCTTTCACAGTCTTCAATGCAAGATTTTTATCTTCACCTGCAACTTGTTACATGTTCTGGCCCTATTCATTTCTTTTAAATTATAGATCCCTTTACTGTTCTCTTTGGCTTAGTTATTTCAGTCTGGCTTTTTTCGAGGAGGCAGCTTGTCTCTGTCTCCAAATCCCATTTTAAATCCCATTCTTTCATAAACCCTTCTTAAAACATCCTCTGCCCAGGAAACTCTTAAATTTCTCATCATCTTCGTCTTGACTGTACTGCTTCTTTATTGAAGGATTTAGGCCTATAAAGCACAATGTATATTTAAATTATGTTTGGCTCTGCTTTTATACCCAGTTTATATGAGATGCCTTGTACAAATATAATGAAAATATATACAGGAGAAAGCCATTGCAACCAAAAGGCCTTGCCATCTAAATTTTGGAATTATGCAAGCAAGGATGGTATACAGAAGCAAAGAAGAGAGTGGAGATTACCATAAAGACATAATTCCATCTATCTGCCCAGTCTGTAAAACAAAATGAGAAATTACCCTCTGGAAGGGAAGATCAATAACTAAATTCAGGAGTGAGGAACTGCTCACATTCAAAGCTTGAGCTCATTTTGACTGTGGCAGTGATTTAATACTCCTGTGATTTACCACATGCTGTTTACGAATTGTGTGAAGCATCAACAACCTTTACTCGGAGAATCTCAAGTGGAAAAAGGACGCGTGTCTGGATACAAATGTGTCATGCAGGGATGTTACTGCATAGGAAATCTGTCACGAGAACGTGGGGGAGAGGAAGGCTGGTTCCTAAGCAACCTTCCCCAGCTGAGCTGCTAAAAATGGGCTGGGGGTGGGTTTGGGAGAACGTCGTGGCGGTCACTGAAGCGGAGGAGTCGGGGGTTCCACGGCGTGTCCTGCAGGCAAAGCCACAGCTGGCAGTGGGTGTCACTTGGCACGGCTGGAGTGGACATGCAGAGATACCTTTGCATTTTCTCAGGCTTGGAATGAGGCAGGAAGATCTGCAGTGTAAACTAAGCCAAGAGGGTTCTTCAGATGCACAACTGCTTCTCGCAGAGTGATGTCTCTGACCGGAGGCAGGGACAGGAGGAGTGCTGTGCTTCCAGCTGCTGCTGGAGCCATCAGCTCACGGAGGAGAGCTCCAGAGTACACCGAAGGGCTTCCAGAAACAAGTGGTACCTGCTGCTGGCACACTGCAAAGCAACGCTGATGCAGACTAAGATCTGCCTTTTCCCAAAGCTGGGAGAAGATGCAGGGGAGATGGAATTTGAAACAGCTCCGAAAAAGCTTGAGCTTTGTGTTGTACATTTTATTAATGAACGTTCCATTGAATTCATGGAACTAAATTAAGAGCAAGCTGTTGGTTTACTACTGGCTGTGCATGAATGCTTCAAGAACTAGAACACCCATAATCACCGAGTCCCTACAGCACTGAAAGGCAGGAGAGAAATACCCACTGAAAAAAAAAAAAGAAAAGAGAAATAATTGTTTCTCCAAATCATTAATAACTGGCTTTCTGGGGTTTTTTTTCCTCAGATCTATCAGATCCTGGATTACAAAAGGAATTTTAAGATTTCAGGAATATATTTTGGGCAACTCATTTTTGAGGGCAACAGCTTTACAGAATATTCTCAGTTTGCAGAACTTGCTGTCATGACTGGTGTCTGGTTTAATAAGAATTGGCCTTTGCTGCTGGAATGCTCTCAAGTGTGATGAAGGTTTTTACTGCTCACTGTGTTCCTTTATACTTGCCATTCAATCTCTCGACTTTGCCAGAGAGGCTGTCAATATAATGCCACTTGTTTCCAGAGATCAGACAAGTTTTATTTTTAGCAATTGGATTTTTAAGTAGAAACCTTCCATTTGGCTTATTTCAAGTGCATTCAGGCCAAAAGGGAGTATTGAAAAATTGGCATCAGTGAATCCTATCAAAGAGCTCCAGAAGAAAAGAGTATCCAATTATTTTCTCATGAAAAGAAGCCTTTCAGGACAACCTTAGCTAGTCTGAGGAGTATTTAGACTAATTAGAGAAAAAGTTAAAACACACAGTCAGGTGACTGTAGAGTGAAGAAACTCCTGAACAAGTGCTTACAGAATTGATAACTTTAAAATTTAGGAAATGTGAAAATCAGGTGAACTTCAAGTAAAAAAACCTCATAAGTAGATTTAGCCTCCTCTGAGTATTTGGGACAGGGAATGGTTTGGGTTGGAAGGGACCATGAAGATCATTTTGTTCCAATCCTCCTGCCGTGGGCAGGGCCACCTCCCACTAGCCCAGGCTGCTCAGAGCCAGACCCAACCTGACCTTGGACACTTCCAGGGATGGGGCAGCCACAACCTCTCTGGGCAACCTGTGCCAGGGTGTCCCCACCCTCAAGCATGGAGACGCATTTTTGTGTCTTCAAGGAAGTTGCCAGTTCATAACTGAGGCATTTCCGTGGCTTTGCAGTGTCAGAGTGCATTTACTGATGAAATCAGGTAAATGCAATAGCACGTGCAAAGAAGAGATTGTCTTTTTTTTTTGCCCCCCAAATGTGTCAAAGACCTAGGAAAAGTGGATGTAAAAAGGACTGAAAGCTAATAAAAGGTTTTCTGTTCAGCAGTGACAAGCAATCTCTTGAATTTAGAAGTGCATAGCCCAGTCTTTTCTGCAAGTGCAGAATGCTTTATAATTAGAAGATGTGACAGCTCACTGGAAAAACTCACAAGCAGAACCAGAATGGAGTGAAGGAAAAAAGCCCTGAAAGAGCCTTCCTCTCACTGTAACAAGGCGAAACAAGCTCTTGGTTACAAGTTTTTGCCATGTAGTGACAATTCCTTTTCCAGCTTGCCGTGATGTGCCATCCAGAGCACAGAGGAATCTGGGCTGTAGGGGAGCAGGAGGAACTGGGGCAAAGCAGACTCCACTGCCACCAAGACTTTACAGGATCTCTGGCCTGGCTGATCAGCGTGGCTCGAAACTTAAATATTCAGGAGACGTAACAAAAAAGTCCTGAGAGCCTTTCCAGTGCAGAAGCAGAACATAAATATTCATACAACTCATGGGCAACAGCAAATTGTAAGCCTCATTTAACTAAAGCTCTGTGGATTAAACCAAAGACCATTCTCCTCCATTTACCATGTTTCCTATCAGTTGTCACTTTGTTTTGACTGCATTTTCTCTGCTTGGAAGGTTCGATCCAAGTGATTTGTTTAACCCTTCAGACACAGCGCTCTGGGGTTGGTGTCACAACACAACACCTCCATTAGCAGGGGCTCCATCCCTGGGACTCCTGAAGATGCCTTTCAAAATTAGAGAAACAGCAGTTTTATTCATACCTGCTGTGCCCCATTAATAATTACAGGGTTTGGTAAAATGACCAAGAGCATCCAGAAGCCATTTGGGCTTTTAATGCTGAACATTTCTGCAGTGTCCATTTCTCTGTCACTGGTGGACAGAGGTGTCAATTTGAATTACAGATTCTGGTTATACTGAGAAACTGATTAAAACAGGAGCATGGGACAGAAAAGAAAATGAGAGGAAACTCAGCAAATGGTTGTGAAAGTCTGTTCCCTCGACATTTGTTTTTATTAAAGCCCACTGAAAGGTGAAGTTCAATCTAGTTTGAGGATGTCTGCAAAAAAGGGATAATGAATAAGCATCTGAAGACATGAAAGAGCTGGAGAGGCCTAACTACAGAGAAAAGATGTTTAATAGAAATGTACTGAAGTCGGTGAACAATCTGTTCAGTTCAAGTTGCCATGGAAACTATCCTATTAAATGCTTTAAAAAAAAAATCAGTTCTGGAAACAAAGTACTACGGTTTCCCTGTTACAAAATGCTTCCTGAACAAGCTCCAACCAAGTGTGTTTTGGTGCCTCTGCAGAATTTTGTAAGCTGGCATTATTTTCCTCTTTGAGGATCCCTGTTGTACACTGCGATAAAGGTGTGTGTAAGGAACCCTGCTGCTCTATTTTCCACATGCAAACCAGGGCAAAACGGGCAAGAAAAGTTACCCCCTGACTCAATCTGCATTTTGGCTGGGAAATGCCAGAAATGCCCGTTGTTTGCTCCTCCTTTGGCAGGTGTTATTTGAACTTACTGTCTGGTGGCACATGTGTTGGGTTATGCACTGCCAAGGTTAGTTGAAGTCTTTGCATCCCGAATTCTTCCCTGATTTTGCCCCAGAAGTGGCTGCCTGCAGCTCTGGTGGGCAGTGCAGGGCATGAGGGTGGTGAGCCCAGGTGAGTTAGTGGAGGTGGCAGCAGCAGTGACAGCATTATTGTTCCCAGTGTGCTGCGCTGATGCTTCACTGAATCCTTCTGCAGTAGCTGAGGAAACCCTTCTCTGTGGCAGGTGGAAGGTGTCTGTAGTAAAGGCATTACAATTTACAGTGTGTCCCCATCATTCTTGAGGCAATAGCAGTAGGACAGTGTACCTTCTTTCCTCACACCAGCTTGCCCCTGTGCTGGCAAACTGCGGCCTCGTCCCTCCAAGCACAAAACACAAGTTTGCAGCTGCGCTTCTGAGTTCTGCCTTTACAGCCCAGAGAACCTGCATAACTCTGGGGGAATGTCAGGCATCCCACACGCTCGATGCAAAGAGGATCCAAAGCAGAACTTGTCATTTGGCCCCAGAAGTTGTTGAAGAAATGAAAGGTGTGTTTTAAATCCTCCCCTCTCTGCCTCTGAGATCCAGGCACCTCACTCGGGGCTGCGTGGACTGGTCCTGTTGACATTAGCCCAGCATTCCCAAAGACCAAACCCCTTCCTTAGGAACATTTGCAGTAATAATTCCTATATTTTAAAGCACTGCAGAAGAAACCACTTTTTTTCTCTTACACTTCTTAATGGCTGTTAAAGTACCTGCTATATATTTTTACATTCACACATAGAACTGCAGTGATTGCAAAGATGCTGTTTCACTATGTGGGATACAAAGCTGCTCTTAAAATCACTTATTCGTGCTGTATTGAAGCAAGAAGAGTGGCTTCTCTGGGTGCATTGGAAGTTAAATAAACTCCCTGTGTATTTTCAGAAAGCCATATGTTTCCTATGTGGTTTTATTTTTTTTTACTCCTCACGTATCCCGTGATCGTACAGTCAGTGTTAGTCATTTTGGGCTAAAATACCAGCCATAAAAAGTGAAAAGTGGCCTAGTTTTGGAACTGCTTCACAACAAGTGCATCTCAGAGCAGTGGACTGTTTCTTCAGATGATTAGAATCATAGAATCATAGAATCATCCTTCTTAATAGAGAAGTTCTTTATAAATACTGTAGAAGTTTCTTATTGAAAGTTATAAAACTACCTAATAATACACAAATAAGTGTTCTATTAAACCTTGAATATCTATAGTCCAGTGTTAAGCAGAGAAGGTCTCTGAGTACCAAAATTTGAGTACAATGGTCAGTTTTTATCTGAGTAGCAGCAACTCACGGGATCTGAGGGCCACACGCTGTTCTTATTTTTACAACACCCTGTTCTGGTGCAAGATCTTTTTACTTTTTGAAAACTCAGTTGAGACAGGCCTGACAAAAAGCCTTTTTTCTCTAAAGTTAAAAAAAACAGAAAACACCAAAATGCACACACACACACAAAAATCCCAAAACCAAACCAAACCAACCAGCCTCAAAAAGCAATTGGAAGCATAAATCAAATTTCCTGGTAAGCAACTGTATGGCTCATAAAATCTCTTCCCAGGGTCCATTGCCCATACAGAAAACCTGCAGAGAAACATGTCACTTTTATTTGTTTAAATGATCTGTGCCTGACACATTCCTTTGAATATTTACATTCTCAAATTCGAACTTGAAAATTGAGAATACTTTTAGGCAACAATCATGCTGTATTTTAAAGTCAGGCTCTACTGCCTCTTTTCTCCTTTATCCATTATTACTTATCCTCTTCAGTAAATTTCTAGGAGGAATTCCTGTTATACCTGTGAAAAATCTAAATAAAGTGAATGAGGCACTTTTCACCACTATTTTCCAGTAGCATCCAAGCAATAATGACGTGGTAAGGGAGAACTTTCTCCTATCCATGTTACAAAAAGAACCCAAATAACTGTGTCTGGAACTCTCATCTCTGAGGACAACAATTCCCACTCTAACACTCTTGCTGGCCAGCATTTGTGATTTCTCATTGATTGTACTGTGCAGGATGTGGCAAGATCATGGTGAGTGGCCAGGTCTCAGGAAAAAAACCACGCCAGGCTCCCCATTTCCCTGGTGTAATCCCTCGGTAGTTCTGCAGCCTTTATAACAACTTTCAGAGACTAATTTCATCTTTACGTTGTAGTTCAGTTCCAGAGCTTTCTCCAGTGCTGCTCTCTCACCATTAGCAGCTTCTCATCCCACACTTTTCTTTGGAAGCAGTTCCTCAGGCACACTGGGTGCTTGTATGTCCTGCAGGAACCCTTCCTTTGGACACTGAGAAGTTGTTCCTCGCAGAACCAATATTAGAGACTCATAGAATGGCCTGGTTTGGAAGGGACCTTAAAGATCATTTTGTTCCAACCCCCCTGCTTTGGGCAGGGACACTTCCTACTAGACCAGGTTGCTCAAAGTCTCCTCCAACCTGGCCTTGAACACTTTGAGGGATGGGGCATCCACAGCTTCTCTGGCAATATGTTCCAGTGCCTCTCCACTCACACAGTGAAGAATTTCTTCCTAAGATCTAATCTCAACCTGCTGTATTTCAGTTTAAAGCCATTCCCCCTTGTCCTGTCACTCCATGCCCTTGGAAAAAGTCCCTCTCCAGCTCTCTTGCAAGCCCCTCTCAGGTACTGGAAGGCTGCTCCGAGGTCTCCCCAGAGCCTTCTCCAGGTTGAAGGATCCCAGCTCTCCCAGCCTGTCCTCCTAGGAGAGGTTCTCCAGCCCTCTGAGCATCTTCGTGGCCTCCTCT
>JAYRBT010000005.1:11826111-11842148 GCA_036023395.1 Myiotriccus ornatus
GAGCTTCTCATCCACCAACAACCCCAAGTCCTTCTCCCAGGGCTGCGCTCGATCCGTTGTCTGCCCTGCCTGTGTTTGTGCAGGGATTGCCCTGGCACAGGAGCAGCACCTTGGTCAGGCCCTGAAAGCTGTGGTGTTCCCACGGCCCCACCTCTCAAGGCTGTGCAGGTCCCTCTGGGTGGCATCCAGAGTGTCGAGAGCACCACACACAGCTGGGTGTCCTTGGCAGACCACATAGATTAAGAGGTTAGAGAGAGCTACTGAGATATATAAATAAGCAGATATAAGAAGAAATGCAAACTATGCAGAATATCCATTTCAATTTGTCAATTGCTTAATTAACAGGAGGAGGATCAATCAAGTTTTTCTGGTTATGAGAGCACAGGAGGTGAGTTTCTTTTTTCAGTGTTAATTGCCATTTAATTTTGAAACCTTTGATTTCCCCTGGTATTTAAATGGTTACTTGGAAAGCGAAGTAAATTAAGAACAGATGTGTATGTGCAAGGTTGAGTTTTCAGGTAAAATATCTTTATCATATCTGCAGTGAGAATTATGAAACTGAGGGATTAATAGGCTTGTGGATAGTAGCTCCTTTTGGGATGCAGAGCATTACAGCAGACGGTAAATGTAATCAAATCACATCCCCTTGCGTGAGTGTTGCACACAGTTTGGTGTGGTAAGTAGCTGACATAAAAATCAGGAGGTCTTGCCAACTAAAGAATTTTTTTTTTCATTTTAGACTTTCCAGAAGATCTGAGGAAATCAAACATAATTTTTGTTGTTGGTAAGTAGGATTCCTAATTTAACTGCCACGTTTGAAAATACCCATGTTATTGAGCTTTGATTATGAGTACCAAGCAGTTTTCAGATTACAAATTCAGTTTACAAATGCAGAGCAGGAACAACATATTTCCAGGGTCATAAGGATAGATGCCAGAATGTGGGGGATTGTACATAAGAGTAAGTCAATGTGTGAATTCTAATTAAGAAACCCCACACTATAAAGTTAATAATAAATGACTGTCAGTTAGGAGCTGAAGTCTGGTGGCTGTCAGTTGTACAGGAATTCAAGAAACCTCTGAAGAAGCCTCACAGGAGCATAACAAAATTGGGGGTGTGGGGAGAGGTAGAAAGACAAGCCCCCCAAATTCTCAAGTGCTCAGTGACAAACTGAGGTACTGTTTGGAAGACAAAGGGAAAAAAACAGGCGGTTTCCTCCCCCAGTGATTACCCTTGAAAACTGTCCAAAAGGGAAAGGAAAAGAAATAATCTAATTAGCAAAGATTTACATTAGGGCTAATGTAGGAATTAACTGGAATAACAGTGAAGTTGGATTAATTAAGGACCAATGTCAACGTATTACCCAGAGAGTAAAGCAGAGATCTAGAACCAGCAAGTCAAAAAATATAGGAGGTAGGAGCAGGATAATAAAAGAGGCAAACCCAAGGTAAATTTGGCCTGTAAAATAAAATTCCAGAGCACAAAAAAAAAACTTCACACAGGTATAAAAATAAATTTGGGTGATGCTGTAATTCTCAAAATTTATGTAATTATTGCCAGTCATTAAAAATAAATAAATAAATAAATAAACAACAATATTTTTTCATCAATTTGAACTGCAGTGAGTGACGTGTGATCAGCCCTCAGTAATGTCCATTCTGCACGCACAGACTGCCATACCCACCACAGTTACTGGCACCATTTACCCTTTCCCTGCCCTCTCCGGGAGGTTCACAACACACAGCCGCGTTTGGCTTGGGTTGAGGCTGGAAGTGGAGCAGGAGGTGTCGGGACCCTTTCTGCCCTTCGGATCGGAAAGCAGCTCCCCGCCGGCTCGCAAATGAGGTGTTTAAAGCTCAGGCAGTGTAACCCACTTCCTCTGCAGAATCTTTGGTACGTTCTCGCGGATGTACTAAAGCTGGTAATTGCTTAAGCTCAGCGTGAGGAAGAGCAGCTTTTTAGCTGACACTGAAGATACTCTTACCATTGACAAATAAGACGTTATCAGCTGCAGACAGCAGCGTCTTGTGCACACGCCAGAAGTAAATAAATAATGAAACCCAAACTCTTTATTTGCCCAGTGTGTGTCAGACCTTGAATGACCTGATCTAATTCAATTTATCATTCATTTAGCCCTGTTTGAGTAGAAGGTTTAACCAGATAAGGTCCCTGGCAACCTAAACTGTGCTACAGTAACTGCATTTCAGAAGGCATAGAATGAGCTGTACTGATAATTAACCCCCATCAGCCCAAGCACTAAGTGTAGAAGCTGAGGAAGGCTGATTTCCAGACTTCCCATGAAATGAACTTCACGTTTTCTGTAAGAAGGATGAAAACTCAGTGATGTCCCAGGACCTCACATCACTCTGCCAACATGTGCTCCAGGTTGTTTCCTGATTAAAATTATCTTTCAGAAAAAAAAAACCCAAACACCAAAACCAGTGTTGAGGTTTTTTTGTTGTTGAAGAGCTACTGAGAAGCCTTCAAATGCCATATTCTGAACTTAAGGCTTATTTTTGCTTGTATAAATAATACAAGGAGCACTGAAGATAAAATTGAATAAATCCTCCAAAATCATAGCTTGAATGTAGGGACAGATTGACTGGGCTTATTTTGGTTTCAGGTCTGACTTCTGAGGCTCCATTGTTGCAGGTTTCCCCTGCAGGCACTTTTCCATGAGAGAGGGATGATACTCATTATGATAACAAGGTCTAGAAATTGAAACATTTTAAAATGAATGGTGGGACTCTCTTGTAAATCCCACTGCTGGCATCTTATGTAAATGTTCGTGATATTTTGGTATGTGATAAACTTGTAAGATTTAAAATAGAGCCATCTCAGTCTGCCTGGGTGGCACTTTTGCCTTATTACCATTTCTGAGAGCAAAGCTGGCTCTTGAACTGCTCATATTGCTTGTTCCTGTGCCTGCTCACTCACAGCAGCAGCCCCAGCTCCCTCTGCCTCATTAATTCTTTGGGTTGTAGGTCAGGGTGGTACATCTGAGTGACATGCCCAGGCTTCTGGTGCCTCTTAGTCTGGGGGAGGCTGGGGCAGGAGGGAGGACTGGGACGCTTTGCTGATCTGAGGCTGGCTCAGTGAAATATTCACAAGTGCTGCTTGGACAACTGCCACGTCCCCGGCCCACTGAGAACACTCCTTGTCTCCCCTCGAAGTGCTCCCCGTGGAGCCTTTCTGAAGCCATAATTAAACAGGGAAGGGTAAGCACCTAAGTCAGCAGCGCTGCCACAAAGTTATTTACCAGGAGATCCCCTCACACAGGCAGGTGAATCAACAGAATGAAGAGAATGCTGCTCTGAGGGATTGCACAGACCTTTTAATCCAGCCTTGTCCACAGAAAAGCAATATACAGAACTGCATTTAATTTCTGGGCCAGTACCCTGGGTCCACATTTTTGCTTCCTGTTTGTATCAAAAAGCACAAAGGGAGACACAAAGTTTCCCATAATAATCGTACCGACCGATACGACCTACTTAATTTCTTAATCTGCAGTTCTTGCTTTCTGTTGAGTTAACAACTGAGCTCTAAAGCCAGATGTGCACACATAGAAACCAGAAGACAACATGATTAATCTGAATAGCTCCCATGAACCGACTGAGATTTTTTTCCCAAACTCTACGTAGTCAGAGTCCAAGATGCCAAGATTTTCCTCCTGAGAGTTGAGCCACTGGGAAAACTCGGCTACCTTTTGCAGTGCCTCTAGTATTTTCCATTTGAAAAACAGCATAACAAGTTGCAGTGGAGCCTTCTTAACCAAAACCATCGTTTTGCAGGCTTTTGTTTCTGCTTCACAGGCATAAACAAATAAACTTTGTTCCAACTAAACTTTCTTCAAGTAAATTACTATTTTTCTTTAGAAAAATGCATAGATTTAATAAAAATACCCTCTAAAAGAACAATTTTTGCAACACCGAGAATTGATGGTGAGCTTCATGGCCACAGGGTTAATTTGCTGTTGCAGCTGCTTATGTAGCAGCCATGTAAGGATATACCCTGAGCCAGAAGGAAGCATCTGATCAGCAAGAAAACGCACTTTCATGTTCTTTCCCACCTTCAGTCACATGAGATACTTCAGAGGGCGACAGGACGTTAAATAACTCTTTAATTTCAGACGTGTAAATTGTTGTAAAGGCCAGGTGTGTGCTCAGCCCTCTCCTCAGCTCAGGCCAAGCAAGAACTGCAGCCTCATTCATTGATCAGAAAGCACAAGACTTGGTAAAGAGGGTCACATACAGTCGATAAGCAGTAGAATGCTTTGTTACTCATCAAATGAGTCTGAATTATTAGCAGTGGCTATAAAAATTGGCATTTTCAGCATGTAACATATTTAATTATGTCTTTTCCTCTTTAAAGAGCTCAGCACTTTAATTTCTGCTTTGTTGGAACTCTCCTAGAAAATCAAACATGGTCAATTTTAATTATTGTTTGGGGTGCACCCATGGTGTGTGTATATGTATTGTGTCATTCTGACAGTGTTCTCTTTTAAAACACTGACAGACAAGGGTATTTGAAACACATCTTTTCTGAGTATTTACCTGCTAAACAACAAAAAATTTTCCTTGTTTCTAGTTTATGTAGTATATGAAGGGAAACGACGACATTTCTGGTTTGGCTCTACATTCAGAAGAGAAACAGTTATATAAGAAACAGAATAAAGTAGTCTTTATAGCTGGTGCTTTTTTAAATACTGTATATATATATTTATATATATATATACCAAATAAATAGGATTAAATCACTGCACTGCCAGCGTATTCAATGCCAGGAGACAGAACGTGTAAACATGCACACACAAACTTACTGATCTAAAAAACCACAACGGGACCAGAAATACGATGAACTGCCGCTCAGACACTTAATGGACTCATCACAGCTAATTTGCCTGTAATTTCTCTACATCTCTTTCTGTGTGGCCACTCCTATTTTTTCCCTTTTTTCTTCCAACTTTTACAAAACAACAACGTTCTTCACGTTAAAGCAGTGGAAGAACAGAACGCAGCCCACCTTGGCAAGAAGACGGGCCTGTGACAAAGATAGTTCTAGCAAAAGTTGTAGCACAGGTGTGATTCTCACACCAGGAGCTGATAACTGTCTTTGTGAAGCTGAAGTAAAAGGCTGCAGATCGCAGCAGACAAGCCCCTTCCTTTGGTGCTACTGCCTCGTGACCCGGTTTTTAATCTCGGCTACAGCACCGTAACTTCTCTGAGAATCACGTGCTCGGAGCAATTGTTTCTTACGTGGAATGCCAAAGCTAGAAGAAAATTCACTCTATTGTGACCGTGTTATTTGTGGAACGATAAGCAAACAGGAAAATCATGTATTTTGTAGCATCTTCCTTGCACATAGCAGGGCTGTGTAGTTACACTTGCAGTCCCTGCGGTTGATAAATACACAAGTCACATGCTGAAAAAACTTTAAGACCTTGAGCACTATCTCCCTACAAGGGTATAATTACCTCCTGCTGCAGCAGATCTTCCGAACAGATCTGCCAAAGACTGCAAAATTGCTGCTACACGCGGTGGATTTTCCCCACAAGCTCCAACATTCCCGCCCTCCCCGGGCGCCATCATGGCCCCTCAGCCCTCAGGGCCTCACCTCAGCTCCAGCGCCGGCTCGGGGGTCACGGCCACACCAGCGGCATCCCTGGCAAGCAGCTCCCAGTGGTTCCAGGGGACTCTCCATCTCTCCAGGTGGCTGCAGCACCTCAGGGGGCGGCTCAGAACGCCTTTGGCTTTTCACGCCCTTGGCCGCCAGGGAGAGGGGGGAGAAGCCCTGAGGCGAAGGGCCAGGGCGAGCCAGGAGGTGCCCAGGGCAGCCCCACAGAGGCAGAGCTTGGGGGCTCTGGGGTGGAGGCCGCTCTCCTGCCCAAGGAGTCAGGAGGCTCGAGGCACCCTTCGTGCCAGGAGGACACCGCCAGCGTTCCCTGGGTCGCTGCCCTTCACTGTGAGGGGGACAGGTGCGGGCGCCTTCCCTCCCTCCAGCCTGTGGAGAATCCCCTGAGCAGCTCCAGCTGCGTGGCCTGGTGCACCACGGCTGCCTCTGGCCCCAGCGCCTGGGGCTCGGATTTGGGGCAGAGCCGCCAACGCCCGAGAGCTTTCCGGCTCCGAGGGACGGGGCGCAAGCACAGTGAAACTGCCTGCCCTGGTGTTCTCCACAGCTACCGCACGTCTCTGTGTGTCCCACCTGACAGAGGAGGGGGTTTCACGCTCTCTTCGCCTCTACGTTTCCAGGCCGTAAGTGGGGGCAAAATATTTCCCTCGCAGTGATGCAGTGAACGTTGCTTTGCTACTCTTTGTTGCAGCTGTCAAAGTGAACATACACCGAGTCAAGTACCCTTCCCCACAGGCTGTTTCGTGTTTTTCCTTAACGTGCTGATGCTGTTAGGCAGACATTTATTCTTTTCTAATCCAGATGTTTCTTCCCTCACAAAGGTGGGCCCGGCTCAGGCAAAGGCAGCCAGTGTGAACAGCTAGCCAAGAAATACGGATTTTCTCACCTGTCCACTGCTGACCTTCTCCAAAACGAGTTACTGTCATTATCAGAGAGAAGTAAATTGATCAAAGACATCATGGAATGTGGTGAACCTGTGCCTGGTGTAAGCAACAGTTTTATTTGGGGCCCTAATGGTTAAACAAAGGCAGTGGTAGGTAGATTGTCTGAAAGGGTGCAAATAAGATACTGGGGCTGATGATTCCCATTTCAGTAAAACTGATCTGTAACCTGAGGTAGAAGTTTCCTCATTTCCAAATCTGGGGCACTTGTTTCCCCTTTCGATGCCAATATTTCTTTACATTTCAGACTCATATAGGCAGTAAATTAGACATGAAATACAGTGAGACAGACACATTGCAGGATGTAAGTATAAGTACAGGAAACAGTCCTTTTTATAGCTTTGCATTTCAGATTCAGAGCTGGTCCTCCTGGCAGCTGTTCTAAATCACAGTACCTGCAGCAGTTCCCTGCAGGGCTGGCTGACATCCCAGAGTAGCTGGACTGCAGATTAAGGGAGACTGTGAAAGCAGAGGGTGTTGTTCTCAGCTGGGCTTGATTTTCACGTGGCAGGTCTGCAGCCCCAGCTCTTGGTGGGTCATCAGCAAGTGCAGCTGGATTGTAGGATGTTTGTTAATGAAAGATACTGGGAAGTGCTGCTCAGGGGAAACTAAAAGCTGTGCTCAGGCTTGATTTTGATTGCTTTGCTCTTCAGTGTGTTTGGTCAGATGGGGTCACTTTCCATGCAGTGTAATTATATCAGTGACATAGCAAAATGCAGTCAGATTGGGAAATGCTGCAGCAGCACTCCGGAGTTTCACAGGTAGTTACATCCATTTTGAAACTATGAAATATTCCCAGGCACCTAGAGGGCACTTTGGGAACTCCTGGATGGGTTGCAGCACTAGATTTGTGTGGCATAGCGGGTCCTGAGAGAAAAAAATGTAGGGTGCCCTGCTACCTGCAACACAGGAAAAGACACTGCATGCACAGGACTGACTTCTAGCCAAACAGGGCCATTTTCAAGGGGGTAGCACTAGAGTCAGTGTAACAAACAGAGGTATCAATCTTTGTTGTTAATTATCCAAATAACCCCCTTTCTTTCCTGTGCAGGGTATTGTTCTGGAGCTGCTGAAGGAAGCCATGGTTTCCAGGCTAGGGGACACGAAAGGATTCCTGATCGATGGGTACCCCCAAGAGCTGAAAGATGCAGAAGAGTTCGAGAGCAAGGTGAGCGCATAATTGTCATGCTGTTATAACTCCTGTTTAAGATACAGCTGGACTTCTGGGGCTGCTTGGGTGCCCATCTTTGGCTGATTGCAGCAGGGACATGAAAAGAGCCGGTCCAGCAGCGCTGTGCTGCTCATCACTGACCCCATCAACATAGCAACTCCAGCTTTTGCCCTTGCCTACACAGACTCCAGAATACAAGGAGAAGTAGAGGCTGGTTTTACCCAAATTTAATGCAAACCAGGAACAATTCACATTTTAGACTCAGTTTTCTCCCAGTGAGCCATCTCTGCTAAAGCTTGCTGCCACTTGAAACAGCAAACCACAGATTTCATTTCTGTGGTGAGTAGCAGGTGGCATAGCCATAAAAAGAGCGTTCTGCAAGTGGCTGCGTGGCACTTCAGGGAGCTATCGATTTCCTCGGGATGTGCTAAGACCTACTGAGAAGTCTCAGCCATGCTTTTCTCAGCCTGCAGAAAACACCCTGTGCAAGCCCTGTGAATGAATTTGCCGGGGTTTAGGAGAAGTGGTGAGGCAGGGAAATCAGTTAAATATATATTCCACCGCGTTACGCCCCACAGATGTCCTAAACAAGTAAATAAAGGTAATAAAATTTTAATGAATCACCTGTTTTCTCCCTGAACCTTTAGCTGCTTTATTTAGTTGTTTACCACAAAAGCCTAGCGAGACACAGGCATCAGAAACTGGACAAAACGATGGGCGATGGGATTTGCTGTAGAAGCCGTTCACGAAAATGTTGATCTAGCTCCTCTACTAAAATGCTGTGGATCATTAACATTGGAAATTTCTTTCATTTTGTGTATAAGGAGGAACTATTTCAGCAGTGCTGCTTTCCTGGCAGGCATACCTGTCATGTCCTGTGAACACTGGTCTGTGTCAGGATTTAGAGGTTGGAGTGTCCTGGCCTGAGGCACTGCCAGATGCAGCCAGTGCAGAAGCAGAGCCCCTTTCAGCTCCTGCAGGCCCTGTAGCAGCGACAGAGCCTGTATCCTGAGCTGCCTTTGGCATTTGCAGTAAAACACAATACGAGGAGCTCAGGTGGTCATTTTGAACGTGCCAAGGCACCCCTGCTGTTCCGTGCATCCCCTTTTCCCAGGGTGGGCCTGGCTGGCTGAAAGCTGCTCAGTAAGACTGGGAAGTTTGTTTTTAAGTGAGTCATTACTGAGCTAATGCTCTGCAGTTCTTCCTAAAGGGCGATGGATGAGAAGCTCTTCCTAATGAAAAGAGATGCACATCAGGCTTTATTAATTAATGGCAGCAAAGTACAGATGAATAATGCTGCATATGCTGCATAAAAAGCATTGTAATTGTTAACAAAGAGCTGTTCCATTTAGAAGACACGAGAATAGTCCTTATGCTTCAAATTTTGATAGCTTTGACTCGTGAGCTGTGTTGAAACAGCTTATTCTTCAGCCAGTTTTGCCCAGTTCCTTTCTGTGATACAACTGTACTTTCTACCCAGCCATAATTCTAGAGAAGCAACATCTCTCTGTTCCCTCCTCACTCTTTCTGCTAGGGGAGAGGTAGAAAACATTATTAAATTGTAAGTTCCATATCAGCAGGTGGAAAGTGCCCAGTACAGACCAGATTGTTTGGCTTCCTGCAGATGTCCCCACAGCATGTCTTATTTCAGCTAAATTGTGTTGGGAAAATAGTAATAAAAAACCCCCCCAAAACAACGGTAGTAAAGATTGCTGTAATATCTGACCAGGGCACTACTTCCACTTTTTGTAATTTTTAACTTGGAAGAATGACATTTCTGTAATGTTTTGAATTCCAGATAAGAGCAATATTGAAAACTTTAAGAAAACCACATAGATTATTCAAATCAGACCTTGTCTATCAAGCAAGATACAGTAATCTGACCCTATCAGTCAGGATATTCCTCACTGTAAGGTGATGATACGACTGTGACTGGTAAAAGGAATCATTTCCCATTGGTTTTGTTATAATTTAGAACAGACCATGGAATTCCTCACGTGAACCTATGGAGGAAATAACTTCCCACTATCCAGTTACACAAAAAGGGCATTTATTTAAATCACTGATGAAGCCCACATCTTTTTTAACTTGTTGGCTTTTTTTAATCCCCAAACCTAGTGCTGCCACTGCTAATAGCATTGATGGTTTCTGGGCTGCGTGGAAAAAAGGGGCAGATAAAAGTCTGCCATTGAGCTGTCCAGCACAATCCCTTGGCTTCAGCTTCTCTTAGAAAGCCACTGAAGTCGTGGACAGGTCAACACAACCCAGACATCCTCAGTCAAATGCAGAAGGCCTGGCATGAAATATTTACCTTTGGATTATTTCTTCTTTTGAGGGCTGCCAGCAGAGAGTGTTGCAAGATTTATGCTAAATGACATGCATATTTGTCAGCGCATCAGGCAAAGGATACACTGAAAAAAATGAGGATTTATTTAGAACTTCTGGCTCTCTCCTAAAATATTATAAAGAACATTTTGCTCTTTCTTGCCAGTTCTTTTTTACCCATAAATACTGTGGTATCTACGATCAAATGAAGAGAGAGAGAGAGAGACAATTATTAACTGTCTCTGCCAGGCCCGGGAATAAACATAAATAAATCTGTATTTATTTTCTTTACAGAAAAGGACAGACTCTCCCTCATGACTAGGTTGGCACTAGCCAAACAGCACTAAAGGGTGGGCTTCTCATAGAATCTGGGAGAATCACTTGCCAAATTGAAAGTGCAGAGAAATACATCACTTCCTTCCTTTATGCCATGGGTGGTGATAATGTGGGTACACTGCAAATAAAGACATAAAGTACTGTGTGACATAAAATAATTCCCAGGGTGTATTGCTGTGAACACCTGATGGTGTTCCTGGGCCTGCCAGTGGTTACCCATTTCCACTTCAAGGGGGCATACTTTAAACTGGACAATGGGTCTTGGAGGCTGTAGTTTATCCCTCCCTCTTCCCAGACTGAACGAAGCAAAGGCTAGAAACATCAGTGTCAAGTACTCCAGAAGTCCTGCAGTGTTTGCACCAAGCTTTTGTTTAACAGTTGCAAATAATGAACCCATGATCTTCAGTCCACGTAGCCAGAATTTGTCAGATCATATCTTTTCATGTCTCTGGGTAGCAGGGCCCAGCCAAGCACAGCCTCGATCCTGAATCCTGGGCTCTCTGAGTGCTGCTGCTCTGAGAGGTGTCTGTTAATAGCTGTGAGTTCTGCTTGCACAAATACCATTTGCTGATGAATTCCGTGACGACTCTTTCAGTATTACCCAGATCAACCCGATTTGGCCAGGCCAGTGGTTTGAACACTTACTGTTCTGGTTTGTGCCCAGGTTGGGGAGCCAAAGCTGGTGCTCTGCCTGGACTGCTGTGCAGAAACCATGAGCAGTCGCCTGCTGCTGAGGGATCAGAGCAGTGCCAGCCACGACAGCGCCCAGGCCATCCAGGAAGGGATCCAGAGCTACTGCCGAGCATCACGGCCTCTGATCGCATACTACGAAAGCAAGACGCAGTTCTGCAAGGTAAATTGCTTCACCTTCCTCATTAAAGCACTGCTTTCTGCCTCCACTCTAGAAACGGTGTTCGGAAAATCCTGTCTCATTTTGCTCTTCCCTGGTTTGTTTGCAACTTCTACGAACTTCTGAGTTCCACAGCACGGTTTGAGAGAGCAAAGTCACAGATTTGGGCTTAATCTGGGAGCATATCCTGAATCACCAACTCATCTGTACAGAATCTCTTACTAAACATTAATTCTGGAAAGCTTTTCTTTAAGTTTTAGGGTTTATTTCTTTATAAGGGCTCTCAGAATTAGGATGAAGGACTAGGTTAATCTAAAGTCTTTTAGTTAAATTTACAAATCTGACAGCGTATATCCTGAAATAAAACAGACCTGCATACAAGAAAGACCTTTTTGCTGGAATAAATAACATAGTTATAATAATTTCAATGAATTACCTCAGTTTGCACCTGCTCAGGATGTGATACCTAAAGCTTGTTTTTTATTTTCTAATCAATACTTTACAATGGAGCAAGAAAAATTCCATCAGTGCACTTAGCTGATGTATGTGCTGGCACATCTGTAGACTTATAAGGGATGTTTGGGTTTTTTTTTTCTTTATTTCTCTGCTCTGTCACGGCAAACTATCCCTTATGTTCAGCTACAGAAAGATCTAGTCCTGCTGCTCTGTCTTGTCCTAAAAAGGAAAGAACACAACAATAATTTCTGGATATATTACGGCATCTTTTTATCAGGAGAAAAAAATACCCCAAACGTTTCTCCTCTGCGGAGTTCCCGAAAGAGAAACATGCAGCTAATTAATGCACCCCTCTCCTGGCCTGAGAACAGAGTAAACAATACAGAGCTGAGAAAAATGGAACTCAGAAGTCCTGATTTGTGTCCTTTGCTAACCCCACAGTAAGGAAACCTCTGTAAAATCAGCTTCATAAACGTGAGAATGGAAAATGTCCTTTAAGGGCTGAAACATGTGCTGTGCTTTCCTTGAACACGGATGATGAAATATCCACCTGCTAGGCTGATAAAATCCATCTGCTGTCAAAGAGGGGATCCACCATCGATACCCCAACTAGAAAAACAAACAAATAAAAACCCCAAACCAAACAAAAATAATCCTCACAAAACCAAAAAACCAACCAAAAAAAAAAACCCAAAAAAAAAAAAAAACTCCAACAAAACATTCCAGTTTGGAAATACACTAAATATTGTGAAGCAAAATAATTTTTTTTTTTTTTTTTCTGGAAGGAATTCTTGCTCAGGAAATTTTTCTGGGCAGTTTTGCTGTAGAAGTTAACTCAGAGAATTTAATTAGACAGTCTGACTTCATCATCTCAAACTGCAGCTGGCACTGTGATGTCCCCAGTCCTGCTTGGAGCAGGAGGCTGGACTTGATGACCCGCTGTGGTTCTTTCCAGCCTCTATTATTATATCCTCTAAATGTGCATCTGACAAACCTATGCATTATTTGGCTCAACAGTTTGGAAAATAAAGACAAACAAACACAGTTAAGATTAGGGGTGGGTATGTTAAGCCTGCATGTGTTGAAGGAAGGAGAGAGTCGAGGGGAAGTTTGCAATTCCCAGGACACAGGGTTGGTTTCTTATTTATAGCAACAGATTTTACAGCTGGCCAAGCATTGACATCAGCAGCCACTCTGATGTTCTCTGAATGGTGAAGAGAAATTCAGGTGGAAAGCACAAAAACTGATAATAAGAACTTCTGATCAAGTGTATCAAATATAAATTAGAACTGCCTTTTTTTTTTTTTTTTTTGGGTGCAGGCTAGGCTAAAATAATCCTTGTTTTTTTGTTATTTGTAATATCATATACATGCACAGAAGACTGAGGGAGTGGATGTTGAGGTTTTAAGAGGAACGTTAGAGTCTAAATCCCTCCAACTGCCACAAAGACTCAGCATTAACCTTTTCTCTCCAGCTCACTGCAGTGTGTGACTAAGCACCACTAAATTCGAGGTGAAATAGTGTTTAATTGTACAAGTGATCATGTCTTGTAGGGCTTGACTGTAGCACCCAGCTCCTGCTTTGCCACAGGAAAGGAGATCAGAAGTGGACCTGTTCAACCTGAAAATAGGGTTGCCATATTGGTGTCATTTAAGTTTGTGTTCTGGAAGGGAAGGTAGTTGTGAATAATGAGTTAGCAACTTTTCAATTCATTTTTTTTTTCTTAAATCGTGTTTTGGGGATTTAGTTTAATATTCATAATTTCTTTCACACTCAGTTCCAGAACCCCCACCTGCTGCTAAGGACAGCACGTGGCTGCTGTTCAGTAAACACCTTGCACTGGACATGCAAGGGCTGAAAGCACCACCCAAAAAACACCCTCTGCAATCTGCCTGAGTCTGTGGGAATCAGGTGTTTCAGATTAATGAGATGAAATGCACTATTTTAGCTGAAATAAGCAGGTAGATGCTGCTGTTTTTTCAGTTTATTTCCCAGTGATTTCCAAGGCAGCCAGACAGAAAAGTGCGTGTGAAAATTTAGTGGACACCTACTTGTGTTTTGACATGGCTCGATGTAAATCCCTCTGAATATATGGCCTTCTGTCAACTGAGAAGAAAGGGAGGGGGAAAACGATTGTTTTTAATGTCTGACTCACCTTTTAAAGCTCTTTCCAAGTGACAGTCTGTAGGAGGGGAATAAGGAACAGAGAAGAGCAGTGCCTTGGTAGTCAGGCAAGACAACACTGATCCCACCTCGCTGCCATCGGGCACCTGGGAGGTGTCTGAAGGGCAAGTTCAGAGGACTGAAGGTGTCCACAAACTGTCCCTGTTTCAGATCACACACTGTGGAAGCTTAGCCACCTTTTTCCTTTTTTTTTTTGTTTTAATTATTTTTTCCCCTCAGTGTTGTTCTACTGTTTCTTTCTAAAATCAGCCGAAGTCACATTTTCCATAACAATCATGAAAGAACACGTGCCCATCCACCCTCTCACGTCTTCCCCTTGTGCTGATGCCATTGCAAGTGTGTCTGGGGAGGGGTGAATGAGGGGTGATCGATGGGAATGGAGAGCAGGGATGGGATTTACCTCCCCCCTCTGGAAGGCTGTCAGAGACCCATTAACCCTGCTGGGTAAGTATGTGGGGAACAAAGGAACAAGTGTTTCTGTGTCACCCCCGCGGTGGTTTGTGGCCCATTGGACGAGACACCAGTCCAGAAAGACACATCAGGAACATCAGCAGGGGATTACAGATAAAGCACAGCAGAAAATTCACTCCTAACCTGAACAGGTGTCAGGGCAGGTGTTTTCACTGGGTTTCCAGACAGCTTCACCCATTGCTCTGAGAACCAGGTACTGCTCAGTCTCAGAGAGGTTTTCTGACACTCCTTTTAATGACAAAGACATAAATGTTAGTGCCAACACAGCTGAACTCGACTGACCTTCACTAAAATCCTCTGACTAGTGAGTTTATTCCACAGGCTCGGTCTGTCCTTACCCATCCTCTCTGCAGACAGTTCTTCTCAGTGGTCAGTGTGTGTTTGGGGTTCTAAATTCCAAAACCTGCATCAGCTGCAGATTTGCTGACAGGAAGCTCAACTGGGTGATTTTAATGACAAAAGGAGGAACACTGGACTATGGGCATGGTTACTGCAGCCATTTTTCACACCAGCTCATTAAATTTGAAGTTACTTTAAGCCACAGCTGCATTTCAAAACTGGGAGCACTATTGGAAAACTACGTGGATCTTGCTTTTATGAGAAGCCAGCCTTAAATAACCTTGAAAGCAGTCCCAATTTATGAGGTTTGTTATATACTGAGAAAGAGAAGTACACAGTTTTCTCTCTGGAGCTGCTGAGAGTGTCACTGAATTACTGTAGCACTAGATGTGAATTATTGTCCCATGAAGTTAGTTTTGAGCCACAGTGTTAAGTTAGTTTTATGAATTGGGCCTCTGTTATGCAGGAGGCTGCCATGGGGAGCTCTGGGGCTGTCATTAGTCACGCTCATCCATATTTTAGTGTTGCTGTTAGCAAGTCAGTGTTCCTGCCTGTCATAAAGGGCAGGATTTCCACGCTTACAGAGCCAGTTCCTCCTCACACTCCCCAGATCTAGCCCTGAGTACCGGTCCCAGCTCTGAAGAGGCCACCAACAAGACAGAGGCAATCAGCAGTGCTGATAAGATTAGATCAGTCATACAGTGCAGATGGATTTATGGAGTAAAGGGAGCATAAAAACATGTAATCAGACAAGAGAACTTTGAAATGGCCGTGGCCTTGCCCTGCGTGAAGTGTATATCCTGTGGGACAGCCAGGTGACAACAGGTGTCTGGGCAGCTGAGATGGGCAAAACAAGCTGTTCAACAGCAGCTGAGATGGGAGCTGCTGGTTTTATTGCAGCTGGAGGAGGCATTTGGTCCAGCACAGTTCTCTTTGCCCCCAGTGAGCTCCCCCTTTGAAACCCTCTGTCTTCATGGCACAGAAAGTTTGACATGCAGCCCTTGCTGGAGAACCCACTTTTCTAAGGCACGAGCTGCTTCCTGAACTGCTCCAGCAGGAGCTCCAGCACCAACAAAGCAGCAGCTTCAGCAGCTGCCGGGAGGGAGAGCAGGGAGGTGAGGGAAGCTCTGGGAGCTGCGGGAGGGGAGGGGGGTCCAGCTCGGACTGGGAGGTGTCCTCGCAGCCCCAGGGGTGCAGCCAGCCAGGCTGCTTGGAGCCAGGCTGGTTACTCAGTGCTGGAGCTGCTGTGAGTGGGGCACAAAATGCTCTCAGCTTTTTAGGTTGGCCCGAGGTCTTTGCCAGTGTCACAACACGGTAATTGTGACACGCAGGTTTG
>JAYRBT010000005.1:11851564-11867231 GCA_036023395.1 Myiotriccus ornatus
GCCCCTGCTCACCCTCCCTGCAGCCCCTGCTCACCCTGCCTGCAGACACTGCTCACCCTCCCTGCAGCCCCTGCTCATCCTCCCTGCAGCCCCTGCTCATCCTGCCTGCAGCCCCTGCTCACCCTCCCTGCAGCCCCTGCTCACCCTCCCTGCAGCCCCTGCTCACCCTGCCTGCAGACACTGCTCACCCTCCCTGCAGCCCCTGCTCACCCTCCCGTGGCTGCAGGAGCTGCTGGGACACAGCACACGACCGTGGTGTTTCCACGGCACGGCCCAACCCGTGGAATGGCAGCAGAAAGCAGCAGGGCCTGCTGGGGGCTGCTGATGGGTGAGTTGCTGCCCTGGCACACTCAGGAGATGCAGCTTGTTCTGGCCACAGCTCATCCAGCCCAGGGTTACAAATGCCTGACACACAGACTGGTCACACCTGCACCTTCCACACATGGCTCTCCAAGCTCGAGGGCTGGTACTGAGGAGGGACTAAGTTCAGAATAATGCTAAAACTTAATAAAAAACATAAACTGGTTCCAGTTATCTGAATTTGAGAACCAAGGCAGTGGAAACCCTTGACCTTAATTTTTGTGCTTCAACTTCCCTCTCCCCTGAAACAGAAATAATGCTGTGCCCGTCATTTGCTAATGAAAAAAAGAAGCATTTCCAAATTGCTCTGATATTACAGCAATGAAAGCCATAAACAGCCCCCAAGGGACTCAACGATTCAATATTCAAAGCAGAGCTTGAATAACGTGTAGTAAGTGAGGCTGAGGGCCATGCAGAGCCACTGCTGCTCTCAAGGGTTTCGTTAGCTGAGGCCCATCCAGCCCAAGGCAGCATTCCTGAGGGAAAACACAGCTAACCACCTCCTTTCCCAGCTTACTGCAATGCAGGAGACAATCACATTCAGAGGTAAAGAAACCTCCAAACTTCAGATGCTTGGCACTGTGTAATGCCAATTTACTTCTCAGAATAATTTTATGTAGCAAAAGCAACAAGTTTGTTACCTCAGAGTCTGGTCTGCCTGAAAAAGGTTTTGATTTTTGGGGGAAGAAAACCCTAATTTGAAAAAATCCCCACAAAACAAAACACCAAACACATCCTGCTGAGTAAAGGCAGCAAAAATAAACAGCACCTTAGTGGTCTAACAACTGGATTAAGTTTGTCCTTATCAAGTGATGAGTGTCTCCATTCTGCAGTCATTCTGAACTGAGCATCTCTGCATTCTTACATAAATGGGTGTTAGGAAAGAAACATTTGAGGTAAACATTGTTTTGTGGCCTTGCTTCAACTTCAGTGAGTTATTACTCGATAGGATTGTGAAGTTGCTACAAAATAAAGAGAATATTCATCTGTGACTGTTATTCAAAGTCTTTGTCCCTTGCTTGGCCTCAGGAGGAGGCAAAATAACTCCAGACTCAACCAGAGAACAATCATGAATGATTGTTAAAACAGTGTAGTGTCCAGTGGAATCCTGTAATGGTTTCACAGGGCTCCATGACCAGCTGCATTTTCCTAACACAGAGAGGAAAAGAGGGAATGTTTATTCATTTCCATAAATCATCAGCATTCAGTGCCACCCCAGAGTGAACGACTGGGGCTGTTTTTAGTGAGGAAACCGAGGGAAAGCAGACACAGTGACCAAGAACTGAGGAACCAAACCTGCTGCACGGAACAAAATCTGCCCCGGAACTCCAACCACGTTCTCCTGGAAAACTTCTGGACTGCACTGAGTAAGGGGAGGACATCTCTTACACTCACCTTGAATCCCACGTGCTGCACAAAGCCACTCTCTGCATGCATCTGCTGCAGCTTTTGTTTCTTCAGCTTTTTAAACTCTAGCAGTTCTTTGTACTCGGGTAACTCTCGGTATGTTACTGGAATACTCTCTTCATCCTGGGCCAGGGGGGGAAACCCAAACAGCCTCACTTTAGGAATACTGGAACAAACTCTTTCCATAAATCACTGTGTGTGCATTCAGCACTTACAGGTTATTTTCCATTTTTATACTTTATTAATTAAAACCAAACCCCAATATCCCACAAACAAGTTTCTTCTGGTGAAGTCCTTAGCCGTGGTATAAAGGAGAGAGCAGTGCCTAACTTTAATGTCTATTTTGGGTGGGTGTTTTTCTCATCTTAGGAATAATCCCCTTGTCCAGACACTGTGGGCAACGTGGCAGCTGCAGCAGGAGAGTCAGCTCTGCTTTAAGACAAATTTATTGTAGCTCTAGACACTGGGCAACAGATGATGCAGCAGAGAACTAAAATTTCAGGTCAGTTTTATCAAGTTAATTGACCTTTCTCTTCACTATTTCAAGACAACTCTTTTACTGCAAGCACTACTTGGCAGATGTCACCTGTCTGTCAAGATGATGAGTCTTATACTGACACTGAGCAGTTTTCTGACCCTGCACCAGCAATTAAAATTCCTCTAATGTAGCCTAAATGTGAAATTTCTTTTTACAAATCTGTGAAGATTGAAGATCCTGTATTATTTACTAAGTTAATTAAAGGAAGTGAGGGAAAGAGGCTTGCTCTTTAGTATTAAATTGCTAAAGGCCTTATCAATTATTTAATTGTAATTATGAACTTATATGAAGGACTAGATGGCAAATGTTCAGAAAAATTATGTTTGAATGACATGGTTCAATTGTATGGTGATAAGCTACATCCCCCTAATTTAAAAGAGGGATTTACCTTCCATGCAAATCTCAGTTTTTTCTGAGAAAAACTGCCTGTCACCAAATAACTGTATATTGAATAAAGTGTTCTTTAACAGCCCCCTGTGTGGACAATTCATTCTGCAACAGTAAGCAGTTCTACTCCAGAATAATTAGACTACTCATAAAATTAAAAATCATAACTGAAAAGCAAATGAACTCTGTTGGGAATGGTGTTTCTTCACTTGGAAATAACTCATTTACACCAAAATATAATTTTTCAGGAATAGTTTTGCCAGTCAAAAATATTCAGGCAAAATCTTTGGTCTTGGCACAGGAATGGCACCTGGGAATTCCACTGGGAAAACCTAATTTTCCTGCTGCACTGCACTTCTTCTGCACAGTGATGCCAAGTATTCTTCTCCAAGACAGTGACTGTCACTTTGAACATCAGACCAGCATCCTGTACACTCATTTTGAACACAGTTTATGATCCTCTTTTTGCTTCCAAGCTGCTTTTACTGTGCCCTGATAACGGGGCTCTGTTTGTGACTGAGCTCACCTGAGTCTCTCTGCATGACAAGGTCAGAAACAAATCCATCTGGAACTGCTGGACAAACTGTTCCAAATTAAACAGTGGGCTGAGGGGGGCACAAATCCACCATTATCACTGCAGGGATGTGAATCTGCAACTTCTGCCCCACTTGGAATAAATCACCACTGATTTACGGTGCCCACATTTTTTAGAGTAAAGACACCACAGCAAACCCAGAATGTTTTAGAAAACTGGTCAGAACAGACAGAAAATATGCATTTAAAAATAATGCAGAACAAAAGCATGTGTGCTCAGAAACAGTTCCACTGCATCTCCTCTAAGATGCTTTTTGCTTCCCAGGCCCTTTAAGGTTCCTACTGGAACATGTGAAGCTATCAGAGTGTGTGTAGATGAACTAAGAGACCACCAGAGAACACTGAGTGACAGTGGAGGTGGGATTTGAGACTGAGAATGAGGAGTGAATGTAATAATTAAGGAAAGCTGTGCAGGGTAGGTAAAAAGGTCAATAAAGACAAGGAATGGACTTCTGGTGGGTGGCCTCAAGATTCCTGTTATGGGACAAGCCCCTCACACCAGGGTGCCACCAGGCTCACAGAACAGTGAATGAACAGGGCAGGTTCCTCAGTGGAAGCACAGGAAGCCCCAGTGACTCCCACCAGCTGTGAACTTGCCCAGCAGCAGCAAACAGTCCCCCCGTGACTCTGTGTGGAAGTGGGAAGGACGTGTCTGAACTCCTGCGGGATTACTGCACGTGGTAAATGGGAAAGCAGCACACTGCACGAGGTGGTAATTCACTGGGTTAGGATGCCTACCAGAATGTGCCTCTAAGAACACACAAATTTGGTTGCTGATTGACAGTTCAGCCTGTTAGTTCACACTAACAAACTCCACAGTTCACTCAGCCACTAAAAGGCAACAAAAGGCAACAAACAGCATTTGAACTTGCCCAGAGCTCGACAGAACTATTTCGAAACCACACCTTTAACCAGGATCTCAGCTACACAGTTAACATTATTTTCAAACCCATGCCATGCCAGATCACTTTTGGAAAACATGCAACTAAAACTTGTTTGAGAGCTGTTCCAGGACCAAACTGTTTATGTGGCCTCTTCTGCAGCCTCCCCTCCCGATTCGCTCTCAGCATTTTGCCTTTGTACTGACGATGTGTTTATACTTCACAATGGCTCACGGCTCTTACTACAGTTTAATACTTACTTGATGCTACTGATCTGATGGTGAAGATGCCTAATCCTCCTATTATTCACTAAACAAGGTCAAGATGAGAGTAAAGCAAGACAAGCTCTGATTTCAGTGACATACCGACACTTCCTCCTCTGCTGCAGTGTCCATATGGCTGTGAAAACTGCATCTGTCATCATCCTCATCCATATAAACGGGAGGTTCATGAGATGTCATGAAAGTTGAAGGTTTGAAAAGATGTTTATTTAAAGGATGTTGCCGTCTGCTTGATGACTAGGGTGAAAAAACATGGTATATTTTTAAAAACGGCCCTCGGTTATTATTTAAATCATCCTCACTGAAAAACCCCGACCGTCCGAACACAGGAGACTGACAACAGCAGAGAAAACACAAAGGAAGGCTGGCCCAGCTCTCAGGAGTGAGAACCAAAGCTCAGAAACATTAAAAACATTCCACTGGGGTGAGTTTGAGACCAAACAAAGTAGTTTGCACAGGTCCAAGAGCCAGGAGCCCAGAGCCCAGTCCGTGCTGGACACTTATCACCAACTTCTTCTATTTGTGTCTTAAAAAAAATAATAATCTAAGCCTAGGCTAGTTATCCATATTTCTCTCCTAGTCCAGGAGAGGGAAAGCAATTCATTCCACCATAAAAGGCTTCTAAGAGACAGAAAGAACTGCTCTCTGAAGGTTCTTTTTCACTGTCACTGCACGGAAAAGGCACCTAAAAAATATCAGGTGATAAATTCTCTATTAGCATATATCTAAAACCTCTCAGCTCGAATGCTGCCTGAAGGTGTAGAATGCATGCCAGGCACTCATCCCCTATTGCTTATTCCCCAGGGGAAGAATATTAAATATTCAATATCAAAAAGAAGAATTTGGGGTGAATGAAAGCGACTCAGCTTTTCAGTTGGCTGCTCTGCAGGACATTTTTAACATCCAATCTGACATTCCTCAATTTAGGGAAAAAAATAAAATAAAATCTGTGTGAATCAAAAAAGCAGAAGTATTGAAAAGAGGGTTTTTTTAACGAGCATAAAAGAGAGGATTGTGCCTGGCTTCTAACATACAGACAAAGCATCAGGAACACTTGCAGGAGTGAGTGCTTGCTTTTTTTAGCAAGGCTTTTATCCCAAAAGGTCCCTGCCTCGGTTACAAACATGTACCAGTACATTCACCTCTGCAGAGGGATCTGCATTATTTCAGTTGGGCACAGTTTAAAGCACAGGCCAAGGCCCCACAGATGGTGTCTGGATGTATCTGCAGGCAGCAGCAGCTCGAGGAAGGGAGAGGAGCTCCCCTGGCTCTGCAGGGAGCAGGTGAGGCTGGTGCCTCTCATCTGCACAACTACCACAGTGCACAGAAGAGAAGGGAACGTTTTGTTCTCACACCAACGTGCTGCTCCCACTGTGTTGAATTTTTCCACTTTGTGCCTTATGATCACCGAGTACCTGCGTTTTGCTGCTTTTACCATTTCCCTTAAGAGTTCAAACCCCTCCAAAACACTGCCATGGATAAAGGTTAGATGGGATTTCAGCCTGAGCTGACACTGCCATTCACATTTGCTGTTCCCAGAACACAGATCTGCAGTCAGTGCTAGATCTGGAAATCAAGGAAGGAACACTCTCTGTGCTCATATGGTAGCACTGTTATGCACACAGTTGATAGGACCTAGGAATTTAACTGAGGATCTGAATTCTCTTTTCAACATGATCTACCTCTGCTAAAAAATGAATCAAAATACTACTTAGAAGCAGACAGTTAAAAACCATTTTTCCTCTGGGAAATGTATCTTCTGGATTAAGCTTAAAAGCAGGTGCACTATTGATATTATATAAACATTAAACTGAGAATGATAAGCCATAATTGAAGAACTGAATACTAGAGTCCTAAATTTCTGATGCAGGTTTATTTTCACCCACAGTAGATAATGGTTACACAGGAAAATAGACTCATGCATCCTGCTTAATTTCCTGTATCACTTGTCAGAAGAGACATTATGTCATATGAGCAGATACACAAAGCAACTTCAACAAGACATTCAAGAACTGAACAGGCTTCTCACTTCTCCAGTAACCACTGTAAAAAAGCATCCTGGACAATCCCCATGGAGAGATGCAAGTAGCTCCTTGTGAAGCACCCCTTTTGACACAATTCCTTCCATTAAACAGTTCTCTGTCTCTAATTTCCCCACAGAAATGTGCTCCAAGCACCAGCATCCAGTCCCCACAGCTCCCTCACTGGCAATAAAGCAGATATATAGTGCAGATAGAGTGTATGTGCATCCTCCAGACCAAAATCATAACAGAAGCCTGACCCAGGCTGCCAACAGGCCAACAGCCCCTGCATTTCCCTCCTGCCACGTTGTGCTATCTCCACTGGAGAGCTGGAACAGCTACGGACTGGAGCAGTGCTGTCAGTCTGGGCCCTAAGCAGACAGCTCTATCAGCAGCCTGAGAGCTCAATTCCCCCACAAATGCTGTTTGTTTGGTGGGCTTTTATTCATCTGCTGTGCTCCCGACACAGGCTGCAAATAGGAAATGGAGATGCTGCCTCAGAGCAGGGCAGGGCACTGTGACCCTCCTCGTGCAGCCCGGGGAGGAGGATGTGAATCACACTGGGAGCACGGACGGGACGATGAGGTTTGTCCTACGTACAAACCCAAGGAAAACCTGCAGGAATGGGAGTGTTACTGTGGTAGAGTGAGAATGTTAAAGAGTTATCTAGAAAATACGTTTTACTCTTGCTCACAGTGGGGCTAAAGAGCTTCGTGGATCACTGTTCAAATCAAAATGTCCCCCGGGCACTGGTCAAAGTGTTGCCACAATTTACCCAGGGCCTGGCACAGTCTGTAGGAACAGTCTTTCCAAATAAAACTAAGAGGAGGGAAGAAAAGACACGTGAGCAGGGTAATTTCGAGTGGTACAGGGACACGAAGAACTCACAGGATTGCAATTTCCAGAGCTGAATTTTGCACTCCTTTTGAAATCGGCCCTGCAGTATTTTTATATTACATGACAGAAATTCGCCCCAACTGTGCAAGTCATTTAGAATTCTGGCAGATGAATCTCACCATAGTATTTAAGGTACCAGTATTTTCCAGCTGGTTTTTTCGGTTCTTCTGCCAGAAAGCACTTTTCCAACAGACAAGGTGGCAGACAGAGTCATATCTGCACCTCCCCTGCCTCTGTTTATAGAGCAGAACAGTAGATTTAAAACCCTGGTGGGAGTAAAAGGGAATTACCATGGTGGATGGCAAACTGGAGAGCCTGCAGTCCAAGCAGTTACTGTGTGCAGTAACTTCAGAGAACACCAGGAGACCACTGGGGGGGTCTCACATGTTACACCATTAGACACGAGCTGGGGGAGATCTTTGTTACCCCTCTGGCAGTACCTTCTGGTTCCAACCTTTTTAAGGGATTCAACCTGCAAACTGGACTTTCTGCAGAATCAATGTACAGTCCTCAACAGTACCCACGATTAGCACATAAAGCATGTGACTGGTCTGCACAGAAACGGAGTCTTTTGCAAATTAACCTTTCTCAGGGTTACCCTCTCTTCTCATCCATTCCAAGCTCAGGAAAAGCTCTGTATTTTAATGGCTGTTTATATGACCCAGCTATTTTAATCATCGTGTTGCAATCAAAACAAACCACAACACTTCAATCTAAAGCCTATGGTTGTGCTAATTCAGCATGCTCAGCTACATGTAACTTCATATGGGTTTGTTAATTAGAGGATTACTGTATAATATGAATTACAGACGGGGTTTTCATTATCACTTCTCGATCACTTACAGTAAATTTACAAGTGAGGAAAGGACCATAATTCAACCCTGTTAGTTCAGCTGCAGGACATTCTCTTTTGTGACACTTCATGTGTCCAAGAGTCGTCAGTGTGAAACTAGAATTACCATCCCCCTCACTGCACAGGGCTACTGGCAAAAGAAAAAGGTTACAAGTAAGAAATCCATGCCAGGTGCAACTAGTCAGTAGGAATGCACTCATCAAGACTCAAATCTACTAAAAACGTTAATGATTTCGACCCAACTTGCACATAAATGCAAACGGAAATACAGGATTTCTGCTGGAATATTGTCTCACCTTTTTGGAATATAAATATAAGTTTGGAGTTCTTCCTGGAACTGGAATACCAGCTTTAGTCAGTTTAATAAAATATTTTTGCACTCTACTGGCAACCTAGGAAAAAAACAACATGCAACAGTTAGCTGTCAGATGAAATGGAACTGGTCTGCACTTCAAGACACCCAGAGCAGAAATGTGATCAGAGCTGAGGTAATCCTGTATATCGAAATACTTCCCTGTGCTTTCAGCTGAAAGCTGAACACACTGAAATGGAACACATTAAAATGCTGTAAACACACAACACCAGCAGTTTTTACTTCTCCTCAAAATGGAGACATTCTGTCATTTCAGGGGGAGAATCCCAGGAAGTCAGATGCAGGAACACTTGGTGTCTCTACATCTTAGTCCTTTTGCGGATCTCAGCCCCAGGACAGAACTAACTCTTCTGCCTCTGATATTCTCGTTTGCAGTGTTGAGGAGCAGGAAATTCAGCACTCCAGAGTAACTCAGAGTGAGCACAGCTGCTGTCACTCCACTTTCTGCATAGAATTAGATGCTTGCTGTCAAAATCCAATGGACAGCTGGGTGTGGCAGCTTTGCCAGGGGCTTTGGGGCACCTTCAGCAGTCTGTATTGAGATGGGGTACGAGAGTCACATTGCTATCAGTGAACTGCAGGCCCTGCTGTTACATTCTGTGATCCCTGAAAATACACTGAATTCTCTTTACTGGTATTAATAAAAAAGCCAAGAAAAGGAACTACTTCTCCAAGTGGTTTTGTTACCTGCTTTGCTGTTCTGTTCCCCAGTTCATCAGCTATCTTCTGCCACCGTCGGGACTCCACTTCCTCTGGTGGATACTTCAAAAGCAACTGCTCAAGTTTTTTCTAAATCAACAGTGAAAAAGAATAAATACATTTTTCCTAGCAGAGGGATCTACACCCATCTGAGCTCCCAAGTGCTACAAACACTGTTCCACACATTGCTTTCATGCTCATGTGTGTTATCCCAGGCACAAAAGGAAGGAGTTTCCCATTACCTGTTCCTCTACAGTCCACAGCTGGTTAAAAGTTTCAGGTTTGGTCTCATCACAAAGTCGCCCTCTTATCATCTGCTCAAATACAGGATACAAAATGGAATAGGTGTTCAGAGAAAGGATGGTCAGGACAAAGGTATTTGAACCCCTCTCCTCCCTAAGTAAAACCAGACCCACACCAAACAAACGCAGGAGAATTTGAGGTAAAATTTGCCTGACCCAAAGGGAAGTTCCAGGGTTTGAGTACATGGATGACATGTCACCACCAATATGAACATCTGAGGTGACAGCTAGGATTATTCACGTATGCATATTGAAAATAATAATAAAAATTAAAATTACTATTCTGTGAATTTTTTTCTTTCCTTTTTAATAACTACCTGTGGACGACTGTTGGTAGAACCTTCTGGACCATCACTTAAAGGCAAGACAGAGTATGAAATAGGCTCTCCATCCTTCTTGGGATCCAAAGGACTTTTTGGTCTTGCAGGTATACCTACTGCAAGCAAAGAAAGAATTACTAACCCTCCTCACTGGCCACTTCTTTCCTGTAACATTTGCCCACTCTGCTTTACCTTTGTCAAAAATCAGCTTCACTCTCCTGCTGTTCCGCTTGCGGTTCTTGAATTCCCTCTCGAAGTTCCCAAGGCTAGTGGTGTATTGGTCCCAGGCAATCTCAGGGAGCTGAACAACTCTCTGAGGATATGGAAGACCCATATCAACCTGAAAGAAAAAAAAAAAAGCCAAGGATGCAAAGTGAAAAGCAATATTTGACACGATCGCCCTGCACCCAAACAAAAGCTACGAACACTGAGACGTGCTGGAAACCTGACACTGCTCGCAGCTAACAGCAGAATTGGAAATCAGAGCTTTTGGAGTGCCATGCAGCACGCAAGGTTTGTAAGGAGAAGGTATCTTTCAAGAATCATACACAACTGTGCATATAAAATATGCAGCGGCACGGTCAATGATGGCTTATTGAGCAGAAACCTGTGGTGTCTCTCACAGCTGAAATCAGGTGTCTCCAGCTTCAGTATCCTCTTACTGCCTATCTACCTTTTATTAACATGCCATTTGCTCAGGATCTGTACCCTTCTTAACACAGGAGCCCATAAGATCCTGAGTTGTATCTCCTGAGAAGCCTAAAATTGTCCCATCAGAGAACTCGATGTCTATTTTACACTGATTGACTGTCTCACACCTGGTGTGAAGCTCATCTCTTTGAACAAAGGTCAACTCTACCACTACCATTCCTTTGGTTGTGAGACAAAAACACACCAGTACCTCCAGCTATCTTCAGTACTGCCCCATGAAGTGATCACCAAATGCAACACTCTTCCATCATGCACACTGGGAACTCCCCTCAGGATTTAACAGACTTCCCTCAGAGCCAGGTCTCTCCAACCCCAGGAAAAGAGCACCGTGGAACACCCACTGCATTCCTCACTCCAACACTACGTGTTGCTGCCAGACTAGGAGGTCAGCTGTGTTTGTCACTGGCACATGCCCCAGAGATGAAGTGTTCAAGCTGAAAACATGTTTTCGGTATTCCTGTTACTACTGGGTTGTTTTGGTTTTTTTTTTAAAGCTTCCAAACAAAACGTTTCCACATCAAAATGAATTCTCCTCTACCAGCCAATATTCTGTGCTCTGTAAGTCAGGCATGTTTTCTGGTGTTCCTTTTGGGTTTGGACTATGAACTGCATCTGCTGTTCTTTAAGAAATACCCTACCAAATTCACTCAAAGCACAGCATTTCATTTCTCAAGTGAGAAAAATTAGGAGTTTTTGATCTGATACTTCCAGTCACCTGCACATTTCAGGTTGCCTTAAAATGCCTATTAGAACTTTAAAAATTACATTTCTAGGTACCAAAAAAAAGGAAAGAAAGCGTATCTAATAAAATCATTGAAGACCTATGTCTTACAGATCTAAGAAGAAACCAAAGGGCTATTGCTGCTCAGCAGATAAAGGACTTTAAACTCATAATTTTTATGCAAGTATACACCTGTTATTTATGCAAGAACACACCTATGCTCCCATTTCTACAGATGATGAATTACTAGTTATTAAAAAATAAAAAAAAAATTCCGAGTAAGACTTAGGAAAAGCCCATAGAAATACCTTCTTCTGGAGTCTTTCCACAAATCCAATAGGATCTTTCAGTGCTTCTCTCTGGTGTCTGCCTAAACTTTCAAGGTCTTGAACTGCTTGAGTCCGTTGAGCCTCGAGCACAGCAATCGTCTGTAACAGTCTCTGATAACTACAGAGACAAAGGAAAACATCTCACTGCGTTGGCCTCGCACAGCAACCCCCAGCTCAGCACTAGGCACGGTGAGCTGCCAGCACCTCCCACACTGCACAGCTCAGCTCAAACATTGCACAGGCATTTTCACACTGGACGCTGTTAGAAACAGAGCAAATGCATCGGAAGTTGTAGATGAAACAGAAACCCGCAAAGAAAAAAAAATAAAATTAAACTCTCCGGTGATTTCCTTTAATTGTAAGTTCTGTGCTAGCTGAAGCAATGTGGTGTCAGGGACAACCTATATTCATGTTCTCAATAGGTGTGACCAACAAGCTTTGCTTACCAAGTTAAAAATACCACCAAAAAAAATATGACCTCTTCCACTTCACTGTCAGCTTCCTTCCACCCCAACAGAAATGACTGCACCACAGAACTTCAACACTCTGCTCAACCATGGCCAGCAATGGTTTGGAAACTGTATCTCAGCATTTTGTAGAACCTCCCCCGTTGGAGCAGAACACAGGAATCATTTCTGAAAGGTACCCATAAACCAAGGCACAAGCAACTTGCAAAATAAACACGCAGAGAACAGATTCCTCCAAGAGTACAGAAGGTGAATGAAGTGTCAAACCTGCCAGAGCCACCCAGTTCTGGCTGCTTAACAGCCACATGTGAGCACTGTCACACCCGTACCCAGCGCTGCCCAAACCGGTTCAGATGCAGCTGCCTCAGAGCCAGGAGATGCCGTATTTGAACAGAGCCTTTGCAAACCACTTCCCTGCATTTAACAGCTTTTATCGGCTTTAAAAAGTTACAGCTGCCCGTCCTGGTCTCTGACATCCCGGCGTTACCCACGGCCCCCGGTGGTGCAAATTACTGATGCACCAACTTTATCTCATGAAAGGGGAGCCAAGACAAGCCCAGCACAGTGAATTCCACCTGCACTACAGAAGAGATCCAGAGCTGCCTGAGCTAATGCAGGTTTTTCAATTGACTGCACTGAGGCTGGGAGTGGGGGGAGTGAATGGCCTCAAGCCAAAATACAGGCTTTGCACCTTCAAACAGTGGAGTCTCTGCCCAGACACCAGCCTGCTGCCTCCCCTGGAAAAGGGTCATTTTCTTTCCACTCGAATGGAACACTTGAAAACGTAAAACACACCTATACCTTCTGCAGTTTGAAACTAAAATAGTGTTTAAAAACAGGAGGATACAATTCTGTCATAAATTGATTACTACTTCCATTAAGCAGGCCAATTAATACTGGGACAGTACTGGCATACTTTCACTACTGGAAAGTCACACCTAAGAAAAGGGCAGGGATTTATTTAACATTCTTTTCTGGAGCTCTTTTACCTGGTTTATTGAAACTGTATTTAAGCGATTGCTTTTCTAAATGTAACGGAAAGAAAATAATAACTTCATTAAAATATTAAAATACACAGAAGAAAAAAAACCAACCAAACGTCGGAGATTTAAAGGAAGGGATAACTGAATGATTCACACGTGTAAAGGCAGCCTTAAATAATTTACTCTGAACGGGAAGAGATGAGTTTATATTTGGGGAGAAGTAACAACAAAACAAGAATATTGAAGCCCAGTGAGTTCCTCATTAAAACATTCACGTGACCCCACTGACATGGGCTTCATGGAAATCAGCAAAAATACAAGAAGGTTGGGATCATTTGGAAACATGACACAATGTTGATCTGTGGCTACAGAGCAGCACAACAGTGACATAACTCAAGGGAGAAAAGGGGGTTCTGAACAAACTGTTCCTACAGAAACATCTCCAGCACTTCTTTATACATGGATTAACTTGGAGCTATTTACTTTAACTTCCACGTTCAGTTTTTACAGATTAATGTATTCTGGAGCCCAGGCATAAGACTGCAATTTTATCAAGCCATTATCAGAACCTTAACATAATGTTTCTACACGAAATGCACCACGGGAATCATTTCCAGGACTATTTAAAAAAAATGGAAAAAAAAAAAAAAAAAGCCAGCTAACAATTTTACTACCCATCTTTCCAGGTTCTTTGTAAGTAAGCACAGCTCTGATTCCAACTACCTCGTGCAGTTGTGTTAAAATTCTCCAAAATTCAAAGTCATAAAGGCAAAGTAACCAGAACCCTGCTGCAAAAGTGGCTGTTACCATCTGTAACTCTTCCAGCCACAGCTCCACCGTTTGCTCTGACAGATCTGCCAGTAATCACCAGTGAAAATGATCTCCCATCCTCTGCCAAAACAAACCGCTCATCCAACTAGAAATGCCTGACCTGAGCAACCTCCCAGCACGGCCCCTGCACTGACCAAGTGACGCTTCTCCTCGGGGTTACAGAACGACTTGTGGGCACCTAAAAATCCCCCAGCAGCTTTTCTTTGCAGGAAAACTTTCACTGCAGGCAGAGAATGTAATTCTGTGTTTCCACAATCCCAGTACTGCAACACTCTTGCAGCTTTTTAAATTATTTTAATTGCCAGGAATCTTGCGGCTCGACACTCGAATCACCGAGTACAGCACAGGAACAGCTGAAAAACCCTCATTAACATGGTTTGGTGAGGGCCTGATATTTAAAAAAGGAAAGTTACTTCTTCCAGCTCGGTGCTGATCAGCAGGAATTCCTGCTGATGCCGTGTTTCTTCTGCAGTGATAAGACAGCAATCTACAGAATCTAGATGCACAGGGAGTCGATCTGCCTTAACAACTGCACGTTTCTTAAATTTACTGGTTTTTTATACTAAACGACTTGACATCAGCCTGGAAAAGGGGCCATTCAGCAGCTTGAAATGAATTCCTTTCATTATTACAATAAGGGTCATTCAGCCAGTCCCTCCATGCTTTCTGAAGGTTTCCTTTCCCTTTAAACCTTAATCAAACGAGTGATATGAGGAACTGAACACTACAAAATGAAGATTTTAACTTCTAGGCAGCTAATTCAAATTAGTGGATGGCATAAAGGGGCTGTTGATCACATTCACACCAAGAGGGAAAAAAAAATCAAACTCAATGAAATCAATACCCAAAGTCACCTGAAATTACTTTGGCAACTTACTTGCCTCACGTCAGGTAGTACCTTGCAAAGAAAAGTACTTTGATGCCTAAATAAAAAGAAGAGATTTATCCTCCTGACTTGTAAGATGCTGTGCACCTGGTGGTCACCAATTTCCACTCCCAAAACCAACTGCACTTCTACAGTTCACTCTGTGGTAAGATGTACAGTTATCATCAGTTTGAGGGCTTTGACAGGAAAAATATCTGTCCCATAATTCGGAAATACTGATTCGTTCCTGTGCAGGCAGGAATTGTTTTACACTGAAGGAGGATACATGTCTCAAAATAAAACATGGCTAAAATACACGTAGAAAAACCCCTTGTTAATTTGTATTTCCAGGAGCTGTGACTCCAGACCTGTCTGCATCAGTCACCAGGAGGATCTGAGCAAGTCTTTGTTTCATTGCCATCTGCTGGCATTGCAGCAAAGTACAGATTACAACCTGCTCTCCAACACCCAAGGCATTTATTACTCTGGATTTTGGTCTAATAACAGCAATTCAGGGGGAAAAAAAGAATTCCCTTATTAAATCCTAAGACAAGAAAGTATTGGATAGTAAACATCAGACTGTAAATTACTGTAGGAAAAGGGAAACATTAATTGCACTTAGAATTTCCAAGTTACCCAAGTCAGCTGCAGTCAAAAAGACTGAGGCTCCCTGGAGAAATCTGTGCAGTCAGATCAAACACAACCCTGTCATTTCAAAGCAGCAAAGTGGGGTTTTTGCTTTGGGTTCTGTTTGTGCTCACAAACAACAGAAAATGCTCTCAGCTTTTTAGGTTGGCCCGAGGTCTTTGCCAGTGTCACAACACGGTAATTGTGACACGCAGGTTTG
>JAYRBT010000005.1:11868261-11911558 GCA_036023395.1 Myiotriccus ornatus
CAGGAGCAGAGAAGGGTTTAAGGCCGTGATCAATAAGGGCATCCACACAGCGAGCCCTGTGAGGGCTCAGGAAAGCAGCTTTGCCTGGGGAAAGCAGCAGATGGAAGGGTTTGCCTTCCCTAAACCCAGACACCGAGCAAGGTAATCTACTTACAGCCACTTCTACAACTCATCATGGAATTGCCTCCTCCCCTGGCTTAACCTCTTTACACACGCTGTCATTAATGTACTTTCACTACCCACATTCAATATTCGTGCTTCAGACCTTTTAAAGTGCTTCAAAGACAAGCAAATAATTAAACTGCATCTCCATTTTATCACTATTTCTGACTGCCATCCTCACACCTATGTAAAACAAAACAGAGCTAAGCCAAAAAGTACATTTTTCTAAAGGACGTTTTTAATAAACATAACGAAAAATCCCACTGCAGTGTTTTATCTGGATGCAAAAGGACCATTTTCCACTCCAATTTTACCTGCCTTCTAACTTTCACAGCTTCAGACTTCGTATTTCAAGCATCTGACCAGCATTTTATTGGCTATGAACCCGTGAGGTCCCCTTCTTTCTTAAGTTCTTAACTCTTCCCCAGAAACACAACACCCACTCACAAATTTCTACAGGCTTCATTCTTGTCAAGAGCTGTCCAACACAGCCAGCAGGATTTGTTATCAGCTGTCCCAAAGCACCTTCACCAAATATCCACATTTCCAGCAAGTTTGCAGAGTTTTTAGTAGCAATTACGTCTCTGTTCCTCTAAACATGCAACTCGCTTTAGTCTTGTCAACAAAACAGCTTCCATCAGTCCTCCCCCAGTTAATACATTTTAATACACCTTTTGATCCTCCTTTGACAGCACTTTCTGAAGTATTTGTCTGCAGGACTTAGCAGGGAAAAAGAAGCAGAGGGAACATGGCATATCCAATGAGATGTTCTTCTCCAAAAACATGCTGGGGAAAGAAACCACTCAGAAAGGGCTTCTGACCCTGTACAGAAACCCCCTGATGAAAAGAGATCACAGAAAGCTGACAACACTGATTACTGAACTACTCCAACATCAGTTTTTGCAGGTTCTCACCCAAGGAAGACAAACACACAATTATTTAGGTGCATATTCCTGCCACAGGAACAAATGAACACATTCCCCTCGAGTCCCTGAATTACAGTCATGAGTAGATGAATGTTCTAAGAGCAACACAAAGCATCACTCACTCAGTATCCTTTGGCTAAAACAGGGGAAGAAAAGTTAGAAATAAGGAAGAAAATTAGTAAATGTGTATTTTTTTTAGGACCCACTACAATAAACCACGGACACGGCTGGTCCTTGGCTTAGGAAGCGTAAAACTTTTAAAGGCTGTCAGAGAAAACAATAGCAATTATTTTCACCTTGAACTATCCAAAGCAACATAAAGGTGTGCAATGATGCAAAACTAAAAGACACTGTCAGCCAGGCTTGCAGCTCACGCTGAAAGCCCAGGACAAAAAGTTGCAGCTGGCAAGGGGGCGATTCCACGCTGGGTTAGTTAGCACTGGCAGGTGAAGGGACACACCTTCTCCCACACGGGGCACAACCACCACCTTCTGGTTCCCAGGGTGCCACCCGATGCTTATTCACATTTTAGTGAAACTCTTGGCCATCCCTTCCAGGCAGGGAGTTCTGGTAACATGACTGATTCCTCGTGCCACCACACACACCTTGCACTGCCACAACTGGGGTAACCACAATTTACTGCTGCTTTTCGGTGTTCCTGCTGTGTGTGGCCAACACCACAGCCAGAGCTTTACTCTCCACACATTTACTCAACACATTACTGCCCCATCTTTTCTTAGGTTTCTCTCCTTTTTTTTTTTTTAAATCAGGATCAAGAATTCCCACTTGGTTCTGATATTTGCTATTGCATTTGGTATTTCTTGCATTGCATGATTGCATTGCACTTGATATTTGCTTCCAGCTGGCATTTCCTACACCTCCAAACCATTTTTATTATTTACTGATGCTCAGTTTTCCAGTTTAGATGAATTTACAAATGAGGAGCCTTACAAATGGTAAGCAGGCAGAAAACTAATTTTTTACTATTTTAATTCAGAAGAATGTAAGTTTGGTGGTGGTGGTAGTAGGGTTTTTTTTAATATAATTGTGTATTTTCTGCTTCCATGATTTTTGATCCACGTTGACCAAAGTGGGAAAGACAAGTGAATTCCTGCGTGTCCTCCCAAAACTGGCAGCTTGGAAAGGGCAGAGACCACGAGCAGTGTGTCTACAAGAGAAAGCAAACAGAACTCAGCTGTTACTCTTCCCATTCCACAATCAATCCAGCAGCCCACACATCCAGAGGTGCTGCAGACTTCCCACTCTCAGTTCCAGGCCTGGATTGCTGCAACAGGGCACTCCTGGAGGTGGCAGCTTAGGCACAAAAAGAAAAGCAGGAGAAGCAGGAGAGAATTCCAGGAGTATGGATACAAATCCAAGAGAAGGGAAGCTCTGCTGGCCACAGATGCACCTATATTGCCTATTTTAAGCTGTAGTAAAATATGAGGATTTCATCAGTAAATGTGGTTCACATGCCTGTTACCATATCACATTTTAATAACACAGTTATCTGCAAAACCAAACTGCAGTTGAAACTCATATTACAAGTTTCTAATTGTTTTCCATCACATTTCTATTTTGTAGATCAACTTCCACGTGACTTTACTTGAAGACAACTTTATGTTTTGTTCCTTAATTAGAACACAGACCCATCTACCAGACTGTAGAAACCACTCTCTGAAAAAACACCCATTTTCCATATGTTTTAGTTTTACAGAAATAGGTAGCTTAAGAAAAATATCACTGTGTGCCACAGCACTTCTGTGAAACAAAGGATGAATTGGACCACATTGTAATCCAATACATATGGCACGTATGCATTTTTTAATTATTAACTTCTATTTTTCCTCACCACTGAAAATGTGTACTCATCAGTTCTTCTGTATTGATGTTACAGCTATGAATTACTCAGAGGTATTAAAACCACTGCTACAAAAAGCATTCCCTTGATTTACACCAATTCCCTTTCTTCCTTAAGATGAAACAAAGTCAGAAACAAAGACCCCACAGACTAAAACTGAGGAAAATGAAGTATCAGCTGTTCACAGCTCCATGAGATGGTTACAGAGGAACGTTAGGAGTCTCTGAGTTACCTGCACATTAACAGAAATGCCCTCTGTGAACAATTTTCCCTTCAATCTGAGACACACAGCTGAATATCTGGGGATAACTGACAACTGATCTAATATTATTATTCTTAGCCAATACACATGAAGAGGGACATGGATATTTTATCTTTCCCACTTAAGTTAAAAACGTGGTGCAGGTCAAATGGGAAGATTAAAGAGCTGGAAGTTTAGGAATAGGGTTAGGTAACAGCACACCTCAAGAATATTCTGATGAAGGCAGTTCTTGAGTAACTGGCACTGCAAGGGGCACCGAACCCTATCCTGACAAGGCAAGTGCAGTCAGATGGACTTTGCTGCAGAACTGCTTCATCTGATTCTTCGGGAGAAAATCTGTGAGTGAATGAAATACAAAACCTATACCACAGGAAATGTCACACATGTTTCCTTTCTCACATTTATACAGCATTAAAGGTGGATCAAAGGACAAACAGCATTGCCATGAATTATCAAGTGGATATTAAATCTGACTGCGTGATCCCACGGGGCCCTCTGTCTTTCCAAAGTCTCTGCAACAATCCAACCAACCACAGGTAAGAGTTCACAAGACTGAGTTTTCAGAGGTGTGTTAAAATCTGCCCTTTACTCTGTCTTCATTTTCAATTCCAGTGCAGCTGATTTGAAATGCTATCAAGTAATAAAGAGACACGAAAATACCCATCTACTGAGCAAACACAAGGTCTTAACTGTTGCAGTTAAATGCCTGTGGGCAACTGTTTGTGCATAATTTTTTGTTTTACTGATCTCACCTACAGGTCTCAGTGGTTCCTGCAAAGCCAACTGCACTTGGCAGAATCCCAGAAATGCACTGGATAACACGTTATCTGTAGGTGAAAACTCAACTCCTCCATTACATTTCCATCGAGAACCCAGAGCTAAAAGTCAAAGAAACATTTTTCCCCTCGTGCAACCCAATAGCTACCAACCAGCTCCAAAGGGAGTGCAGAGGAAGAAGGGGAAAAAAAAAAAGGGGGCAGTAAATGAAATATTGGGCAAAGGGGAAAAAGTACTGAGAATAAAATAGTGAACAAGACAGAAAATGAAAGGAAGCTCCTGCAGTATGAGAAAGAGTCACACTATAAAAAGATACAGCAAAGAGACATGAGAAACTCCTGAGGAAAGACATATGCAAAATACCAAGCCCAGCATATAAAATTCAGCAGTGGAGGAAGATTTCAATCTACAAGTTCAGTCTTGATGAAAGTATCTCAAGAGAAAATGCAAACGGTTCTGAGCCAGAGCACAGAAACAGAATTCTCAAATGTGCACCAAACCATATTTTTCTGAGAGGAATTACAATACACCACAATTCCAATGATGTGTGTAGCAACAGAAAAAGGGACATTAACAATCCTTTACAGCCATACAACCCCCTAGATCAGCCTGTTATTATCTACAAGAATGCCTATGTTGTGGTAAAATTTCTGTTTAGAGATCTCATCTCTGTCTTCATAGGAGAGATCTGTTTTAATAGAGAGGTTGTGGGAACATCCATCATTTCAGCCTTCTCTCTGAATAACAACTTTCTGTAATCTGTGATGATTACTTTTCCCGTTACATAATCCAGTTTTCCCAGAAATATTAATACATGAATGTTGTTTAAACATGTCAGGACTCAAAAAGCAGCAAAATTCACCCAGAAATACGACAATATACACTTAGTTGTTCTCCTTGTAGCAAGTCTTATCAACAGCTCTTGAAGGTTTTGGTATATTCGTATTTTCTCAATGTCACAGTAATTTCCTGGAGAGTGAACACAGCTGTATGAATGTGTAAGTCATCAAGCCACATAATGCAACAAGAAATAACCAGCCAAAGAGGCCAAAGCACAACAGTCCATTTCTCCCAATCATAACTCAGGAACAGTAATCTGCTTTCTATCTACCAGGGAAAGCGTCCACTTCGGACCAGTGGCTGAAGCTGCAGATATTTGATCATTATTTTGAAATCATAGTTTGTCTAAACCATGCTCAAATTCCAAATTTTCTGATTAAAATGATTTATTCAGATCCAAGACTGAACAAAATTTCATTATAGAAATAATGCAACTCTCGTATCAAACCCCCAGCCATGCTGGATTAAACAATCCTCTGGGCCTTGTGCCCCATATTCACAGGAACTGCTGCTGTGACCATTTACAGAAACTGCTACCAGTGGCTCAGCTCCTCATGTGAAGCCAACTGAAGATCATCTGCACTTTCAGAACTCACAGCAAAACACAGAGCATCTCCTAAACAGCAAAACACAGAAGTCAAAGCAGCATTACAGAGACTGTGAAACAAAAACTGTGTCCTCATCTACTATTTGAAGACAGGTTTTCTCCATGAAAACTTTCTTCAGCGAGGGACTCGCCCTTTGCTTTCAAAAATCTCTCTCCCAGTTCCCACAAAAGAATAATTCCCACAGTCCTACTTACAGCCAGCCAGATGAGAAACACAAAAACAAGTTAGTGCTCTTTTCTAATGATAATTGGAACATGTCTATAGTTACATTTAACAAATATAAGTAGCAATGTAGACATCATTTACTCTGGACAAAGTTCTGAAATCGCTGCATTTGATCAGTTAATCTTCCTTAACACAATAATGCTGAGCCTTTCCCAAGACACTCTGAAGAAAGGACCCAACCTTAAATTCTGTTATGATAATTGCATAAGCTGTATTTGCAGTGCCTATTGGATAAATATTGCTGATAAATCACTGAAATCTAATTATAGGTTATAATACCTTTGGTTTTCTTTCCAGCTAGTTTTTAAGAGAAAATAAGTAACAGATGCATTTTTAGACACACAAAAACCTCCCCTCCAGCCCCCCAAAAACAGTTCTGGCTAAAGAATTCCTATGGCTAGAAATGTATAAACCACATTGCTGTACCATACTGCATATTAAATAGAGTTTAATTTCGTTTGAGGTAGAAACAAGGAAGAAAAATGAAGGCTGAAGAGTACGAAAATTATAAAGCACTTCAATTTTTTGTGGAAGGACTTTAAATACTCAATGATTTCTATATTTTTTGGTAAGAAACAAAAGCAGAATTCATGGTTACCATAGTTACACATACTCTTTGTTGTGTTTCAATGCCACATGATCTGATTCAAAGTAATACACATCAGGCTCTTCCTCATCCTCCTCTGCAGTGTGGATGTTGGCACTCTCTTTGGCAGATGGGACACATCCAGCAACAAGCCTAGTCTCAGAAAGTGGCTTTCTCAGTCCATCGCTCCCACGATCCCCCGCACTACAATTCCTCTCCTTTTCATTCTGCTTAATTTCTTCAGACTTTTTGGGAGATCCACTGACATTAGGAATACCTACAGGTACACTCTTTTCAGTAGGGCTGAGATTATTCTCCTCAACCTGCCCGTTTTCTCGGCACGGGGAGCTGTTTTTAGTGGGGCTGCTTCTGGCGGGGGCAGCCCTTCGGGGAGAAGTTCTCAACGTGTATCTGTGTTCCTGCAGGTCCAGCACGGATGTCACCTGGGCTGGGACACAGTTCAGCACTGCAGGATGCGGGTCAGGTTCACCTGAGATCGATGCACTGTCGCGATGAGCACTGGGGCTGCTGTTGGTGTTTTCAGCACACTGTTCCTTAGAGGCACTACTATCTCCCACAACATCCACCTCCTCCTCCGAATCCCTCAACAAAGATGGCTGGATTTCAGAAAAGGACCCTGGAGCTGGCTCATAGGCCTGATTGCCACGCTCCTCGGGCAAGCAGTCATTTATTATTTTGTGGTCCTCCAACTTTACCTGTTCTTGAGAGTTTGTGCAAGGCACATAATGGTCTACGACACCGTCCTCTTTGCTGCTGTTAAGCAGCAACGAAGAATGGGCAAACGAGTTTCCATTTTCTGCTACTGTTTTGTCCTTGGGCGGGCGGGAACCGGCACTGCTCTGCTTCGTGTTCCCATCAAGCTGACACTCGTCACAGTTCAGAGAATTGGAGTCTCTCTCCCCAACTCCATTGACAGTCTGATAACCTGCGACCTCCTCGACCGCCGCAGAGTTATGAAATCCTTCCGCACAGGCATTCACCTTTTTAACTTCCCTTTTCTCACAATCATCCAGTATGAGACATCGGCAAGCTCGCTTGGTCCCGCCGGGGGCCGCGTCATTGTCCTGCGCTGAGCTCTTGTGCTCCGACGGCTCCTGCTCCGCTTTGGGAGGCAGCTCCTCGGAGCTGGCGGGCGCCTCTGAGCGCAGACAGCGCTTGATCCTCTTCAGCACCGGCGACACGGGCTCCGCCTGCCTCTTCTCGCCGTGCTCCACCGGCTGCCTGTCCGCATTGTCCTTCTCGGAAGCAGACAGCCCTCTCTTCCTGGGGCTCACCCACGGCTCCCGCGCGCTCTGCTGCTTCACATCGGCAGCTCTCCCACCGTTGCTGCCCTTCTGAGCCTGCACAGCCTCTGGCCTCTTCTTTGGGGACCGGGATCGGATCTGAGGATGGGGTGAAACCTCCTCCGGGTGAGCGATGCTGCGGTTCCTCAAGGTTCTGCCACAAAAGTTTTCATCCAAACCATTTAAACCCACTGTAGATCTTGTAACACGAGTGGATCGAGAAGCAGCCATACTACGGCGAGTCCCTAAAGTGTGTTCATCCTGATCCACTCATCGGGAAACCTTCGAAACAATGGAAACAGAACAGTCAGAAAGAAATATTGAAAATCCACCTCCAGAGCCAGCAGACCTGCAGAATATTTTGTCACAGACACACCAGTGTAAAACTGAGCAAGCCCTGCAGTGCATTCATACCACTTCTTCCCCTGCTATTTCTTTGGGTCATTAAAAAGTTTTCCATCTCAGCTACAGAGTAGCTGACTTGGTATTTGTGGTTGTTCTGGCTTTAGTACTTGTGTGGGAATATTTGTGCCTTATGTAAGGCTGGAATGTTCCACTTAGGCTCTGGCAACTAAAACACACAGTTTTTATGTATTGTACCTATTAATGTACTGGTATTATTAATTGTCCGTTCTAGGAAGAGGTAGGAGCTTGCATTTTTAATATCCCAGTTGCACGGTTTCACACACTAAGAAGTGAACCATTAAAATCACATTTGCTTGCTCACTTGTTGCTTAAAGCAAAACCAAATCACTTATTAATGAGAACCGCAATTCTAATTCAACAGAAAATCAAAAAAAACAGAGCACACCAGTAAAATGAAATAACCCAAAATCTCTGACTCAGAATCATACAATCATTCCACTCGGAAAGGACTCTGGGAGGCAACCCTGTCCACCCTCTGTTGAGATCAACCTCAGGACTAAATTCAGATGTCGCTACGTGGGACACTGTGCACCAGCTGGGTCTCGAAAACACTGAGCACAGATATCCCACAACTTCTCTGGGCACTTTGTGCCAGTGTTTGTCTTTATAATGAAAGTATTTTTTCTCATGCCCAGGTGTGTTTTCGCATCACTTACAACAAACAGCCTGGCTCTCTCAGTAATCTCCTCTGAGGCTACAGGAGAAGGTTTCCCAAGTCTCCTCCCTTTTAAACTTTCCATACAGCTGGTGAGATGAATCATCACCTCTATCAGATTTAAGTAAATTCAGACTCAAAGATGAGTTTAAAACATCCCATTAGAGAGTGTCTGTATTTCACATTTCAGGGTGAAATGTAGGAGTACTCGACAACCTCAAAGTAACATTTTTAAGAGAGATCAGTTCAGTCTTACCCTTCTATTCATTTCATCTTTAAAAATCCAATGTGTCAAACTGCACATCCCCACAGCTCTGTCATGACAGCCATGCTAATGAACAGATTCACATCTGTGATAATGGCATGCCTTCCCTTTTTCATCTACCCAATTCCAGATTATACAGACCTGTTCGACTGACACTTGATGTGAAGACTTAAAATTTTAAATATGGAATCAAACCTTTCCCACATTACTCAGAAAGGCTGAAAACGATGAAGGCAGAAAAGAGTTTCAATAGGTGTTCTTCATTTTCAGCCAAGGAGATAAAAAAAGAACATAAAATAGTAGATTTGTGAGAATTTAAGTGTAAGACAGCACATCATCCTGTGTAACAAGGAAAAGACAATTACAAAGGGGAACTTTCACATGCTCTCAAAACTGCCTTTTACTTGTGCTTCTCCCACCCTCCTGCTCATCAGCTGTGCCTGGCAAGGTGCACTGTTTGTCCTCCTGGAAATACATCTGAAGAGCTGCTACAGCACTGACTTCTGCTCTGTCCATTTAGGAGGAAAAAAGGGTGAGCTGCCCGATGCCCTCAGAGAAAATGTAAATAATATGGCACAGGGCAAACGTGCAAAACATCAGCAGCTGACTTGGAGAGAGAGAAAAACATTATATGTTGTCCATAATGGGTTTTTATACCTATTTTCCACATGGATAAGCTTGTCTGGGTATTGTCCCTTTTTCTGCACAGCAGCTCAATGGTTTCTGGAGAGTGATCACATTTGGGGCTGAACCCAAACGGGAAGAGCAGGTTTTATTTACATATTCCACTTCTCCCAGCATGTTCCACTTACAGGTAGAGCACATGAAGGATGAGTACCTGACACCTCAAATCAACACCAAGAACATAAACTAAACCAAATTCAAATGCATGCTTTGGTTGGTGGTTACTCCTGCACTCTACAGGAATCATATGTAAGAATAAACCTTGACTCATTTGCGGGTATGGTACTTTCTAAAGAAAATGAAAAAACTTACCATTGCAAAACTAGAAGAAATAAAAACTTCTGGCATTTCATACAGCAGACTCTTCCTGTGCCACTCAAATAATATCAAATAATATCACCATTGCTGATTTCCATGATGTAAATCCAAGTGCTTTACTGGTTTATGCTATCACATTAACAAGACTTTGAAAACTGTTGAGAAAAACACAAAGATATCAATAAAACACTTAAATTGCTACATTGAAAACGAAGAAAAATGCAACAGGGCATATAAAGAGTAAAAGCTTTTTTAAGAATTATCAATTTTCGAAGTGTCCTACACAAAGAAAGAACAGCATGCTATAAAGTAATTAAGAATTTGAACTACTAATTTAGGTTTCAAATGCAAAATATCTTTCTTGGTAGTTCCTAAGTGATTCTCTGTATCACACACTGAGTGTGTAAGCAAATGCGTTCAAACCTCAGAAGATATTTGAAGAGACACAGGAAAACAAATAGTGAAAGGTATTACAACTAACAAGTTATGAAATGCATCGTCAAATGTGTTTTATAATTAGATACACAGTGAAAAACAATTATTTCTGCTCTTTAATTTTCATTAACTGAGCCAAACTCTGCATGTGTACTGGCCCCAAATCCCTGAACAACCTTGTCCTGCCCGACAGGACTGAACCGCTCTCTGGAGCCCACATGAAACCTGTCCTTTAACAGAACCCCTCGTGCTGTGGGGTCCCAGAAATCACCAAGGAACAGGGGCTACTGGAGCTTTCTTCGTGTTCTGCTGACTTCACAAACAAGATGATTTTCATCCTGACAGTCCGAGCCCTTCGTGATGCCCAACACGAGCTGACAGGTTTCTCCACAGTTTTTATATTCAGGTTACTGGAAACTGTCTTTACTCCCAACCTAGTAATGATTTCACACTGCTAAGAGCAGAAAATGAATTCACTATTAAGTTGTCAATTCAAAATATAAACTAACTAGGAGATTAATTACGTCTAGTTGTAGTGGAATTCAATAACATGTTACTTGAGGTATCACAAATTCCATTATGCAGATAACGAAATCAAAGCAGGTCTCAATTATTCAGTGGGATTTCTTAATTTAACAAGCAGCAGACAACTGTCATGATAATAAGAGAAATAAAGAATGGGAAAAGGAGGCAAGGAAAACACTTGAAAATGCAAGTTACTTAAAACCCATTTTGTTGCCTTTCCTAAAGATCCCTTTATCTGACTGGAAAGACACACACGGAGAGACCAAAAGTACTGAACAAACAACAGACCCCAACAAAACCACCAAAGCTCAGCAACTTGGCTAAAAATAAAAAAAGAACTTGTACCCACTCAGGATTTGCTGTTCAGCAGCAGTTTGCAGGGAGGGAATCATTAATTTAGGAAACTGGGAACTTTAAGCAGACTACACTGAAATGATTGCACCTTAATTACAGCTTAAGACCTAGAAAACAACATTCACAAGGGCTTACCAAGTGAACAATTAAATCATTTTTCCCCAAAGTTTCCCTGGAAAAACTGTCTTGACAATTAACTATTATTCCTTTACATGGCATAACCAATTACAGTGACTTTTTTTCACATAAAAACCCCACATCGTCCATGGCAGAGAAATCCAAGGGAAGAGCAATTCCATGTTTTGGACACCACTCATTTTAGAAGCTATTTATGAGCTGGGGTAAGGAGTGCAAGGGAAACTAAATACTCTTTTAGATCTAAGCCCTTCTTCAGGGAGCCACACCAACATTTAATAAAGAGCATTGGAAAGATGGGATCAAGACTCCAAGTCTGAAGATGAGCATCAGCTAAGAAACAACATCCTGGATGTTCCACTAAAAATGAATCCTGCCTATCTGGGAATGAAGTATGAGCCCAATAGTTTAAAGGAATTAAGAAAAAGGGATGTTCACACTGGGGGTAAACAAGACCTGAAAACCTCTCTGTGATAATTGTGGTGGAGCTTTTCCTACACGTGGAACTTATGACAGATAAATTAACATTACACACAACAGCAAACAAACAGAACCCAACAACTGTGTAAAAAAATGTATTTTATTCTTTTTAAAAAGAAGGAAATCCGTGCCGGATTTTACATCACCTTTTTCAAACTGTAACGCTTCGGAACAGGCATCACTTTTACCCAAACCTTTCTAACACCAAGAACCAGAACACTGTCTGGGAAGGAAAACAAGTGGAAATACCGATTACTATGATGTGTGGTTTGAGGGTATAAGATCGTGCATAATTTACCCAGTTTGAGACAATACACACTCGATTATCCGATATCTCATCCCAAAATATTTAATTTTGAAACCTAATGATTTTCTAGACTTACTATAACTGTATTAAAATACCTGTGACTCTACATAGGACGACAGCCAAGCCTGGATTTTCCTGACCCTCTAATCTCAGAAGCCACTCTGACCACTGGCCACTGTTTAGTCAATGGGACTAATTAAATTGTATATGAAAGGATAGCAAGGTAAAATAAAGAAAATTAAAAAAAAAAAAAAAAAAGAAGTAGAATAGTAGGAAAAACTTACCAACAGGTTCTAAAAGCTATCAAACTAGCAAGGGAGGTGTTTTACTCACAATTAAAACTGGCTAAGAACCAAGATGGATAGTTCAATATGCTGTTTTTCTTCCTTAAAATAGATGGGTTCACCAGGTTAGACAAACCTACTCTCATGTAAGAGAGAAAAAATAATCTTTAGAAAGAATCTTTTTATGGAAAATTATTTCTACTTCTTTGGAGGTAGGGGGGAATTCATTGGGAGGATAAGTGTGATGGAGGCAAACAGCCAAACATTTCAGGATAAGCTTGCAAAATGACTTTGTATAAAATTAAATATGAATTACACAAGTATGACTTTGCAGGAGGACTCTAGAAAAGTAACCACTGCATCAAATTTCTTCTCCTTGAAGCCTAAAACACTTAAACTGCTTTCAGTTTCTTGTATCTTGGCCAAATTAGAGTTTGTGCTGAAATTATACCCTGAAGCATCTGTCTCAGACTGATATTCCCACCCTCCTGTCTCTCCCCTGAATTCTCAGTCAAAATAATTAGTCATTTCTGTGCACAAATATGGAAATTGTTTTAAACCCCTCTTACTGCTTAAGACACATCTATTTCCTCAAGAAGCTTTTCTACCTTCCTATTTTGGAAGAAGGAATTGGAATTTGGCAGGGAGGACAGAACTGCTGGTGGAGCTGAGCTGAAGGTGGGCCAAGGGGAATGGAGGGGTAAGGAGAGCAGCTCCATCAGCAACAGGACTGGATGCTGACTGGAGAAAGGCAGACTGGGAACCCTGAGGAACTGCTGGAAGATAAAGGGATCACTAATGTGAAAAAGGAAATCTGGAACTGGGAGTAACTGGAAGAACAGACAGGGAGAATCCCTGATTTTCCCTGGTTCCGATCAGTGCACACACAGCACGCAGCCCCCATCCCAACCACCTGTCCCAAACACCTGGGACAGCTCTGCCAACACAGCCCTCTGTGGGACTGCACTCTGCAGTGACCCACAAACAGGTCAGAGCTGAAAATATCATCTCCTTTTCCTTTCAGATGGTTCCAGATGAATCAATTCCACATCACAGGCCAGTGTGCTGCAGCACAGGAACAGAACCAAAGGGGAAGATGTCAACTTTGTCCGGTGGCACCACAGCCCCTGGGCACAACACACGACATTCCACACCTCAACACACCAAACAGTGTGTTAACCTTAAGTGTGTCACCTTAGCTCATTTAAAAAATGCAAAAAATGATCAATGACTGTACCACCATTTAATACAAATTGCATTTATCCTGAATAAAGAGAAAGCTTTAGCTGAACACCCTTACTGAACTTATTTATTGACTCATATGGAGTCAATAAATACTAGTAATATGTAGACAATAAAGTCACTTTGTCTGATACAATTAACTTATCAAGAAAATTAAAACCAGACTATGAAAGAAATACCTTCCATGTCCCAGTTAACCTCATTTATGGCCCATCCCTGTAAATCCTTATCATCCCACCTACCCACTCCACTTTATCATCCCAGGTGAAAGTCCCACTCTAAATTAGAATATGCCTTTTTCATGTGAAACCATTCAGTTGCTAATTAGCTTTCCTGTGATCCAAAGAACATCTCCTCTGCAGGATTACCAAAACATGTGACCAGCATCTTGGAGATACATTAAATCACACAGGTTCTTGAAAAGCTCATTATAAAATTAATTACACTAACTTGATTACAGTAACCACTCATCAAAATGTTACTCTGGCAGAATAGACTCCAGTATTATTTAATCTCTTACCCACAGCCAGAACACAGTTTTATATAAATAGGAAAAATATTATTTCCTGAAGAAGTGATTATTGCAATCTGCAGAATATATCTAGCATTAAAAAAATTGCTCTTTCCAATGGTTGGCTGCAATTGTAAGGGGCCATCGAGTACTTAATAATCCTGCTAACACTTAACAGTTTACCTTTGGGAGAGCTGCCAGTTCTTTACAGTTCTGAGGTGTTTACTCCCAGATGCATTTAGGGGTTTGCCATGTTGGGCAAAGGATTCAAATACTACCCAGTGACAAGAGTAAACAGAGGGACACCTCAAGGGTTGATGTGAATTATAGCTCTGAATGCTTAAAACACCTTCTGGACAGACTGGGGGAAAGGAGAGAACCCAGAACCATCCCAAAATCTCCGAAGGAGAGGAATGCAGCTTGTCCCAGCCAAGCTGTGGCCCTGCTGTGTCTCCTCAGCAGGTGCATTTTCGTGCTCCCACAATTCCAGGCCCCCCTTGCCACAGCAGCTCATACTGCCGCTCATCACAGCACCGCTCACCGCACAACCAGACGTGTTCTCACGTGCAAGGGGCTCTGCAAAGCGATGGAACAGCTCCCACAACAGTGGCAGCTTGAAACTTGAAGCACAGCAACAGCCTGCTGCCACCGAATCTCAGAATAACTGCAGTTGGAAAAGACCCTTAAGATGGTGTCTGGTTTTGACTGGCAGTCATTTCTAAGAGCCCCAGCTCTGTTAAATGCTCCTGTGGCTGCGCTGGGACTGGCTCTGACACGTTAATACAGCTGTACTACAGCGAGTCCCATCTCTGCTGCACTGCCAGCAGGGAACATCCATTTTCCACAGAAACTGCCTGAGACGCCACAGCTGCTGAAATGTTTCACTGCTGTACCTCTGTGCAGTCGTGCCAGTGCTCAAAACAGCGATCTGCAGCAAGAGGAGCCATCCCTGCCTTTTGCTCCAGCCTCCCATGCAGGACATTGCTCATTTCCACCGTCTCTTCGTGCTGTTTGGAGTACCTGCAGATGGCCTTTGGAGCAGCTCTGAACACGCTGCTGCTCCGGGAGCTGCGTGTCAGCATCACCTGACCAAGAACCAAGAACCACCCTCTCTCCTCAGGAGGACTTGAGGGCAGACAAAGATTTTCTCCCAGCGCTTGGGCACCCCAAAAAAACTACAGATATCATCTTACAGTTTATTCCCAGCTGCTTTCCAAATTCTGCTGCAGAGCTGACACTGAGCAGAGGGTTCACCCCCCTCTCCCTGGATGTCCCCTCTGTAAGTGCTCTCAGTAAGAGGGCTGTCACACATATCCAGTCTCCCTGGCTTGGCAGTTCCAGCTGGGGAGCACCGAGGGTGTTGTAAATGCATTAGGAACCACTTTTGAAAGCTCTTAAAAGAGCAGAGAGCAGCCCCTTCTGCTGTCTGACTGCACTGCTGTCCTGTCTCTGGGCACAGGAACCCACACCTGCAATATGAGCATTACCATGCACCCCTTCCTTTCATCAACTACAACTGCTGCTAACAGGGGCCTTTATTAACAATACACCAGCTTTATTATAAGAGTGGGCCCAGTTCAATTAGTACATTACTTTTTCTAGGTGCTTCTATTTACACCCACCTACTTTCAGACAGGATAGCTGGCCACGATTTTCTTGATTTATCAGCACAGTGGTAGCCTAGCTTACTTTTTTATTCTAATATATATAATTCAAACAGAACTATGATCGTATCATGTGCAATTCTGTTTTGTTTGACTGCCATTTTGCTTTCTTCTCTTGCTTGCTCAGGAGGTCTTTGTAGGCCAGGGCATTCACTGATAAACAATATGCTGCCTTTAATTTCCCAGGTTTTCTGTGCTCTGCCTGGCCTATGCTGACATTACTCACTGCAAATACAAAGGAAGTTCTGTCTGGCCTACATTTACATTTAAAATCTCAGCCTTTTAGTTATTCTTACTTTCTCAATATGAACATCTTTTTCAGTTGAACACTCTGGCATTAAATGTCATTACTGCCCTGTAAAAATCCAGGGAGTTGTTTGTTCTTTTCCTACAGCTCGTTGCTTTTCCTGAGACCACTGACAAATAACCTTTAGGCCTGCTCACTTTGATTTTTCATCCAGATGCAGGCCTGCTCATAGGTTTTGTAGTTCCTACAGCCCTTAGCACAGTTAAAATTCAGACCAGTCTGATTCACACTTTTTTTTACTCTTTCAAAGTCACAAATTTATTCTCTTGAAAGGTTAAGCCAGAAGATACTTCTCCCATAGTGCCAGTATGCATCAGCTGTTTCTTCTCCACGCATCTTATTAACTTGCTAAATATACATATTTTATAGGTTTAAAATGCATTGCCAAGTATTTCTGAGACTTTACACTGTTACTCTAAGCCTACCATTAACCTGTCAACACAGTGCTGAATTATAACTACAGTTTTTGCTTCCTTCATCCAACTTTGTGATAGAAGGGATACCCAGGTACTCTGTTTGATTCCTGTTGTCCATCAGGGGTTTGTTTTGCAACACTCAGTTGATGATTTCCTGCAGTTAGGAGACAATTTACTTTCAAACCTGTGCTCGCTGTCGAAGCAGAAGATGAGAAATGCCTAGCAAGTGACCAATTCATTCTGATTCTCCTATCCTGTCCCACTTCCCAAGTGCTCCATCAAGCCCTTTCTGAAGTGCTCCAGATCCGAGGGGTTTAACAGTCACCTGAGCTGCCTGCTCAGCTCCACAGCTTCTTCCTCGGGAAACTCAAATGCAAATCACCGATGGTAAACTTTATTATCTTCAAGCCTCTTTTCCCAGGCAGGGTAAAGCCAACTGTCTGTGCAGTCGGTGCCGTGTCTCCAAGAGCAGCGATCAGCAGATGGTGAGGCAAGAGCTGCTATATTTAATACCTTTACAGCTTCCAGCTATTCTTAGCTCACAGTCCTCTTAAGTCATATGTGATTTCTATCTATTTACTAAACTTCAATGAATCTCTCTGCCATGAATTTTCCCTGCCTTCCCCTGAGCTCCCATGATTTTTTTTAGCATTCATGCTGCCCTAGTGATGTGCTGGTAAAAGAGAATTCGAAATTTTCGTTTCTACTAGTGGGTATAAAGACCCACAGCCTGGCAGAAAGATTAGATACCCACTGCAACTCACACCATTCCAGCTTTATCTCCTTCTCCATTCTGTCTTCAGTCGGTGTTTTGGTTGGTTTTTCTTTAATTTGCATAAAAATGTGGTGTTTTACTCAGGGCTCCCCCTTCTACCTCAGTTTTTCTGACTTTGCCTATATAAATTTTTCCAGGGATGGAGAAAAAAAAAAAAAAGCAGAATTCATGGTATTCTCAGTGCTGGAAAGGTATTGCATGCAGAAAACATGCCTTTGCAACTACACTGTCAGAGGTGCTTCAAACAGATACACTCAGCAGTAGCAACCCAGGTATGTGTTTGCAGCTGTATCCACCCTGTTGGAACAATAAGGCTTCAAGGTTTTAAACAGCATCTTGCCTTTTCTCATTTTAATTTGCTGAAACTGAAGTAATTTCTCACAAAGATTTGACTTTTCCCTCTGTCTGGAGACAATAGGGCTCATGGCTACAATAATATTCCTGGATTTTATACATCACCAGTTATTAATTCAATAATACAGGGCAAACCATGACCACATCTTAACAGAACAGCAATTAGGGCATTTAACCTTTTATATAAAAATACATGTCTGGCTACGGTATCTCAAATTCTTGATAATATTTATTGCCACAAATAAAGAGGAGATGCTCATTTTATCATTCCTTGCATTTATTCTGTGCAATCAGCTAAAAGAACTGAAGAAACACTCAAAGGCTGCTCAAGTTCCAGGTTCAGCCACCAGAGAACTCCTCAAAGCACGAGAACAAAGGAGAAAAAAGAGCTCCTGCCTGTCTACCCTGAGCACATTTTATCCCAGATTCAGGAGAGGGGCAGGAGCTGCCAGAAGGTGGCTCGGGGAGCGGGAATGATCCAGTTCCCATCCTATCCTGAGCAGATTGCTGCAGTTCACACACTTCCCTACATGGCCAGCCCAGCCCAGCAGCACCAAATCTGCACTTGCACTTCAGCTCCTGCTCTCCACAGGCACGGGCTCTGTCTCCCAAAAATGAATTTGCATAATAAATCTTGCACGCCACAGAGCCTCAAACGACAGCATACTCAAAAACTTACCATTTCAAGAATTTAGATAAACCTTAGACCAACTGGTTATTAACTAGGGACTTTGGTACTGTCACAAACACAATGTATTTTCCTGTCTTAGCCCTCTGAAACGTTCAGCTGTAGAGAGAGATGATATTACTCCAAAATGCTTGTTTTTCACAAGACCAAACACAATATGACCTGGAGCTTTCTGACTTTGCCACAGCTACAGTTTGAAATTTTTTTAGAGTATGAATTTGAAAATAATCCCTGAAAGCAGTTACAAAGTTAGAAATCACACTGATTCACTCTGACAGTCATATGCACATTTACAGTTACAAAGATATCAAGCAGAAGTCTCTATATAGGGTTCTTTTTAATAATAGATCACTTACAGTTTGCCAGTGATGTCCTAAAAAAGCCTTACTGGCTCTTTCTGGCAGAGTTTTTTCAAATGAATCCAAGGAATCCAAGAGCACTGTATCAAACCAAGTGCTATGCCTGTTCCTTACTTAGTGCCTCTGAAGGGCAGACATCAAATATTAAGTAAGGATTCACCTGACAAATGTAGTTTCCATGCCATTCACAGAACTGCTTAACCTTTTTAAAAACGTTACAGGAACAAAAACAACCCTGACTGCCCGTTATCTTGGGGAACATCTACAATTTCTGTGAAAAAACATGAAATTGTTCAGCTGTGAACAACTGTGTTACCTGCAGCACAATGCTACAGCCACTGAAGGAGAAAAATAAACACAGTAAGAATGTGTCTCCTAAGCAGCCCTTGCTGCATCTTGAACACAAAAAGCCCTCATAACTCAGTGATACATTATCTCTCTGAGGGCAATGAGCAATTAAACACATTCCTTCCTCCACAACAGGGGGGAAAAAAGACTCCATGAAAGCCCCATCCCTGTAAAAATCAGTCCCACAGTATCTGAGGCCACACCTTTGCTGGACACTTCAGGAGTTGATGGGTACCTCATCTGGTTTATCTCCCTGCTGCTCTGCAAACAGAAGCCGTCCCATAACTTCCATTATTCCCGTTGTCCTTTTCTGCACCAAGTCTGTCAGTGTGGGGTAATCATTTCCAAAGCATGGCCTCTGTAAGTCGCAGATTTTTACCACAGAGTGGTTAATATTTTTTATGTCATGACCTCTTTCTAACAATGCTCCACACTCTTTGCTTTTTCTGACACCTAATGAAAACTGAGCTGGTGGTTTTACAGGAATGTCTAAGAAACAGCTGATTTCAAGTAAGAGTTGGTTCGGGGTTTTTTTTGCATAAAGTTGTTTTATTCTTATGCATTACTTCACATTTCTGACAATGACTTTCTGTTTCTATTTTAATACCCATTTTGTGAGATCCCTCTGACTCAAGACAGTGGTGAAATAAAAGAATCACCAGATTTGTGTCATCTTAGCACCTGATGAGGGTCCTAAGACCCTCCAAATGCTTACTTTTCACAAGATGACCGGGAGCTTTCTGAGTTTGCCACAGATACAGTTTGAAATTCTTAGAGTACTGGTATTCAGGGTTGAAATGACCATCTTCTGCCATCTAAAACACCTGCCTACTCTCCCTTCAAATGCCCCTCCTAAACCCCAGGCCAGCTAAGGTGGGCACTGCTTCCTTTCTGGAGTCCTCTGTGCATACACTGGCTTCTCCTTGCTCAGTTGAGGAAAACATCAACACTTTTTGGCTTTTAATTGGCTCTCAGTGGTGAGCAAGGAGCGACTCTACAATGTATGTGCATTTAAACAGCCACTAAGGAAACAAAAACGTAAATCCACGTGCGAGTTCAGAGAACCAGAATTAAAAATGAGCTGATGGGTGCAGGAGCCTCTGTCGGAGGTTACGCGTCCACTGACAACGAAGGCCACAAGGGTGGCAAACAATTCCTTCAGAGACTGAGCCCCAGCTCCTTCAGACTGAGCCCTCTTTCAGCAGGTGGTGGGGTTTAGAAAGGTGTCCACTCTCACCCCAAGTGGGTAACTCTCAGAAGGATCTCGCCACTTTGCCTCCCAACTACTGCAAAGGTCTCCACCCCTGCTCACTCCTATCCGTTCAGACACCTCCCAAAGGAGCATTTCCTCCGTTTATTGTTTTGTCCAAGGCACCACTTTCCTTGTGCCTTTCTAGCAAACAAAGCCACGTCCATCCCTGCTCTCACTCCTTCTCAGCAGGGTGGATTCAGAGGCTGGTGAGCCTTCCCTCTTTAATTTTGCAACAAGACTTCCCAGGCGAGGTTTCACTTTACCGTTAAGTGATTTGATCTGCAGAAAGGAGCAATCCCACTCCCCTGTAACTCTCAGGAGCATCATCCTTATTATTCCCACGTATTTGCTTTCGTATTCCATCCGATCTCACAGTGAGCTGATTGAGAAAGCACAAATCCTTACAAAAGAGGCATTTTCCTCCTAGTTCAGCTTCCCAGACAGGCTCAGTGTAATGGTCAGACGAGCACAGGGCCAGTGGAAAGCAGAGGCCACGGTATGTATTTTGGTGACAGACATTCCCTGGATCAGGTTAGCTGTAACGTGAAGCCTTCCCCTCAGGCTCCACCCTGTGCTCTGTATGCCCAAGAAGCACAGTTACTTCTGATAACTTGGAACTCTAAACTTCCAGCACGAGGATAAAGGTGTTTTGTACCTGATGCACAGGAAAAAATTCAGCCACGTTGCTGTTTCTATCTGTACTGCCTGGCTCTAACCTGCATTAGTGTGAACTCCTGGGGGGAAGCATTCCTCATGTCTGCTTCCTGCAAAGCAGGGGGCACAGTGTCATGTTTTACTTCATTTTCATTCTGGTTTACTGTTCACTTTCATATAAGGCTGCTAAAATTCTATTGAAAAGTTAACTGAAATCCAGCTGATGCAAGCCAGCACTGACACAACCCGAGGCTCCAAAAAAGGCACCCGAGGGGAAAAAAAAACACAAGAGGAACTTTCTATATTCTTATTCGTTACTGACTCAACTCTTTTTGACATCTCCTCGTTACAGCAAATATAGCCAGTGAAGGTCAAAAAGCAACAGCTGTCCAGCCCTCAACAGAAGCTGATTTCTGAGTATCAGAAAAGCCAACTCTTGTTTCAAGGCAGTCACAAGAGCGAAGCCATCGTCCAGCCCATGCACAGCCAGGGCACGTTCAAGGGGGGACAAGCAACCAGAACTGAAATTCTAGTTGGTGCCACTCCTGCAGGTCAGACCTGCTGACAGAACAGACAGGATGAGGCGAAATGTCCACATGATTAGTTGGTAGCAGTCGTGTAACAAAGCTGCAGTGACACATGAATCCCAGCTGAAAATGGTGCCGAGAAGATTACAGGGAAAAGCCTCTCTGGAGCTGTCCTGTTCCTCCCAGAGAACCTCCCGACCTCTGGGGAGGCTTTCTTTGAGACAACTGCCTGGGCTGAGTAAACACAGACACACAACAATTTAAAAAGTGTTTTTAAAGGGGAGCTGATCTAACTGTGACTAAATTCAATTATGAGATATGCCCTAAAAGCAGGACACAAAGGTCTCATCACCAGAGTCACCTTTCAAGTGGAAAATCAATGAGACGTGAGTCTCACTGGATGAGACGACAGCAACTGGCTTGCCTTTACCTCCATCACCTGTCAGGGAGGCAAAACATTCCCTCCCTACATTCGGAATTCTGACTGAAGAGTAAAGTAACCCTTCATGCAACATGGGAATTCTCCCTAAAACCGCTGCTGGGCTGTAATGAACCACAGATATTTTCAGACCACGAGAGATGTAACTGGAATTCACAAGGAACCGAAATTTCAACAAGAAATTAATTACCTCTATGGTTGGTGTGGGGTTTTTTCTGAGGTGCAGTCACAAAAAAAAAACCAACAAAAGACAAATCTGTATAATCTGAATGGTCCTGACAGCAAACTGTCCCCCACAAAGCAACCCACTTGTGAGAATGAACCACAGAGGATTCTTGAGCATTTGCAAAATTCTCCTTGGTTTAACAGCTAAGACCTTCAAAAAACATGTCAAGACACACTGAGATAAGACTTAGAATCTAAAAAAGTCTTGAAATGAGCTGTAAAGAAAAGAAATCTGGAAAAGATAGACTTCACTTTGGGATGGGAGAGGTGTGGGCGAGCTTTATCTGCACTAGGACACCATAGAAGAGTCAATGTTTCTCACTGTCCTTTTCAGCACTGGCTGTCAGATGACAGGTATGTGAAGAACCTTTCTCATCTGAAGTATTTCAGGAATCCTCTTAACAAAGGGTCACTGGATTCCCAATTATATGATCCAGAAAAATTGCCAGCTGACCTCACTTAAGAGAAATGATGTAAGTGCATGACAAGTAACTGCACCACTGCAGCCTCTGCAATGACACTGGGAATAATGGCTTCTTTCAGTCCTCCTGCATTTTTTTTTTACACTGCACTGGATATAGCACAATTTCCAGAAAACTGATGCAATAAACACCGTGATTCTGATAAAAATAGAACACGGGTTAAAAACACAAAACCAAACCATAGGCTGTAGTGGCTTCTCACTATGCAGTGCAGAATAGAAAAATAAATAAATAAACCCAGACCAAACCAGAAGAGTTGCCCAGCTGAGGACTGAGAAGACCTGAGAACATCTGGTTAGGTCCCTTTTTCCTGCAGTCTAGCTTTTGAGGAAATACCCAAAGAACGGTGCTGGCAGCACTGAAGGCACAGAAAGACCAGCAAATCTTTTCAAGTGACAATTATTTACTAACAAAAGCAACATAAACATGCTTACCTAACCTGTAAAACTTGCTCCTAGTTGTACTCTGACTTTTAGGGACACGCACAGAGAAAAGTGTAAGTAAATGAAAAGAAGGTAGTGGGTGGAAAACATGTATCAATGTATTCTAATTTTAGAATGATCGCTAAAACACAAATTTGAAAGTTGTCAAAGAAATCTGGTACATTAGAAAGAGAAAAAAACCCCACGAGCAAACAAACATGGCATCTGCTGCCATGTAATAAGATTGCTGCTCCAGGTGTTCAGTCAGTCACCCCCCCTGACCTGCTCCAAACTCCAGGCTACCCCAGCCTTTCCCACACACTTCTGTGACAACTGTGCCTCAGTCCCAGCTCCTCGGTGGAGCTCAGGGAGCAGGGGCATCTCCTCTGCCTGAGACTTCAGCCCCTGTACCCTCCCTGCCAAGAGATGTGCCCCAGGAGCCTCTGCCCTGCAGCGACACACAGAGGGAAAATCCCTGGGAGACTTCAAATATGTGAGGAAAGGAACCAATTCCTTCTCTGACCACTCACACACTGAGCTGTGTCTGCATTCCTCCCTTATTGATTTGCAGATTTACATAAGCAAACACTGCATCAGCACCTAAAGCCAGTGCCCTCTCAGCTCCCAACACTTTGTTTCCCAATGGTTTAGTCACAATTTCCCAGCAATTGCAACGAACAGAACCATCAGACCCCATGAAGTGGATGTGTACACAAAGTGTAATCCATATCACTGGGGAGATGGAAAAATGTACTAAAAGCCTAATTACCATCAGGGTTTAGTAGAGTTTTATGTAAACCCTCTGCACCCTTCCTAAACACTGGGAATGTGACAGCACTTGTTTCACTCTAACCCTTCCCCTAATTCCAAGCGCACGCACCGGTGACACAAAGCCCATTTAATAAAATAGTTTTAAATCACCCCCCAAAAAAAGCCTCAAAGGAAGAATTCTATTTAAAAGTACCATATGTCATACATAGGATACATTTCTAATCAGGCTTTTCAGAAACAAGGTGAAGTTTGACTGCATGATGTGCTCTATTCCAGAGCCTGGAATGCACCTGATTCCCTGGCTCCCTGGAATTCATCTCTGGAGCTTTGCTTCTCTCCAATAAAGTCTTCTGAAAGACTTTCACTCTAGCTCAGTTTACCTGTACTCCATCATCAAACACACATAAAGGCAAGTCAAAGACATTAATTCTACAATGAAGATTCTATTAAAGTTATCTTCAATATTACATTACAGAAGGCTTTAATAAATGTTTTCTGAAAAAACCTGTAATTAATATATTTGCTGAGGTTTTTTAGCTAAATCTTACACCTGTTAATGCACTAATTATATTTTTTGCTCCACCATGTTGGTTTGGTTTGGTTTTTAAACCCTGGCCAGTAAAATTACAAAAATCTAAAGGTGAGGACAGATCTAATGCTCACATGTCATTCTGCCTCCTAGGCCAAGGACAGACAAACCAAACCTCTATGACCTCTAAAAGGAGGTTATTTAACCTTTTCTAGAGCTTTCAGCACTAGCTATCCCATTACCTCCCTCAGATATTTAACCCTGTGATTACCTATCCCGGATAGATAATCTTTCCTGCAGCTGGAAAGTTTTCCCTGACATGGAAATCTCCTTTTGCACTCCTTAGGACTATTATTGCTTAGCCCACCTAGCGAGTCTATAGCAAACTCTACCATATTTGAAGCCCATTCTTATGTCTCCCCATCTCTGTTATAGACTAAACAAGGACAATTCTTTCAGTCCTTCCTTAAAGGTCATTATTGCAACTTGTCTCTAAATCCTCTTCAAATCTCTCTGAAGCAGAGTAACAAAACCAGAGCCAGCCCATCAGCTGAGGCCTTGCCCTGGGTACTGCAGAAGCACTTCCATCCCAAACTCAACAACAAGCCCCGTCATATATCCCAGGATAACTCCTTTGTGTTCATTTTGTGATACAATTTGCAGAACCGTTGCCCAGCCAATTGTTTCTCACATTTAAATGTATTATTTCTGTGTTTCTCTTTACTGAACTGCATCCCCCAGAGTTCCGATCATTCATCAAACCTATCCAGACCCCCCTCTAACGCTTGTGTTCCTTCCCAGATTTGTACTGCCCAGGCAGTCAGTAAATCTGCTTTGTTCTATCATCCAGGTCACAAACGGAAAGACTAGACAGGAATTAATTCAGAAAATACACCTGCACAATTCACACTCGTGTCTTCCATCCTAAATGTCCTTAAAGCATTTCATTAATAAGTGATTAACCAGCATGGCAAATCTCCTCTGACAGCATCTATTTCTGTGTTTGTAGACTCCTTAGCTGAGGAGGGAACATTTCTGACTTCCACACTACTGTACAGGCAGAGTGTGATTCACACACAAATATACAGGGGAGGCTCTACCACCTCTCCCCTTTAATTTATTTGTGTGTGGCACAGTGACCCAGTTGTTAGCTCCTCCAGTTTTGAATTTGGGTTATCCTGGGTTTCTTTCCTATACTGGAGATACTGCAGAGACACTTCAACTCACACAACCCCCCTCCCCCCACACCACCAACTCCGAAAAATTCAGACCTCAGGTACCTCCATCAAAACCCACCACCAACAAAAGGCAGGATGTCACCGTTTACATACCAACAGGTAAACTCTCAGGAACACTCATTCCCTTTTTGACTTGTACATTTTCAAACTGAAGCGTTTCAAACAAAGTTTAAATCACCCCCGTTTTAGGCACACAAATCAGCCACTTCTCACGACAAGAGACTGTCAAGATCCTACTGCCAACATTCCTATTCCTCCGTCCTGGGATGAAGTTCAACAGAGCAGAGAAACTGGAGAGCAGCTAGCAGCAACCTCAAACACTGCTCCAGGACAATCAATCAGCTTTCTTCTGAGTCAACAGGACACAAAGCAACCAGCTCAGTGCAAAGCCCAAATATTTCAGCTGAGTATCAGGTAAAACTCTGCCCAAGGGGTGATGGAACTGCTGGAAGCAGCAGCACCGTGAGGAACTTTGCCATCAGAGGAGGATCTCTGTGGGCTTCCAAAGGGCAGGGCACTGGACAGCTGAGCTTGCTGTCCTTCTGTGTTTAAGGCAATTCATTAACAGCATCAGAACACTGCAGTAGCTTTAAAGGACAGTCACTGTAAGCTAAGCCACTAAGCCTGTATAAGGAAAAGTGATTAAATGCAACTGTTAACTAATACACAAATTTTGAACACAAACTGCCCAAATCATCAACCTGCTACACTACAAACCCCGAGTATTTTGATTGCAAAGCTGCACTTCACAAGGGAAAGTTTCTAACAGTCTTCTTGTTTGAAAAACAGCGTCCAGTAAGGAGAACACACACTTCAGTGTTCAGCTCTACATTTCTTAAGTGTCTTTTATGAGTTCCTCAAACAGAAAGAAGGTTTTCAGGAAACTAAAACTCCCACGACGGGTCTTCTACAACCAAAGCGGTTTTTGAACCAGAAACCGTATTTACAATGTTCTTAAAGCCAGAACAATATACCCTTAAGTGCCAGTGCAAAGTTTACCAGGAGCGAGTTCTCAGCAGCAGCAGCTTGATTTCCAGCAAAGAACACTTAATTTGGAAACTCAAAAAAAAACCACCTTCCTCACTACAGAAGTGAGAAAGTTTCTCACTTTCTGCAACTTCACTCCCGCCTACAGAGGTGGCAGAATTTTTCCTCTTCAAGATTTTTAAGGACAAGTTCCACAAATATCTGTCTGGAATAATCCAAGTAGTTTTAAACCAAGGCAAAAGAAAGGGAGCAATAGGTCTGATGGTACTGAACTTCCAGAACTGTGAGTGCAATGGAAATCTGTGGATATAAGTAAGTGTTGAATACTCAATAAATAAACTATCTCTTGCAAAATTTGGTTCTTTATGACCAGCGGGACCTGGGTCATCAGTTCCCACACAACGCAAAGACTTCCGTTTTTGAGAAAACCAATATAAAGCAAATAAATTAACCAAAACAAAAACCAAACAAGAAAAATCCCACCACTGGAAGCGGGGCAGACAGCAAAAACTTTGGTTCCAACTTCCCCAGCGTTTTAGAAACACTGAGAATACATTTCTTATTTCCCTTATGCAACAAGGTGGTGAAAGAGCAGAGTCTTCCCACTTTGCGTCCACCACTCAACTGCTGCTGGCCAGAAGTCAACCTAAGCACCCAGAACGATCTAGAAGAACCACAAAGAGACAAACCAACCAACAAATCTTTAAGTCTCCTGGAAATATTGGGAGAGTCAAGCCTTCACTCTGATGAGAGTATGGTCAGCAGGCTGTAATCTCACCACACAAGTATGTTGGAGACACTGATAAACATCAGAGCTGTCACGTGCTGTTCAGCTGGAGAACAAAGCCCTTATTAGGATACATTCCCAAATTCTGTGAAATCAAGATCTGCTTATTTTTGCACATTAAACCCCAAGCAACACCAAGCAGAAGAATCTCATTTGCTATTTCTCTTTTTCTAGAAACGGTAAAAATAAGGAGACCAGCCCCAGGACTGAACTTCAAGAGTGAATATCTCAGTTACTGAACACGGCCCATCTCTCAGCAATTACACACCTGGAGGACGCAAAGTGCCTTCAGCCAGCAGTGACACAACTGAGAGCTGCAACAACCGCCCAGCTCAGACCCAACAAGCGGACACCTCCACCGTCAGCAGTGAGGGTCACTGTGCTGTGCCCTCACCGACACACGCGGCTGTGCCGCCAAACAGCCCTTCACACAGAGCCCCACGGAACGTCCAGGGCCCAGAATTTGTTCTGGGATAAGCACGACAGCGCTGGAAAGCGCCTGGAACCAAAGTTGTTCACAGGTCCCACTAAATTAACCTGCTAAGACCTTCGAAAGGCGTTGGGAAGTTCCACGGGTGACTTCAGCGGGGTGAAGACTTTTCCCTGAGAGCTGTTTTCTGAACATTTTACCACACACTCATTACTTTAAAAGAGATGCCTTTTTCTCCCTGCTGTTTAACACACACCATTTTTCTTCCTTGCACTTCCACTTTTGATTTTAGCAAATAGTATTAATCCAGAAGACAGTACAGCCAGATTAAAAGATACCTGAAAACAAACCACAGGAGTAACTTGTCAACATCTTGTCTGAAAAGTTACACTTGCTTATGTAAAGAATCACATTCTGCTAATCCCAAACCCACCAGTCCCTACTGGATCACCAGTCCTGGGAACAGCTGGGAGGGGAAGCATAATATCAAACCACAGGTTAGAAATACACCCAAAAAAAACATCTTCTCAAAAGGCTGCACAAGGCAGTAAGTTTGTTTTAACGTGAAACACGGGGTACACTTGGAGCTTCGCTTGAAAGCCTCAGCAAACAATCACTGTGTCATTAGTGCAGCACAGAGAACACACCGACGGAAAACATGCAAACACAGGTACAGCCACCGAACAGCCACTACAGTTTGGTTCTGTTTAACAGCAACTGCAAACGTATTTCCAAAATAAAATTTGGAACTCCAATGCCTAAAGAACGCGTTTTTTCACACAAAAATTAGTATTAGCCTAGAACCGGATTAGCAGAATACCCCAAGGCTATAAAAACTGCCAACGTTGCTGGATAATCGGGGACGGAATACAAAACACCGTCAGGAAGAAGCAGAACCATATGCTCTCCCCTAAGAGACAAAGGGGATATTGCTGAGCCAGGACACCTGGATACGACCAGAATCGCCTTCGCAAACACAGGGGGGAACAGCGCTGTGTTCTCCAAGTTTGGGCGACACCGGGACACGCCGCGGGGGCTCCGGCGGGAGCAGCTCGGGGTGCCACAGCCCCCCCGGAGCCCCGCACAGCGGGGCAGGAGCGGCTCGGGCTGCCCCGCACACAGCCGGGCGAGCACCGGGGCGACAGACAGCGCGGGGCCCGTGTGACAGGGCCGGGGGTCAGCGCCAGGGCCCGCCGTGAGGGGGGGCAGCGCGGCGCGGGAGGAGTGAGGGAGGAGGGAAAGGAGGGAAGGGAGGGAGGCGGCCGCGGGGGTGATGTGAGGTGAGGCGGGGCAGGGCCGGCGCGGCGGCTCCCGCGGTGCCGCCCCCGGCCCGGTTCCATTTACCCAGCGCCGCCGCCATGCCGCGCCCGCGGGGGGCCTCGCGAGACTTCCCGCCTTCCTCCTCCTTCCTCCTCCTTCCTCCTCCTCCTCCTTCCTCCTCCTCCTCCGTTTCCCGGCGCCCGCGCGGCTCGGGCCCCAACATGGCGGCGGCGGCGGCTCCTTCCGCTTCCTTCCCCTCGCCGCTCCCCCCACCGGCGCTGCGGATGCGGCCGCAGCGCCCACTGCAGGCCGAGCGGGGCAGGTGCCTGGCCGGGGCGCCCTCAGCCTTCCCGGGGCTGCCGAGTGGGAAGGGCACGGGCTCCGCCGCCCCTGTGCCCTCAGAGCGGGGCCGCTCCGTCGGCAGCCCCTGAGCGGCTCCCGGCGCTCGCTCCCGACCTCGGGAAGAGGCTCCGTGGGGCGCTCCAGCCCTCAGGATCGAGAGTAAAAGAGGAGCCGGTGGCGCTCTTCCAGTTTGTTCGGCTCGGCTGTTGGGCTTCCAGAGGACAATTAACAATATGCAGCGAAGAAAAAAGCAGCCCTTGCGCAGTAAGGACTGAGACCCAGCAGGCTTCGTAAGACCTCCACCCAAGATTTCCATTTAAACCTGGAGAAAGCTGCTTGCTGGGAAGCTGGCTGAGACTCTGTGTCCATTCTGATGTCCCCACTCGTGCAGCCCTTCCCCAAAGTATCCTACAGCAAGATTAAATAATTCCTAAGGCTAAAGGAACATGCTCCCGCCTAGCAGCACCACGTCGCCTTCTCCAACAAATTTGCACTTCCAGTTGGTCTCCCTTGCTCCTCACACACCCCACCCAAACTAGATATTCATAGTCCTGATTCTCGTGGCTGCATCTCCCTCTGTGCTACAGCACCTACCTTGTACCAGTATGGTAGCTGTGTTTATTATGGGCAGCCTTGAGTATTACCCATTTACAGGGCAGTAACAGATCCTTTGGCCTCATCAGTGTTGATAGTGGGGAAAAAACACACCAAGCACGAACACCAAACCACAACAAATCCACCTCCTGTTCTGATCAAGGGGTGTTGGTGGCAGCTTTTGAGCAAGTTCCCATGAGACAAGGTGAAGAACAGTAGATCAGCCCTGTCGTGGTTTTGTGCAGGGTCTGTGGGGTCAACCTCCAAACCTAACAAACCATCCTGGAATGGGTGGGAGTTGGCTCAGCACAACATTCAGAAGTCTCTCTCCCTATTTTACCTCCATAATTTATTTATTTTTTTTTAAGTTGGCACTTAGGATCTTACCTATTTTTGAAAGACAAAAAGAAAAAGCATTTGCATTCCTGTAGTTACAGAAAATAAAGTTACAAAAGGAAAGGTTTTGTTGAGCCAGAAACAAACAAACAAACAAATTAACAGAGTTAAACCCATTTTCTGCCTAGATATGCTGTGCATCCTTCCACAGGATCACTTCATGCTTTGTTACAGCTCCTGTTCCCCTGCTCAGTCCTGCCTGCCTTATTCCCTGGACAGCCCTACACTCTGATTTTTTTTCCCCATTCTTGCTACCATATATACAGAACAAATCTGAGAAAGGCTGGGTTGCCCTTAAGATCATAATCAACAAAGTGTTCTGTGTTTTACCTGAAGCAAAACGCTTAGATAAACAATTTTGGTTTGTGTCTAACCTTTAACAAAAGGAAAAAAAAAATCTGCCTGGAGACATACCCCACTGACTCACTTAGGTGTGGTTTCAGTAGCCACTTTACAGGAGAGAATACAGGCTTTTTGCCACAGCTTTTATTAAAATTTAGAGTAATACCAATTAGTGCCATGGTAACGAAGTGCACGCATTTCATATTATTTTTACTACACCAAATACCACTTGGACAAAGACTTTACAGTAGTATGGAAGCCAACATGTCAAAAACAATAATAAAATATTACTAAACACTTAATTGAAAAAAATGCAATTGTGGCAAATTGCACATAATTGTATGTGGTCATCTGGTCTAATAACTACTCGAAATAAATCCACTCCAGCCACAAATGTAGAATGCCTGCTTTTTATGCTGATTTTTTTGTTCCTTTTGGGTGGGAACAAGGGTAGGGGGAAATAAGTTTTAGCTCTTCATCAAAGAGAACGAATCTGCAGTCCCTGAGAAGGGATAAGCACATCAGATAATTCGGGAGCCTGAGAACCCACACAGATCACTGAGAGCTGACTGTGCTCACTGAAATATGTGATGGAAATTCCATGTTGAAAAGGCAAGCTGCCAATCACAACAGTTAAATGAATGTCAGCAGTTAATAGCTTCTTAGCATTTTCTGCCTGTACATTTAAAACAGCAGCAACCTCATCCAGATCAGTCCAAGAAGTTGCAGTGAAGGAATCTGATACTTATTTTTCATAATTACATTAATTAGACTATATTCAGTCCCATGTACAACCACTCCTCACTTATGAGGCACTCCCATTTAAATGGCTTTTTCTGGTTTCAGTAGAGGCTTCAAAGCCATGGGGATATGAAATGCTAGCTGGATTGCAGCACATTATTTAAAAAAAATCCAGATTGGTACTTATTAAACATAAAAGCAGCTCACCAAGAAGGAAGCCCTTTGCTTTTCAGAATATATTCTTCTGCTTAGCTTTTACTACTCAGGAGTGAGGGTTTGTATTCGCAAACTGAAATACTGCTATCTAAGATACTTCAACAAACTGTATTTTTATTTGCTTTACTGCTGCTACTTGGAGCACGTTATTATTCCAGTGCATAAAAATTTGACTCCAGCTTCAAGAAAACAGCAAGAACCTGGAAGTGCCTGGAACATTTCCCACATGTGAAACAGGAGTTTGGACTAAATGGGATTAGAGTGGGAGCTGGAAGGAGCTGGGCAGTGTTTCCTCAGCTGCCTGCCCGCAGTGCTCCATCAGCACCGACACTCTGAGCTGTCCCACTCCTGGGCTGTCACCCCTGACAGTGGCAGGAACTCCTGTCCAAACACTCCCTCTTACCTCTCCTTTCTCCCTCTGTTGCCTGATGGAGCACTCTGAGGTATCATTAATGCTGTGAATCGTGTATAACCTCCATAAAGGTGTGTCAGGTCATGGAATATCCCTGGCCCTGTTTTGACTGCCTTGCATATTCCTTCAGGGCTCTGCTGTTACTCAAAACCCAACAGCAGGGACAGCACGTTCAGGGTGAACCACACAAACAGAAATCAGCACTTCTCAAGAAAGATGGAGCTGTTTAAATAAATAAATAAATAAAGACCTGGCAGATTTCTGCCTAGCCTTTAGGCACATTTATTCCCACCAGAGGGGCTGTTTAAAGACAAGCCTACTTTGGGATTAGGGCCCTCCCAAGCAGGATGTGAAAGATTTCAATCAAATTTCCAACTAACTGCCATCATCCAGGGGTTTAGGAAGGAGAGATCCCTGTTCAGGACTCAGACCCAGAGTGGAGGGTAGGCACTGTTCAGATTTAGGTTAAAAGTGGGACCAGGAAATTCCCATGTCCTGGAGAAGGTTTGCAGAGCAGAAGCCCAGGAAGTGCCCTGCCATTGTCTGTACCTTTTCCAACATCTCCAAAAGGAGTCCAGCCAGACCAGGCTCTGCACTGAGTGTGCAAAGTCAAGGTCACACAGCAAATTCAGATTACTACTGACCTACTTTAAGAGACAGATTATCTCCACTACACTGCTCGGGTGGAAAGCAAACTAATTACCCTACAAACAAATGAGGTAAGAGAGAGTACACTTCCCTCAGAAGACAGGTCACTTAAAGAAGAGTTCATAGCTACACAAAAACAGAGGTGGGGAGTTAGAACAGCCTTTCACAGGCCAAGGTCAGCAATAAATGGCTTATTTCTTGCTTCTAGAGTTAAAGTGTAAACTGGCTGAAAGACTGAATTGAAAATACTGTCTGACTGAATTAACAGTTGCCAGCTGATTAGCATTTTGGGGGGTGTGAGTGTATTTCCTTTGACACAAGTGAAAATCTCAGAGCAATCTTCTGCTCTTAGAGAGCAAGTGTGTGCACTGGTGGAAACAAAACTGCATTCACAGCGTGAGCCAGGGCTGCATCTCCGACCATTTGGGTTTGGCATTTCCCAGACACCCAGGGGAAGCGAGGGGGGAAAAGCAACCTATCCCCATGGAAACCAGGACATCTCGGTTTAGCAGCTGCATTAACAAACACACTGGACAGAAGTCAATTAGCCATCCAGAAAAATATTCATTTCTGGGCAGAACTATGCAGGGACAATGCAGATGAAAAGCTCTTGGCAGTGTCCTGTGAGACATGAGACAGAAGTTGCTGGGTTTCATTTCTGACAGCTGACAGTTCAAGTTCTTACTCGTAGGAATCAAATGTTTCCTCTCCTCTGCTCTCTTTATCCTTCTCAACAAAGTACTTTTAGATCTACTTCCTCACGAGGTAAGTTATCCCAAAAATGTATCTTTAACTACCATATAATACATTCTTTGTGAGTTCCAAGTGAGAAGGGAGGAAAGCATCTCGAGATGAAATCTTCCCAAGCTGATCTACAGAATGAAAATACTTTGTAGATGGTGACTGCTTTACTTTTTTACCTGCCCCGCTGCTGAAGAAGTGACCAGTAAGAAAACCCCCCTGGACACAGGGGTGATGTGCTGCTCACAAATGGACCTTTATTGTAATAATAAATGTATTATAAGCGTGGATGTTATCTTGTCATGTTGTTTTTTTTAAGGAGCCTTGTCACCTTGTTGAATGGCTTAAAGCTGGCATGAAGCCATTCTACACTTCAGACAAGTCACGTTTTAAACACATATATATATATATATATAAAATATAATATAGTCAAGGAAACAAGTTACACTTTCCACTGTGAGAACACCACATTTAGATTTTTTTTTTTTTTCTATTTTCTAACCTGCTAAGATTTGGAAGGCTAATACAAACCCAGTTTGTTTGCAACCAGACTCACTTGTGTGAAATATCACTGGAAGTGATTTGTCTGTCTTTGTGACACTTCAGAAACCCACCAGTCTTATTTCGCTTCCTGCTCTTAATTGTCAGCTCTGGATGGCCAAAGTATAGAGGGAAGCCAGGAAAGCCATCTGTTGGGAAGAATGCAAAAGCCTAGTTGTTTTCCTCATTTCCTGGGCAAAATGAAGAGCTGAAAGGTTTTCAGTGAGGAAACTGCTTAGGCTGCACTAAGCCAGATGTATGTAGGGAATTCAAACCACAATTCTCTTAGTTCAGTAGAAAAGAGTTGCATGGCAAATATGAAGAAAGCACTTGCCCCTTTAATCAGATAATCTCTAAGTTTTCCAAACCTCAGGTTTGCTTTTCCAAATCAATCTGTATTACGAATAACAGGATAATCTATCAACAACAAAAAAAATTCAAATATCAGCACTGTGATTATAAATCAATACCTCTAATACTAATTTGAAAGAAACATTGACTTTAGTCCTTTTAGGACTAAATATATCCCTTTAGGATATATTATGCTGGAAAAAGCTCATCACTATGTAAGTTCTGAAGCTGAGAAGGAGGATTCTTCAATAATGCATTAGCAGAACATCAAATTACACCAGACCTCATAAGGAAAAATTCAGCCTATTGAACTTTTGCTCCACAAATGCAAACTTCTTGGTCCACATAATGCATTTTAGAGCCAAACATGTTTCTGCCCCCACGTGCTGATCCCCCTGCAGTGGGACATGCCCTGACTCACACACTGCCCTCTCTGGGCTCTCCACCAAAACACCCGACAGCACCGACTCACAGAAAGCTCCAGTGGATATTCTTGGATGTCAGTGAGTGTTGTACTCTGCTGGAAGCTCAGGAAGGGTCCATTATCATCCCATGACATTCCATTAGCTCCCATCTTCCGACACTTCTGCTCGGGGAGCTTGGCCAGGAGTCAATTCCTCCCGGCACAGCTCTGTTGATGGCACAGGAAGCATCTCCCACAGGACTGACTCCCACAGCAAGTATGATGCCATCAGGGAGCAGAAACACATCAAATACCTAAAAAACCCTACATAAATCAGTTCCCACTGACCCAGCTGCATCAGGTCTGCAGGTCAGTACAGCACCCAGACAGAGCAGAACCCAAACCGCTGTCAGGGGACAGCAACTGTGTGTGGCTGATCTCCCCTGCACCCAGAGCTGGCAGTGGCAGTTCAGCCAAGAGGCTGGGGAAGTAGATTATGTGCATTTCTATGTGTATTTGCATCCCTACACACAGGGCTAATTTAGGGGAGCAGCTTTCTGGACCCCCCAATTTAAATGATGATCTGCATCACAGAACTATCTCAGAACCTGCTGCATTTCCTAATGCTCTAGTGACAGCAGAGGAAGAGACTTGGGCTCTGAGCCAGTAAAAGTGTAACATGAGATAACTTCCCAGCTACCAAGCAGGTTGGTTTTATTTGTTTTACTAAGCAGACAGACTATTTATCTCTCACCTGTGAAACACATTACAGAACTGTCTTATTTCACTGTTGAGTAACTCAGTAGTTGTTCTGCTGTTCCTTTTCCCTCCCATCACACAGTATCTGAAGCACTCTCCCTGATGCTGGCTGTCCAGATGAACAATTAGCTGTATTACTCGCAAAAAAAAAAAAAAAGAAAAATCAGAAATATAGAGAAATCAAGGTTGGAGTTAAGTCCCTGACACCCCCCATGCAGCTTTCCCCAGGAGAGAGGATTAGAGTTCCCAGACTGAACTGCAGGCTTTTAGCAGCTCCTATCTGGATTTCCAGACCTACAGCAAGGACTCTGCTGGATTTTTCCCTTCTCGAAATGACAGTTTCCCTGGCACCCAAACACATCGCTGCGTTTCCTCCACGGGGAACAAATGAACAAAGAAAGCCAAATAGTCTGCTGAAAGGCTCATGGAAAACAATCATCTGCCTTTTTGCACGGTGATGGAGGCACTTCACAAACTCTGCTGGCATCAAGGGTCTTGTTACTTGATCTGTAAAGGTTTAGGATGCTGTTTGACTGTGGGTTCCCAGACACTGCCAGAATATTTCTAGATTTCTAACAGGCTTCCTAAAGCCAGCACAAGTCAGCACTGCTAGAGCTAAAGCTGAGGCAAATATCCCTGCTCACCTCAGCAAAACTGGTCACTCTTACCCAGCAATTCTCACACTTCCTGCATCTTCAGCGAGCCTTTCAGTGAGAAAACACTTCCTCTTTCAACACCAAGTCTTGTTGCTTCTCCCTAAAATAACCTCTCCTCAACCTGTATTTATCATCAAATAGCATTCAGAGGGGAAGAGTACAGATGAGACCTCACAACAAGCACAGCACCAAGTAGAGCAGAATAATCACCTCCTGTGCCTCACATCTGATGCTTTTGTTACTATCACCCAGAACAGGTTTTGTTTTGTGTTTTAACTCTTGGTGTGATCTGCTTTAATACCCACTGGCACAGAACTGCTTCATTCCCTGCCAAGCTGATGCCCCCAGCACTCAATCCAGTTTTCTCGTGCAGATTTTACAGGGCCAGTCTGTTCCACCATCCAGACCATTACTGAAAACACTGAATAAATTCACTAACTTGATCACCATACAGTGCTTTAACCAAGAAAACATCTCCCACCTTTCCACTTAAGAACACCATGTAGGAAAAATTCTTGTTACCGAGCTTTAGTATATTAGAGAACCTCAAATCAAAGAAAACTTCAGTTAAATAAGACAGTACAAATCCTACTTTAGTCATCCTATTATGACAGAAAGGACAATGAAAACAGAAATGGGAAGTTAGAGAAGCTTTCCACAGGCCAAGATCAGAAAGTTACCACTGACTGCTGACAAGTCTTGCTTGCACCACTGTGTTCTCAGCTGTGCCCTTGTCAGGTGGGCTGAGGAAGAAACAGAGCTCCATCCAGACACAGCTGACACTCCTACCCGGCCCTTCAACAAACACTTCAGGTCACAGCACACTTCTCCAGGACTGCCAGAGGTGGGTTTTTTAACCAGCACAGCTCCAGGTGTTTAACAAAGCTCCAAACCACTGTGATTTTACAGTGGTTACAGCTGGTTACCCAGCAGGACGTTATGCCAGCGTTCTCCTCCTCTGGAGCTACAAGTGCCAGCAGGGAAATACAGCTGGAGGGGTGTGAGGGCAGCCCCACAGCAGCACTTCAGAAGGGTTTATATCCACATGACAAATGAAAGACATTTAGAGAAGCTCCCCCCACCTATTCCACAGGTCATTTGTTTTTTTATTGATCCAGTCTGGAATAATGCTGCTTATTTGGTAACAGTATCAGGCAAAACCACGAGCAAGTGCCATTCTGCATTCCAATATAATTCATTCCATAAAGTTTTGCAATATATACATTTCAGCCAGCTTCTGACATTAAAGGTCATCATGCCAATGGAAATTTGTAACAATACAATCAAACCCTTCAGATTGAAATGCTTATGAATTTAATTCACGAGACCAGACAACTTAATTTTCTGAAATTTATATCACTCACGTCCATAATAATTTTACATTTCACACTTCATGCTCTCAAAGGTTACCCTAGAGAAGACTAAGTCGTTTTTGCCACATATACCATTGAAGACACTAGCCAGGTTTAGAGTTACAGAAGACTATAATAAGATGTAAAATGTAGCAGGTAATAAGTTATGACATTTGCTGCCTAAAACATTATTCAGCCTACACTAATGTTTGATCCATTCAAATACAGGAAGTATTTGCATGTTATATCCTACCCATTTCACATACTTACAGTGCAAAAGAAGTGACAATTCTTTTTTTCCTGAGCGTTTAGGAAATGAAAATCCTTTTTCTTTATCACTCATTACAGTCCATTTCAAATATACCCCTCACACAGCTGGCTTTGTCAAGACTGTACAAATTAAGACAGGCAAAAGTTTGTAGGTATCAGAAGCCCAATCAGGGATCAGAAGGGTTACTGAACATCTCTAAAATTCGTCCCTGTTTTTCAAGTCTAAGGATGTAACAGGATTATTTATAAATTCAGAAATTACATCTTTTTTTTTCTCCACTGACCAAACATTCCAAACTGTACAAACCACATGCCTTTCGAGACAGAGAAACAGCTGCTACTTCAACAAATTGCAATACATATTTCAGCTTACTCTTCTGCAGTTAATGTAATGCCCAGGGAGCTGTGCCTCCAACAGACATGAGAGAAGGAAACTTTTAGGAATGCATTTTGGGCATTTTGTAAGGAAGCTGGATTCCTTACAAGTTCACCTTGTAGTCAATAGCTACAGACCATGAGTTTCTAATTCAATCTTCTCCTCTGTTTGCAATATATCAGGTTCCACTGGAGGAACAGGTGGTCTGAGTATAATCTCTGGACCTCCACCATAGATTGACTGAAGAAAATTCCAAGTTTCTTCAGATATTTGTCCAGAATCTGCACCTGAAAAATTTTTAAAATTTAATTACTATTTAGAATAATTATTTTATTATTTAAGTCCATAACAGATACAGAAAGAAAAAAAGAACATGGACTCCAATTTAAAACTCTAAGCTGCCTTTGTGCTTTATCTTGCACCAGCTGCCAAACCCAATTGTCTATTTTGTGTTCATTTTATACTCCTTGGTTCTTACAACTACCTGCTCTAAATTACACATAGCTGCATAAAACACAAGTTCTGTAACAAACATTTGTTCACCTGCACTAACTCAGCCAGGCAAAGCTCCACCTGGAAGAAGTGTTGGGAAAAGCCCAGTCAGGCCACGTGACACAAACCCAAAGCACACTCCCAATTGCCACGTTACTCTGCACCTCCTACACTCTCCTCTGCACTTGGATTAGTCTGCCAGAGGCACTAATTCTTTATTTTAACATAAGCTGCTCCCCACAAAATGGGCACATCACAGGTTCACTAGAAAATGCCTTTTTACGGCAACAATAAAAACAAGAGATCCCCAAATTCCAGCAAATACACAAAAATTCCCAAAGCTGCAGCAATGCTGGACACTTACCTTGTTTTAGCACAGCATTCCCACATTTTGTCACTGCAATCTTAGCATTATCAATGGGACCTGGAGGATCTAGGACGACAGAAAAAAATAGGAAAACTGGGAGAGCTGAAAACAAACCGCAGGTTGGAGGAGAAACAGCTCGTTTGTTCACTGCTTGTTCCTGTACTGCTTAACTGTATCTTCTGAGTTGTCAAAAGCTGATCAGGTTTTTAATTAGCAGCAAGTTTTTCCAAGGCATTTATGATTGCAGTAAGTCTTCAAGCAACATAAACCACAATTTAATCCTAATTCTTAGCCCTAGCAAAGTTGTCCCAAAGCAGTCTCGGACAAGATTGTAGAATATTTTAGCAGTGTTCCCATTTCAAAAGTTTACAGGCACCTGAAGTGAGCTAAAGTGACATTACCCAGTGTGACTGAGCTATCTGTAAGTGCAGGTTGTGACACGAGGTCACCTCCCCTGCAGAAGCTGCAGCATTATCTGTCAGTTTGCACAGCGAAATCCATCCCCCCTGGCACTCAGACGCAATTTTCTGCTGCAGCAAACAGGCAACATTCTTTCCACAGCTACCCCATCATCCCCCTGCTGGGAATGATTAATCTGTAACCTGTAAAACCTGGGTCTCAGATGTTCAAGAGCTTCCATTGCCTTCTCTGACTGTCCTTCCACCAAAGCAGAAACAACTTCCTTCAGCAGGACCACTGCAGGACAGCAGACCCCAAACCATCACTTGTGTTCTGAAAAGGAGCACAACTCACCACTGTCTTTACCCTTCACAAATGCTTCCCATTCTCTGAACCAGTGCATACTGATGCAGTAAAATGTGGATGGGGATTCTTCTTCTTGGAATGCTCTGTTAAGCTAAAAGGAAAAAAAATAAAGCAGTTTTCTTTTTTTTTTTTATCTTTAAACCACTGAATTCTTTTCAAGCTGTAACTATTAACAGAGTAGCACCACGCTGCTACAGGACATTTTAAAACAAAATAGTGTTTTCAAAGAGTTTCTACATCATTTCATGGAAGGTTCTTTGTGTGATGAACTCCTCTGTTTTTCCCCTAACATTTTGGGCAAGTGGCAGTGCAGGTCCAAGCCAGGCATGGTGATCTAATGCCCTGGGACTTGTCCTGACTTACAGATCTTTCTACAGTGTTATTCAGAAACAACCAAAAAGTCACTTAAACCTTTAAAACCATGATCTTCTCAGCTCTGTAGTAACACAGCTACACCTCCCCTTTGAAGTCATGAGCCTAAAGCATCCACACAACTTCTGAAGGTTTCAGATGGAGCACGTTTTGCAACCATCCCCTAAGGCAATCTTTAGAGAGGACATCCGAACTTTCTGGGGACTCACCAGCAACAACACCTGCCCACCAGAGCACACAACCCCCTGTTTACACTGGAAAGACACCGAGTGCTAAAGCAAATGAGGCTGGCCCAGTGTGGTTAATAATAATTACTAACCAGGGGGAACCCACAGCGAAGGAAAATCAACTATTAAAAGTTTCAAACAGCAGTTAAAACCTGGCAAAGCTGACACAACCTCTCCATGTGACTGAAGGACAAACAGAACTGAAAGAACAGACTCAATTCTGTTTTTCTTCCCCTCATGACTTAAGATAGCAGAAATGGGACTCCAATACCTCTGCACTTATTTTCACTGGAAACTTCAAAGCACATTTTTGGTTTAAGAGTTACAAAATCCCTACCACTACCTATTTTACCACTCAGATTCAAGCACATAATCATCCAACTCATGGAAAACACAGTAGCTCCTTGATATTAATTGTACAGATCCATATTTACTTCACACTGAACTACTCACATTTATGTGCCTAATGCCTTTTTTAAAATTAGAACCAAAGGTTATGATTACATTTTTGTTGGCACAGTATTACTGTCCTTAAGCCTTTGCACAGAACAGACCAGTGGCAGTGTGAAAAGAACAACTGCTCGTATGCCTGCACTGTTTCCACACTCTAAAAAAGCCATTTAGGAAAGACATCAAAAGCACATTTCCATGTAAATCATCTGGGAGATCACAAGAACATTAGTGTTGCCACCAGGAAAGAAGGGACTGTGCACAGACATTGAATGAAGTCCATCTGTTTTGGGAATCTCCTGTGCAATCCTGGTAATGCCCTGGGGCAAGTGAGGAAACAGCAGAATGGAGAAGTGTTTGGTTTTTTACCCGAATAAACATTTCCAATTCATTTTTCCTCCTTTTTTCAATTCTTTCAGACTCTATTTGGCAGGTATGACAAACATACAGATGGTTCACAGCTGGTCCTCCTCCATATCTGCAGTAGGAGTTAAAAAAAAGGCATTAACCTCGTGAAAAATAGCAAGTTTAGCAATAACAATTCATACCTCTTTTCTAAATTCATATTTTCTTTTCTAACAGATTACTCTCAAGATTTGGAGAACCCCATAATCTGTGGGACTTTTCTATCACATGGTTCAAGTTTGGCCTCTTGTTAAAGGTATTTACAGACAAGGCAGCCAGATGAGAAGTTCAAAAACATTTTCCCTCAGATTTAACGAACACTTTTGCATACAGAAAATGGACAGTGGAAGAAAAATTCACTACACAGAGGAAAAGTGGAAATAAGCTGCAAATAGCCCTGGTTTTATTTCTCACTTGTGTCCACTGAAACTTTAAAACATCAGTACAAAATTTACAAAATGCAGAGTCTTTCAGGTCATCAGCAAAGCCCTTCTGCAGGTTTTTGGCCCTCTAAAAGGAGCCACAGCTTGTAAAAATTCTCCCTTTTTAAGCAAGCACTTCAGCCTGACCAGCATGGAAAAGCATGCAGCACTTCTGCAGGACACTGAGACAGGAGTTATTCTGGAGCTGGGCTGGGGATTCCAAGCCAACACGAAAGCCGTCTCCAGCCAACAAGGGAACAGGAAGCTGACACAGAGAGCTCTTTCAAAGCACCTCCTGCAAAGGGTACTTTTGCTGACCTACTTTGGTTATTTTGTACATACCATACATGTTTATTGGTTTAATATTGGAATACCCCAATAACACCCCACTTTATGGAGCCTTTTAGCACTGCTTTGCACAAGAAAATTAAATTAATTGGTTTTTTTCAAGCCCTTCCCTCAGCTTTGTGCCTGGAGTATTTATATTTTCCTCAGCCACTAATTCTGAGGTCTGAAGTTGCTGCTTGGCACGTTATTTGCTCTCAAACTGCAGCACTGGGTTTTTTTCCAGTAATGGTTCCAAACTTACCTGCTGTAGAGATTATCCCATATATTTTGAGGTAGCATCACAACCAGGTCCTCTATGAAGTTAGCTTTGTGTGGAGGAACACCTGCAGCAGGAGCAAAACCCAACAAGAAAATCAAGCAATCAAAAAGCCCTGTGGGTTTTAGGGGGGGGGGAGAGGAGCCTATGTTAGAAATTCCCAAATAAATAAAACATAGAACCTGTCAGTGAATTTAGAGAAATCACGTGAAACAAGTTTTATCACAGGATAATCTATTACTGTATTTACAGAGACCACTCTAAATTTTAGCCTTTCATGAAGCTGAAAAGTTTAAAAAAAAAAGCAGGAGCAAACTACATGAATGGCAAAAATTAAAGAGCTAGAATCTATTTTAGATACTGATTTCAAAAAGCTGAAGGTATACAGTTAAAATGTGATTAAGTTTTTTGTTTATGCATGTGAACACATTAACAAAATGTCTACTCAGAATTCACTTATTTGCTGTGGACCTTTTGGAATTACTTCAAACAGCATGAGTTCTTGAAAGCAGTGAAATTTTAGGAAGACAGAAAAAGAGGGGCTTGCAGAGCTGGCAGTGTTGGATGGGAATACACTTGTTTAGGAAGCAAGCAGGTGAGCCAAGCTGATCCTCTTTGAGAATGAAGGAAGTGTAAAACCAAAATCAAACGTGCAGAGAAGAGAAAAAAAATCAGGCTAACTTCACACAGTATCATTTCCAATTAGTCAGTTACTAAAATAAGACAAATAATTCACTTAGAAGTTATAATTTACCTAAGAAGTTACAATATGAACTTACCAAAGTCAAATTCCTTTCAACAAAAGAAGTGTACACACCCCCCAGTTTATGGCTGGAAGCTGACAAAGTGTTTTTAAATGATTCTCAAAGAGTCTCACCTCCATGCACACAGAGAAAGTCATTATTTGAAATTGGTCCTGGCTCTGCAAAGGTCTTGAATTTGTTTAACCACTGCCTGGAGATGTAGAA
>JAYRBT010000005.1:11911658-11933487 GCA_036023395.1 Myiotriccus ornatus
AGAAAGTCATTATTTGAAATTGGTCCTGGCTCTGCAAAGGTCTTGAATTTGTTTAACCACTGCCTGGAGATGTAGAACTGCAGCAGACTGGGCTCCATCATGTTCAGCAGACTCGAGATCCTCCGTCTCTCCCTCTGAGCCTCTTCACTGCTCTTCCTGTCCCAACACAGAGAGCATCAAAGCTATTTACAGTGCAGCAGAACAAGATTAAACAGCAGGAAAAAACACATGCTGTGAACCCAATTAAAATACATTACCTGTCTAAATTCAGATGAAAATTATTTAACAAAACCCTTAAAAGTTTGAAAATGAAATCCCTTACACTGAAGATGCTAATAACATGACTTCTCACCTTTCCATTTCCAAGAACAGAGTAGCTTATAAATTCCCTGACATTAAATTACAGCACAGTAAAAGCTCTGCTGTTCCACACCCCAATCTGAAAGAGACTTTGCACAGTTCCATTCAGAGCCTTAACAGTTCAAAACCTTCTGTGTGCAAAACCTCCCCCGAGCACAGTTCCCTTCCTCTAACTGAGAACAAGGGAACTGCTGGCAAGTTCGAACTGTTGCTTCAAGTTCTCTCTCCGTTTATCTCACTGTGCTTTATTTGGGCAGGTTTCATTTTCATTTTCAACTTCCCTACGTTTTAGCACTGACAAATGTTAAGGACATAACTGAGGGATTAAGTTTCTCTCCAACACAGGCTTTTCTGGTTGGTCAAATTGTTCCATAATAATTCTTGTGGGACAGTTAAAAAAAAAAGCTGCCCCAATGCTTAAAAATTTTGTTCCATACCTGACTTAAGGGAGATATGATCATCCTTTCTTACCTGTAGAAGAGAACATAGGCTTCTGCATTTTGCACTGTGGATTCTGACACTTCTGTGACACTCTGGTCATCGAACTCATACCACAGATTGTTCAAGTTGTTGCGACAGTAAGCTATGTAATGTCCACCTGCAGGGGCAGAAGCAAGAGTTTAGTACAAAGAGAGCTGCCCATTTTACTCTGCAGTACATAAAAAGGAGGTAAGTCCTAAAAAACAACAACAAAAAAATCAAGTTTTGAGCAGGAGAAGCACAGAATGGTTAGCAGACAAAACTTGGATATCTTCTTTCTAACCCAACATCAGCTTTTCTTTCTGTATTTCTGTCAGTGGTGAGTTGAACACAGCACTGCTTTCAGCATGTCCAACTGCCAGTAGGTAAATGATCGAGTATGTGCTAAACTGATGACATGAAGCATCATTTAGCAAGCACTAAATGGAAGTTAAAAAGGCATCCAGAAAAAAAAAAAAAGAAAGAAACTTCATTCAAACTATGGACAGTTCAAGTTTGAGAAATATGAGGGGGTAACTTCTATAATAATCTATGAACTTACTGGCTTAAAAGGTCTCTTTCTCCTATTTTCCAAATCTTACAAATATTAAAAGCATCTCTGCAGATGTGACCTTGACACACAGCAATAATATGTTTATTCAGCTCCTTACATCACTACCCACAAAGAGCAGTTCCTGCCTTTTTGGGGGGTTAAATGGCAGTGATAATCCACCTTTTTAAAGAATTCCTGGCTCCTCTGTGATGGTTTGTAAACCCTTCCCAAAAAGGTAATGCACATGAAGTGTAAGTAAGGCAGATCATCCATTTCCCCTGCAGTAAATGGAACCCCCAGAGGGGTGCAGAGGCAAAGAGTGGAGCTCATACTCACTGCTGGCAGTGCCGTGGTGGCAGATGACAGACAGCAGGTCGTAGGTGACGATCTGAGCTGGGCTGTCCTTGGCCAGGAAAGGCTGGAGGTCGAGCCCCTCCAGGGGGAAGGACACGTGGGTGCCGATCTTGGTGGAGAACATCAGCTCGTGGCGAAAGCGCTTGAGGTGAATGCACAGGATCTGTGAGGGGGATGGACACGCTCAGTCAGCAACTACACATGCTGTCTGATGGTAAATAACCGAGCTGTGCGTGCCACCTTTGCCTTTTATCAGCCCAGGAATACTTTTCCCTGGGACTTGAAGCAACTATTCACAAGCTGGGTGTTCCACCGAGTATTTCTGTGTAATCAATTGTGGTTTCTAACACTGAGGCAGCAGTGAACAGCACACCTTTCCTCTTCCTCACTGCACACACTGCACAACCTTGTCATGAGGGACATGGATTCTTCCTGATTATTGCAGCCATCAGCTCATACTTCGAAGTCTAAGACCGGATTACTTTTAAAACAAAGTTCCCAGTGTCACTTCTAGAAGAGATTTCCAGTCTGGCTGTGGTGTTTAATTCTGTGTCCTACAGTAGTATATTTATAATAATAATATAATAATATAAATACAAATGTTGTTACTGTCTGAAAGCTGGCAGTAACAGCATGGGAAAATCCCATTCCTATAACTCTACTTGGCATTTACAAAACTCATTTTCTTACAGGGTGAATAATCAAATACTGCTCAAACATTCTTAAATGCCAATGTGAAGACAGGCTTTCATCAGCATTATAAGCACAATTTACTCCATACAACTCATTAGCCTTAGCACATTCCTAATCATGCAGAAAAAGTGCTTTAAAGTGCATGTTGTAACTGTACCTCGGGAAATTTTTGCACTTTGCAGAATTTCACTCCATTTCTTAACCTGAGCAAAGAGAACAAAACACAACAACCAATACTTAGCTCTGAAAACTTTTTATTTCATTGTGCTAGATCAGGAAAAGTCTAAGCTGAACAAGACATCAGTAAACCCAAAATATTTCTGGAACACAGACTAGACATGGAGTAGCCAAGATGCTACAAACAGTGACTGTTTAGGAGACAAGACAATCTGTACTGCTGGAAAATTCCAAGCAGCAAACACAGACCATCAAGGCCCAAGGAGCTAACACTTTCTCTTGGCATAAAGGAAAGGACTTTAAGTTCCATGAGAGCTGATTGTTCAGCAAAAGAGGAAAAAAAAGCTAAAAGCTTTTATTTTATCAGTGAAAACCAACTCAGATCTAAAACTGTAAGGGCACAATAAAGAACTCAGCAGCTGATTTGCTGTGCAATGTGGTACAGTAAGTCAGAGCTTCCTGAGCCCTGCACCTCGGGAACATTCAATTTTTGACAGCCAGAACACAGGGAAATATCAAAAGATGATTTCCAACAGAAATAAATGCCTCTTGACTAACAGGGACATGAAAAGACCTCAAAGTTCAAACAAAGGTAAAAGCCAACCTACTTTTTGCACCTTCCACAGCTGTACATGTTATCACCTGCAAATATCAGGGAGAAGAAATTCAGCCATAATTCTCCAAATCCAAACAGTTCTCCTTCAGGTGCATACATTTAAAAATTTCAAAGGAATTTATCTTTAGGTTGCATTCAATATTTAACAGCTGTAAGAGAGTTGACACAGCAACTACAGAGAAAGCTTCTTAGGTTTCATGTTTTCAACTACGAAGCAGTACAGCATAACCTAAAGGGATGATGCTAAGTAATTTAAAAGGAAATAATTCATTAGGTCCATATTAAGCTTATGAAAATGACTATTAATATCGTGGGGTTTGACATTTTCATGAACCTCCAGTTTATAGAATTTCACTAAACCAAATTCAGATGTGCTTGACATTTCTAAAGCAGCTTTCACGGGCACTTCTTACCTCAAATATTCAAGTGAGTGAGCAGCTTACCTTTTCGAAAGGAATGATCCCAAAAGAACAAGCAATGACTGTACAACAGTCTAACAGGTGGCCTCTGCTTAACTGAATCAAGCTAAGAAGATATTAATCATCTTATTGGGATAGGAGATAAAAAAATAAAAAAAAAACAGAAGAAACGTGTTGATGGAATGAACCTCTTACCCTTGAGCTCATCTCTGGCGAAAAAGGCAGCAAGACAATCTTGTAAGGTTACAACTGGACCCCAAAACCAGCTAGGAACACATGAGACAACAAACCTGAAACATCATTGACAGAGAAGAAAGAAAACCAACAAATGTTCTGCCAGAAGAGCAGAAACTAGAATGTCAAAATAGACAGCTGAACGAAACAAGGTGAATATTGTTTACCTTTTGAAATATTCCATAAAAAAGGCTATCCATCCCTGGGGGGCATATGCTTCTCCACACGACCCTGTCTTGACTAGAGATGTCTGATGACTTGCAGAATGGAGTTTAGCAAGATCTTCCTTACCTGGAATAGGCAAGGACAGATCCTGAAAGGTCTCCAGAGTTACAGACAGCTAAAAATGGAAACAAATGAAACACAATGGAGTTAAGCTGGAAGAGAAACTGCAATTAAATTCAATTCTCTAAAGTTCACCAGTAGCTACTAAGTCACTCTACAACTGAAAATTCCACAGGCTAGCAAATGAACTATAAATAAGGAGATGAATAAGAATTCATTTTCTAAAAAAGAGGAAGCAAATAAATAACATTTGAGAATGAACCTGCACATCGTTCTCACCGAAACATTCCTTGAAGTCCCCATTATTTCTCTTCCTCTCAGTCACACAGAGCACCCTGAGTTTTGCCTCAGGCTCCTGTTCTCCAGGCTCCAGAAAGTTGCAGTGCCCTGTCTGCACACTGAGTTACTGGGGCCATCCTCCTGAGCTGCTGGAGGCAGAGCCAGCTGTGCTGTGTCCCTGCTCCTGGGCTGCACTCACCTCATAATGCCAGGGAGAACAGCAGGCACACTCTAGAAATCCTTATTTGTTCTTCTGCACTTGCTCACCACGTTATCACAACGTCTCACTATCTTAGATCCCAAACAGGAGAAGCAGCAAAGGCACGCAGCTGTATCAGGGTTGGGGTTAAACCTTATGCTGAGAAACTTGGCCCCAAGGTAAGGATTTGGATATCCCATATTTGATACAACTGCTTTGGAACTCAAGTGGTCCACTGGGCCTATTTAGATAATTGACTTCTTTTAAATAACCACATGTGCTGTTCCAAGGAATCCTCTAGCAAATAGTGCAGAGAAAAACAACAGCTTTTCCTATGTTGTCCCACATCTTGTAGCAGAGGACAACTTCAAACAGCAACTAACGACTCATATCACCTGTAAAAGTATCTTTGCTCGGATTTTTTGAGAGACATGAGTTTTGTCAGCCCCAATCTACCTGACAAGACTGTTCCAGCAGTATGATTAGACTTCTGTCTTATCTTTTGTTTGTAACAATAGGTACCTGAGAACTTACAGCAGTAGCAGATATTGAGGAGACTGGGATATTGAGAATTATCATTAAAAACTAATCATGCCTAAGTGAAGTTGGAGAGCAAGCCTCTTTCTCCATCCTTGCTATAAGCCAATTCTCACAATGTTATTTTGCAGCTCTGAGTAAATACCCAGCTCAGTGAACACAAGCTGTGCTGAGCACTGAGTGCTGGTAGCAGCTACTACACCAATCTGAGTAAACCAGCACGAAACCAGCCCATGTTCTGAGGGATCTGCCACAAAAGAACACAAATCACTTCCCCTCCTTACTCACCCGGTCACAAGTCAAGCACTGCACTGAGCTTATTATGGTGCCATCAAATATATCAGAGATGACACTCCTGTACCTCTTGCGCCTCTTCCTCTTGGGGGAGGACACAGTTGGAACTGTAAAAGGACAGAAATAAACTGCTGCAGGAAACCAAAACACAGCGCATTCGATTCCCTTCAACTCTGTATCGCTGGAAGTCACACGTATTTAGGCTTAAATTCTGAGCCAAGCCCTGATTGCTGTTTACTAAATATTTCGTAGAAATCACCCCCCCAGACTGCTGCCAGTGCCAGTCAAGACATGGAGGTTCCTCGTGCACTTTATGGGGCACAAACATCAGGAACTTTTGCCTCTGTGAGTGGAACTCCAACTGCCAGTCTTGATACCCCCAGCCCACTGCCACGAGACTCATCCTGGCACCAATCCCCCCAGGTATAAAGTCAAACATCCTACCTGACACTTCATCTGATCACAGCTCCCCAGCAAGTTTTAACCAGGTTGGGCTGAAGAGCTCACACACAAGGTTACTGTACCCCAACACTAACCACAGTGGGCTGAAGCAGACTAAATGTACCTCTAGAGTGCAGCCTAACACCAGGTTATTAAAAAAACCCAGGTTTTTCAACCTCTCCTTGTGCAGGACAGGCTCCAAGCACCTAGTACCTCTTGTGACAGACTTGCTTCAGCTTATCTGAAATTCTCCTGTAATGGTGGAGCCCAAACTGGAGACAGGAGTACAGATGAAGTGTCAAAACTGCTGAACAAGTGAACATCAAACCAAAAGGACGTCAATGATTGAAGTCCATCAAACCACTGTCATTCAACACCAAATTAAAGCATTGAAAGGACAACATGAACATGGTCAGAACTTCTCCTGGACAGCTTGTTGAATGACAGAGAGTCACAATACTCAAGTTGCATGAGTTTTTGGTTCTGGGGGTGCTACCTTCTTACATGTTTCTCCTCTCTCCAAACCACTGCAATTGAGAAAATTGTCTAAAAGTGTTATTCCATCCTCCCAAAACAGAGGTAAGTATTGTTCATGCTTCAAGAGGATCAGAATATTACAGAACTACAGCGAGTGATGTTATATGTCCAGCTCACATAACGCTCTCTTCTCTCTCCCCACTAGAAACAGGCCATAAAACCCCCCAAGAACAACAGTGCATTGTTACACAAGACATGAGGAACAGGATGAAAACTGTAACACAGAGTAACTCAGGTCCAGGGGGAGGAAATAAAGGGCCTGTACCTTTTTTGTGGACTGGTGCCAGCGAAGAGCACGATGAGAAGGATTTTGGAGGGCTGTTTGATAAGCGTGTGTTCATCCCTTCTGCTGATGAGGGGGTTGGGGCTGCAGACACGTCATTCATGTGGACATCATTGATGTATTCTGCAATTAGTATTTCCATTATTGCATAAAATCTAGGGAAAAATTACTGCAGAATGAACAGACACAGTGATCATGTAACCCAATTAACCACGGTGCCAGGTCACTGGACATTCAGGAACGTGGCACCATTTCAGTTCCTTTGAACTTAAGAACAAAACCAAAAAGCCCACCCTTCTGGACTATCTGAAACCTTACCCAGTACAAATTGTTAGCTTTCCAAGGGAACTAAAATCGAATTCAGAACACCTGAAGTGAAAAAATAAACTAAGAAGGTACATTGTTTACAATAAAATCACCCCCCTGTTTGACCTTTACCTCTAACACATTCTCTAACTCACTTCCACAGACACCCTGGTTAACAACGGGACTCCTTCACCTGCACACCACTAATGCATTACCTGAGAATCTGCTGTGTATCTGTACTTTGACAGTTCCTTGACTATTTAGGAATTCAGTGGTCTCTGTAGCAGTGTTTGTGTCTTTTTCCAAGTCTTCCATGGAGTTTGCTCGTTTAAGCTTGTTGCTTGGTACTTTTTCTTTCTGCCAGTCTTTGGATGTGACCGAGTTGTTGTCATCCTCCTGAATCAACATGGTTGTTTCCGCAGGATCCTCTAACACAGGTTTGAAAATAGTCTCACTGTCTGTTTTCTCACAGTTCCCACAGGATTCACAGGGCTGGAAGCTGAGGTCTGACTGGCTCTTGTCTTCCTCCATGCTCTCCTCAGCACTCAGAGGTTGGGCATCTTCCAGTTCCACAACCGGCTCTTTGAGCTCCTCGTGCAGCAGATCCATCAGACAACGCAAAAATTCTTGGGCATCCTAGGATTTGGAACAAGTTTTACCATCCTATGGCATTTTGACTTGGAAGATATTAAAGTAATGATCAGGAAAAGATACAGATAATGAAAATGAACTATATATATGTAAATAAACTCCAGCTGGCTGTTAAAGAAGAACAATGACCACACATGTTTCCTGCAGCCTTTTGTCAACGAGATTTTAATTCTTCTTCTAAAGCCTCAACAAGATTCCCCAACTGCAAGTGTTCCTCCAAAGGGCTGTCAAGTATTACTACAAGTCTAATCTGTGTTTGGAAACATCTTAAAAGCTGCCAAATTTCATCAGTCCACGTAGCAGAATTCCCTTTAATAAACACAAACCCCTGGAAGGTACTCCTAAGCTTTTCTAATTACAGGGTTGAAATTTTTCATCTAACCCAAAAGCTTTTAATGAAGTGCTGCAAACTGTGTGAATGCAGCAAGGTAAAAGTATGAAGGATCATCTGAAGAATGCCTTGGAATATAAAATCCATGTGTATTTAACAACTTAGAGTTCCCACAACACAGCCTATGAAACACACAATGCTGGGTCTATTTCCCAAAGATGCTAAATGAAAATTGCATATTATTTAATTTTTTTAATAAAACAGCATTGGTAGAGAAATATATAAAAATCATCTGTTATTTCTGAACACCTTTATCTTGTTTTCTGGGGCTGCTCAAATATTAACAGCATTATTTCACACAAAGGAAAGGTTCCAAGGTTATCACTTTAATTTTCCTGAAATAAAGGAAAAGAAGTTGTTCTAAGAAGCTGAAGCCTTTTGAGAATTTGTGTATTTGAAGCACATCAACTCAAATTTACAGTGCATTTGCTTTAAACAAACATAGGGAGTATGGTCTCTTCAGCTTTAGATTTCTGCCTCAGCTTTGCAATGGCCTGGGCAGATTTAAAAGACATCAGACAGTTTTACCTGCTGGGAGTAGCCTCGAAACATTGGATTAACAGTTTTAATTCCTTGAAATAAACCAGTAGGAACAACAGACCCAGGCCTAAAAAAAAAAAAAAAAAGATTTAAATACATAACCATTAAAAAGCAAGCATTTAAGTGGAATTTTCTATCTTTATTTGGATTGTGATTTTACCTGCAACTGAACACCAATGTTAATAATCTTTACCAAACTTAATATTGGTATTGAGTTATTAACTAACACAATGTTTAAAAAATCTGTCATCCAGCAGGAACTTTATCAGGCCTTCTATGCCACATTTCTTATCAGAGAAGCAGGTGATAAATCAGACATATTCTTGGCACTATGCACAGTTACTGTTTCTCTGCCTTTGTATTTCTATTTTGGAGTAAGTTCTGAGACAGAAATTCCATCTGAGGCAGCAAGGGAAGTAGATAAAACACTGATACAGGATGAAGGATGCAGGGAGGATAAAACAGTCAAACATTTCAGGTGTATTTCTGGCAGATATAAACACTTTTAAAGGTTTAATGCTTGTTTAGTGCTCATCTAATCTGTTTCTTGTCAGATCTTCCTTGCTACAGCTGACATCAATCATCTGTCCTCTCCTTGGCAGAGAAGGAAAAGAACAGGTAATAAGGAGTGTTTGAATCCTGCCCATTAGTCTTCCCTTCCTTATTTAAGAGAAATTCTGGGAGACACACAACATAACAATCAGAAACTCAGGCCAGATTAATGCCTCCTTCGTGACTCTGGAGTCTGTTTATTATTATTTCATCACCCAAATGATGCAATACCTGCTTTTGTGCCAGAGTTCTGTCATCAGCTTGAGGTAACTTTTACAAATTGCTGGTTTCTTATCTGTTCTGGCTAAGCCTCCACAGTCAAGAAAAAAGTGTGTCAAAGGTGGGCTGAATGAAAAGAAGAACACAGAAGATTTTTTTCAGGTGGTTAAAATACAAGAGGAAATCCCCATTTCCTACAGGATCGTTTTCCCTACCAGTTGGAAAGAGCCTGTAAAGCTGCATTCATGTAACAAGTGTTTCCGATGTTTTTTAATCCTGTTAGACCTGAAAAACAGAATGAATATACTCAGCAAGTCTGGTAATCCAAAAACACAGAACACATTAAGGAAAATCACTTCCTAGAAAATACAGGCTAATCAAAATACTCCTGTAACACTTGGGGTGCCCATTGTAACGCAGAATTGTAACTAAAAGAAACACAGGACTCCTCAAGAGTGCTAATCTAAGTAGGAACAGTAATTAAGTGGTTTGATTTGGGTTGACTAAAGCACTGCAGACAGGTAGATTGTATTTCATCTTACCAGCTTCTGGTGGTTTAGGACACCTGCTGATTTTCATTTAAAACATCTTCCTCAGTATTTAAGTTTTACCTCACGATTTATCTGTTCAGTTAAACTTCTGCTGTGCTGTCAATGTAATCACCTCACCCTCAGCTTCTCAAAGCCTTTATTCTTCTGTCCCAAGTTCCTGCTAACAGTCAGATGATGCTAAACATTCCAAACCTGCTCAGTGATTACCCCAGAATCACAATTACCTGCCATTAGTCCTTTCCTATTCCAATTATATAGCTTTAAGATGAACATATATTCTTTCTGTGATTGTGAATTATGCTATTCATGGCTACTGAAGTGTCACATCCATGAAGTAACTAAATTCAAAATGAAACAGCTTTTGTATGAGGAGACAGTAACATTTCTGAGCAAAAAATCAGCAGGACTGGAAACACTCAGCAATAAACACTGATGGCTCTGTGCAGTTCTTGAAGTATAGGAGCAACCCCAGTTGTTTTATTAGAACAATAAAATGTGGCAGAACAATAAAACTTATTAAGAAAATCTTTCTAAAACACAGAACCTAAAAATTGAGTTTTAAAATATCCTTCTATCTGTCTAAATGGAAATATAATCCTGCTTCCTGTACCTGAACCTGCATTCTGCCCTTCCAATTTCTGCTACAAAAAGAACAATCATTTTGACTAAAACTGGAAAACAAGAACAGTCATAGGATTGTAACTTCTTAAAAATTTTATTTTTTTTTTTTAACAGCAGCAGATGTATCAGGAAGATATTCTCACTGTGTTTTTCCAGCCTGCAATATTGCAAGGGAAGCTTTCAAATAGACTCCTTTTCCTGTGAAGATACTTTCCACTGTTTGCTTCACCAAAAGCATTTCAGAAGAAATTTGAAGAACAAAGTCAAAACAAAATTAAAGCTAAAGAAGTTCCTTCCTTTCAATTTGATAAATGTCTTAATGTAGACACGTCATTATTACTGGGACCTTCAGTGCAACTGTATATTCTTGTTTATTATTCCTACAAGGTTACATTCCCCAAAATATTAACAGGACAAGACCCAGAGCTCTGCAGATACACCCATGGGCTGGAGAAACTGCCCAGGAGTGAAACACATGGCTCCATGATTGAAGGGCAGATGGCTGATCAGAGGGGTGATGACACATCCACAAAGGCTGTGCCAGACAGCAGAAGGGACAGGGCAGGCTGTGTGAGCAGAGCCAGCAGGATGAGGGGAGGGAAGGCCCTGACTGAGTGTAAATGCTTGTCAACAACTGAAACATCTCTGTATCATCAACAATGTCCAGCACAAATCCAAAACCCCGGCCCACAGCAGCTACCAGCAAGAAAATGAACTCTGGTCCAGCCAAAACCACCAAACCAAACCCGTGCATAAATTAGAGTGAGTTATTTTGTGATCACTGATGGAAAACAAGCTGCCCTGACATATGCACTGGCATCTCCAAAGCAATAGCTCAACAATCTGCTGGCCACATTTTTCTGAGAAAATGGTATTTAGAAATATTTTCTTTACCATCAAACACATATATCCTTTTTAGAGTGATCACTAAGGATTTGAGACTTCTAAGAAATAATAATTACTATGTTCTCTTAAGAAATGAGAAATGAAGACTTCCCTGTTTGGGATTTCATCACTCTCATTTCCATCTTCACACTAGTTTAATATTGGGGTGGGGTAACCTTTGATACCATAAAGTTTGGCAGTGCATGGAACCAATGATGTGCAGGAAAAACAAATAACCAAAGCCCCATCCTAGGATACTACAGGCTCAGAAAAGGGTTACTCAGAATGCAGGAAAGCATTCAAATCAGGAACCTTTTGGGGCAGGTGAGAACATTAGAAGTGATTTTATAAAACCTACTTTCCCCAGAGTGGCTAGAACACAACTACCTTCCCCAGAACTCCTCCACGTTTTCTTGGGTTTGTTGCTGCTTGCAGGGGTGCACCACATTTACCAGCACAGCCTCTGCTCTGGCTGCTGCAAGAAAGGTGAAACTAAAAATAAACATCGTAGTTGGAGCAGAAAAGGCAACAGTTCCACCCAGAAGAGAACTAGTGCATAGCTGGACAGGCCTGGAGACACACACATGGCATAAAGGGAAGAACGGGCTGCATTTTGCTTTTATTACCTCTAGTCTTCAATTCATCTTCTTCCACTTCTATATCTAAGTCATCAAACACAGCTGCTAGTGGAATCTTCAGTGTGGGATTACTAGGTATTTTAAAATCCTTGTAGGGAGAAAAAGAAAAAAGTATTTTTACTTGTATTTATCACTTCTCTTCTTTATTAAGCTCCTGTATAATTTTACCAACAAATTCAGAAATTATGCGAATGCATTTTGAAATCTCACTGCACATGAGGGGACAACACCAGGATTCCACAGGTACCCTGAGAAAGTTTACCAAGAAACCTCCCAGGTTTTTGTTCTCAGATCAACGCTGCAATATTTCATAACAGCAGCTGAAGAATCCAAAAACAAAGCCAGGGATAGAATTCCTCTCCCTTGGATAAAAAACTGAGCCAGCAGCAGAGAGCTGACACAGGAGCCATCACACAAATGTCAGTGAAGGTGTTTCTGATGTGCCACCAGATGGCTCACTGTGGTTAATGAAGGCAAATTAAACCCTTGGAAGAAAAATGTACAAATAGACAAAGAAAGTATCAGGCAGGCAGGCATTTACTGCATGACAAGCTCTTTCTGGAAGCACATAAATAAAAACCCTAAACACAATGTTTGATAGACTTTGTAAGTTCTCCCTATTTTTCTGTATACATATATAACATTTATATTATATATATATATATAATCTTCCTTGGAAGATTAAAGCAGGTTAACAGAAGTTCAGAAGCCTGAACTCAACTTCATTCCAAGTGACCAGAATTTCCAGCCACCAGAAATCTAAAAAAATTCCAGTGGCACTATTCCAGTTGAGCTGCTGGAATTTTATGAGAAAATGATCAGATTACGTTCATATTAAATACTAAACTTTGAAGTGAAAATGTTAAAGGATATTTCCTCTTTACATGCATTGAAAAGCTGCCCATCTTTCAGTCCAACCTGTGCATCCTGGTCCCTTTTCTACTGCTCCGTGTCTCAAGCAAAACACTTTTAGAAAGACTGCCCTTCTACTTGTGACCACTGTAACCAATTTACCTGTCACTTGTATGTGACTACATTAAATATGCAATACCACTTTTTTTCAGATACTTGCCTAACTTCCTCCAAGACAACACTTACCTGGAAAATCTATGATCAGAGTGAGCAGTCCTGAGGTCAGTGAAGACAAATCTAACCACAGGAAGAGAAGCAAAACCCAACCAACCACCCAAATCTGAACAAACCTGGTGGAAACTGCAGGACACGAAAACCAAACTGTGTATTTTAAAATTCTCTGCATCACATCTGCTTTGCTCATTTCCCCCCCCTCAACTTACCTGCAATACCACCCAATGCTGTATCTATTATTTTACTTTTCAGTTACCATGATATTTGTTAATAAATGTGGAGTCAGGCACAGCTGAGCACTTTTACAAAGTCTTGTTTCGATGCCATAATCCCAGTCCTAAAGCTGTGTTTAATTAACTAACATGAACTTCCCAGATCCTGCCCATATTTTTCCTTGGCAATCCCAACTGCCCCAGAGCACTGAGAGCATTCTCTCTATTCCTAGTTTGCTCTGTGTTTTCCCACGAGAACCTAACACAATACTTTTGTCATTCTGCACCAATATTTGACCCATTTTTGGAACATTTTCAAGAGCTGGCAGAACAGGGAAGCACAGGTGAACTACTGCAGTCTGTAACCTAAACTTAACCCTGTGCCTTTCTGTACCTTACAGCTGATTGAAGAATACAACCAACCAGACAGGAAGATGAAAAAGCATTCTCAGGAAGCAAGCAGCACACAGAGGCAGAACACAGAAGCTGGGCAATGTCTCTTTAAAAAATTCTATTAATTTCTCTCCATTTTCATAAAAAAGTTCAGCCACGAGAATGGAGGAAAAGTCAGTCTCTCTCTTGGGAGAAAACACAGTATTTACTGCAAAGCTACAGCTGCCTTTGTTTCACTGGGTTCAACAATACCTGCACACTATTTTCCTGTGCTTGGTGGGACAATCTTGCACTTGGCAGTGGAGAATGAGATCCCAACTTTCTATCCAGGAACACTTCCTTACTGCAGGCATAACACCAGACTCGGAGTGTAGTGAGGTTGACAGTTAGACAGTGCTTTGTCTCCTAAAACAGACCAAAAGCCAAAACTGTGATTCAGAAATTCGGAATAATTACATGCAAGCTACAACTGACGTATTAAAATTCTAGATACGTGACTTCACTGAAGGCAAAGTTCTCTGACTTGACTTCGCTGTGTCACAGGTAAAAGCACATACCTGGGAATGGGTGGTGCTGTGATCCACGTGGGATTCACCACAGCCAACGTAGGTGCACCTGTTCTGTTGAGCAAGAGATGAACAAGGACACAGAATTAAAAAGGGGTGGCAAAGAGGTCTGCAGAATAGGAACATACTGCCAGTCCCTTTAAAACTCACTCACATCTCAAAGTTGCAGACACTAACCAGGAGACATGCACAGTAAGCATTAACGTAAGCATAGTACCACCTAAAGCAAAAAAAGAGTGCTGCAAGATTTAACTCAGCTTCTCTCACTGATGGGCACTGTTAGACAAATAATGTGTTTGGAATATACTTTTTGGCCATTTTTATATGTTTATTCATATTATTGTCAACGTGTATTTTTTACAAGTCACCATCTGGTAAAGATTGTTACAGAAAATACAAAGCTAATGCGAGGTCTAAATGGTAAAACACTGAATGGCAACAGCCTCAAACGTGACACGTTTATACAAAAATCCCTGTATGCCCCCATCTGCAGTGCCTATTTATCACTATTTATCAGAGTATTGCCTCACAACTGGTTAGTTTCTTCACCTTTAAATGAGAGTTTCCAGCACTGTACAGCCAAGAAACTGCATTCTAGTTATGACATGCAGAATAACTGCTGATTTTAATCATGCTCACTGCAGAGCACGTTTGGCTGAGTCGAGTGTGGAATCTTGCAGCTGCCAATCTCCAAGCAGTGCTCATTAATTCCCTGTGTGCATGAGTCAAGACAACCCCACAGGAGGGCAGGGCAGGTTATCTGTGCAAGTCCCCAAGCACGTTAATTTACGCAGCGGAAGAGCGGCTGAACGGGGTGGATTTTCCACGTTAAGCACTCCCAGGTATTTGTTAAGTTACAGACAGTTAACATGCTGGCATCTCTGGCATCTCACCGGGGTTGTCTAGTGCAAAAGGTGGAGACAAGGTGCCAATTCATCCAAGAGGAGCAGTGTGACAGCACTAAGTGTCCTACTGCCACTACAAGACTGTCCTATGGAAACGTTGGTAGGAAATTTAGTTTTTTCAATGACAGTCTGAGGGCTCAACGTGAGAAATGACAAACACGGTTTAAGCTTGACAGCATTTCCCCACCTGCCAGGCTGATGCATCCCTGGACACCTCTTCCTGCTCCCAAGAGGGTTTTTACATGTAATTAAACTTCAAGCCATCTAACAAAACTTATTAACTCTGTTTCCTTCTGCCTTCATCTCTGTCGTTGACTGAAGGAGCAAAATAATCTGATCTCTTTACCATAATCCACTTAAAAGGACACTAATGAAGTGGATTTTTAAAAAATATTCATACATACACCTAAAGGTTGGCATCTTAGCCTGGAGTTCTTCCTGACAGCACTCAAGGAAAAGCTGCCAAGAAATGAAGTCAAGGCGACAGGGCAAAATTTCCATCTCTGGAAAGAGCTGTAAGTCCCAAGAACTCAAGACATTTCAAAATCTAAATCAGCCATATGCCTTCCAGTTGGTATCACACATCAATCAGTAGCAATATTTTCCGAGTTCTTTGTTTTTTGGGGGTTTCTTTTGGTTTTGGTTTGTTTGGTTTTTTTTAGTACAGTGAAGATGACATTTTTTGGTAGACAGCAAGAAGAGTAAGGCAAGAGCACAGTTAATCCAGGGTAAAGACTGTACAAAATTTGTGCAAAGTATGAAGAATGTTTATACAACCTTCTACAAGTTTGAAAATAATTTAGCTTTGTTCTGCTTAAGAATAAAGAAGTCAGAGTATGTATTAGTCTGTAAAAAGTCAGCATTACTGCTAGTTGTTATTACTACAAATGCTAGGAGAGGCTTATAAAAAGTAACTTAATTAACTCAGGAATATTATTTTTTAAATCTACACACCCAGAGTAAAAATTTAGAAAACCTCCAAAACTTAGAAGCTAAATATCATAACTCAAGAAGCTAGTTACTAAAAAAATCTCATTTTAAGCACATTATTCTTAAATTACAAGAAATACGTACCCGATAGAGGGTAAATAATTTTAAAGATAAAAGAACTGCAGCAGAAGTTTTGCTTTTAAATTATAACTTGAATAAACTGATTGCAACGATTTCATTATAGATGTTTCTTAAAACCAACTCACCTCTAGGCATGCCCAAAGGTTGGGTCCTCTGACTTTACAGTCCTGGCAAGTGCCCTGTTGAAGTTAAACACAAAAGCAAAGTATTATTTCACTTACTTACACCAGCAAACCACAACTTCAAGACAAAACTATAAATGAGTAAGTTTTCATCTTAAACCAAAAAGCTGTTCTTATTTATAAGGCATAAACATATATCACATGGCATTATAATAATAATCCTCAAAATTTGTCTTTCCTATAAATGTAACATAACAAGAGATGAAGGCGATAGAACACCAGGGAAGAACTGCACATTTCTAGTTGCAGACACTGCCTGCAAAGGTTTACACAAAAAAGATGCAACATTAGAAAAATGCTGCCCTCCTCAGCAGCAAATTCACTGTTATTCTTCAGATAAAGAAATTTAGCACCATGGACAGAAAAGGTTTGACTTCTCATCACCTCCCAGCTCCTAAAATGGGGTTACAAGATCTTTTTTTGTTCCGTTTCTTAATACTTGCTTGAACCCAAGAGTTCAGGTAGGGGCAGTTTCTCAAACCGTGTCTCCTCTATCAAAACCAGAACTGTTATCCAAGGAAATTCGAGCAGAAATTCCTTTGTCACAGTTTCTACTTGAAGTCAAGTCTGTTGGACAACGTTACATTAACATCCCAACCAACCAAGTGCTGCAGTGGCAATGAAAATGCAGGTCAGCTTGGTGCCCTGCTAACTCTAAACTGATGTTCCACTAAAACATCACTTGCTTTGGAAAAGAGTTTTTCAGCTTCCTCAAGTCCGTAATCCTTCCCACATGTTCCAGTAGAGAAGATTTTTACTTATTTTTAACACTTAAATGCATCTTATAACTAAAACCACACTAAAATATGTCCCTAAAGCAGCTGACCAGTTAACAGCACAGGAAGAGAGGAAATGGCTACAACTCACGTGGGATTTCTGGATCAACTCCTCTTTTGTTATCTCCCCAACCGACTCCAAGTGCGGGCAGTCACTGCCAGGCGATGACATGGTTGTGTTTCCTGAGATCCCAGGGCTGGAATCTTCAACACCAGGGAATCACCTGCCAACAGAAGCAAGAATGAGTAAAAACCAATTCCTTACACCAGGGAGCAATGTTGGATATGCAACATATATATAACTTTTAAAAGAATGTGCCTGCTTAGAGTAAGTTACTATAAATGACTTTATTAATCCAAACTAAACCCTGCTGACTTGTAGGGCATAAAGTAACAAAATCCTGAAAGGAGCAGAGCTGTTGGGATTAATTATTTAACTTCCTGGACTCTACCATGGCACCCCAACGACATAAAAATTGCAGTTTTCAAGCCAAGTGTGCTGAAGCTGTGAGGGCTAAACTGCAGGAGCACAGGACTTGCTTATCACAGGATAAGGAAACTTTATCTTGGTTTTATTTATTTACAAAGGCATCCTGGATTCAGACATATTATATATCAAAAGCAAACTGAAACTTGTCACTCACACGTAGCACTCAGCACTCAGCGAGGTTTTATCTTGTTCCCTCTGCCCAACCAAGGCCTTGGAGGCACACACAGAAACGTATCAGAAATAAAGACTGCTCAATGCAGTTACTTTGGCATTGTTGTTGGGATGGTTGCATAGAAAGCTGTGATGTTTTACAGGAAAAATAACTGACTCATGCCCACAGGAACCATCCAGTAACTTTGCTCCAGTTTTCCCCACTTAAACAATTATCATTGACGCCTCGAGCTCTCCTAAGGCCAAGAAATGGTTAACTTTCTTTGCCCAATTGTTATCTGTCCAATTTACCACTCCTGCATGGAGACTTGCAGCTGAACTTCCCTCCTACCTCAGGGATGCACAGCCCTTGGTCTGCCTGCAGCCTCTTCTCCACATCTTTGGCCACTTTGGGTTGGTTCCCTCCACTGCACAACCAGTCACTCCTTTGAATATTAAATACCCTACGGCTTTGACAGCGGAGGGGAAACAAACCTTGCCCAGGGGACATCTCAGACACAAGGCCCAGGAAACTTTCAGTTTATTATCTTTGACTGGCTTTTTACTTCCACTGCCTTGTAAAAAGATCCCTCTGCAGCAAGGGTCATTTCAGCTGGCTTTGGTCACCAAAGGCTTTTTCTATATGTGTCTGGGTATAAATAGTGGATTTTAGTCCTATAGATACTGTTATACAAATATTTTTAAAGCATTATATATTATTTGTATAGGAATAATAGGTATATACCTTCAAATATACACTTAAATATATTTATTATATATTTAACATATACATAATCTCATGTGTGACTGTGTATCTTGGTCTTTTTTAATGCCATGTTAACAGCCATTCAATACAATCCTTCAGAACTTATCTCACAAGACTGCAGACACTTCAGTAAATTAATACTTGGGGATTTCTCTCTAGATGAGATGTCAGTTCTCTCCCTGGCCCAGTGGCATGCCATTCAAAAAGCAGTACCCTAAAGCATAAGCTTCAGCTGGAAAGTACTCCCTCAGCCCAGTGTCTGTACCCCACATGCACCAGCCCTCAAAGACACCTCAGTTCAGAGAACAGTTTTTCAGGCCAGCCCTCCTGACCTTCAGGCACATCAGCAGTTCCTCTTTGACCTGTTCTGTTCCTTTCCAGCACAGAATGGAAACATGGACGTGTGTTACATCTCAGCCCTTCTGCAAGGGCTGGTAAAACATTCAAAAAGGACAAGCGAGTTTCGAATAAAGCCCTGGGGACTGAAATGAATTCAGCGTGAAGCAATGCTGATTAATACAGATGCTTTAGAAAGACTGATACAATGGATTAGTAAAGCTTTAGATCAGATTTTGGGTTTTTTATGGAAGAAACTTTCTGAGTGCATTATTCCAAGCAATACACAGCAATGAATGGACACTTCATTGGGAAGGAACTCTGCCCATGCCACTTTCTGCTCCTTGGCTGAACCTCTCTTCTTTTAATAACCATCAGAAAGACCAAACCACATTCCAACTCGTGTCCCTGTGGACGTGGTCCCTATTCCTGCCCACACAGAGAGCATCCCTTGTGCAAGTCTAGTGAACGATACAGATTCTTCACCTGGCATTATCTGAACAAAGCTGAATGGCCTTTCTTTCACCTTTTGCTAACAAAATTCTTACACATCTCCTTCCATCTCGCAGCACTGTGATAACTCACTGCACTGCCATGACACTGGTAGTTCAATAAACCCAGCTGCAGAACCACATTTGGTATAATGTCATGTGCAAGTCTAAAACTGTAAAATGAATTTCAAATCCGTGACTCATCCCTCACCTCAGTCCTGGCAATGCCAGGGGAGCCCCTCCCTCGATCCCTGCCCTTCCTCCATTTCACCACTTCCTACTCTATCTGAAGGGACTGCTTATCTTCCTCCGCTGCTGCAGCTCATTAGTACATCCACTTCTCCACCAGCTTCTGCACTGCCTTGACCTCACCCAGAAGTTGTTTCTCTGCATTTTCAGTAATTAAAAACCAAATCAAAACCTACTTGGGAAGTTCCTGCTGCACTGGATTTTATACTCCTGTTCCAAAGCTGGAGTTTATCTCCACTTCATGGCTCCAGTGATATCCTGAGTAACAGAATGCTTTGGACTGGAAGGGACCTTAAAGATCACCTTGTTCCAACCCCTCTGCCACGGGCAGGGAAGCCACTCCCCAGCTCAGGCTGCTCAGGGCCCCATCCAGCCTGGCCTTGGACACTTCAAGGGATGGGGCACCTACAGCTTCTCTGGGCAACCCTGTTCCAGTGCCTCAGCACTCTCACAGGGAGCAATTTCTTCCTAATCCAACCCTGCCCTCTTACTGTTTAAAGCCACCCCCCCTCGTTCTACCACTCCAGGCCCTTTGAAAAGTCCTGCTGCAATTCCCTTGGAGCCCCTCAGGCCCTGCAAGGTGCTCTCAGGTCTCCCTGGAGCCTTCTCTTCTCCGGGGGAGCAGCCCCAGCTCTCTCAGCCTGTTTGCACTCTAACCATTTACCACCATGTCCATGCAATAAGCGTCTCATCAAACGCTTCCCAAACTCTGCAGTCTCTCTCCACCTCCCTCCACCCTTCCCACAGAAAGGTTTCTTTCAGTCCACCTGTCTCAATGCATTATACTCCATCATCCAACAAAGTGAACCACTTGATGTTCCAAAGGACTTCTCAACACATTTTTCCTTAGTGCACATGAAGAGTCAAAGAGTTTCAAAGAAAAAATTATCTCGAAGCCCAGTCTTGGGTTTTTTTGTGTTCCTGTTTAGTCTTTTTGCTGACCAAAAAAATATTTTCCCCCCTGAGCCATCAGAGAGATGGGAACCATCGTTCAAAGCATCATGACCAGCAACCTATTTCTCATCCAGCAGAATTCCACGGCATCACAGTCTTCTGGGGTGCCTATCTCCCACCCACAGAAAAACCCCATCAAACACCAAGGGAATTCAACTGATCTTGAAAATTATCTCAGGTTCATGCAGGGAGCCCAGTATCTCCTAAAGGAACAACACAGATTTTGAATTCCTTCAAGAAGTCTGGAATTAATGTTTTCACCTGCCCAGTTACAGCAGTGAACACTTCAGCAGATGTCACAGTGAACAAATATATCATATATTCCACTGCTGCCCTAAATATGGAGCCATTTTATCAGATCATTTGACAGAGTTCAGCAAGGGAATGACGCTAGAAGATTTTAACAATAAAAGGATTATTCTGAAGACATCCATTACATGAAGGAGCAATTGTGTCTTCATTAGAGGCCTTTATTATTTTGCCTGAATAACAGCTCTGAATAACAGCATATCAAACAGCGAGCTTTAAGTTCAGGCTCCTTAGCTGCACTCACAGTTCTTTTACTAATGATGCACTGCAACACTTTCATTTAACACATTTTTTTTAATGGCAACAAAGCAAAAGTGACACATGGTGCAACTCTGTAGCTGAACAATTAATTACTTAGAACACTAAAGAACTCTGGAACTTCCGTAATTATTTACTACACTGGGCATATCCAGCTTTGTAAGACATATATTTTTCTAGTGGTTTTCTAAAGAACTGCGTTGCTCTTTATAAACTTTAGAGAAATCACTTCATCGTAACAATATACATAAATAACATTGTTACCAAACTTGAAACTAGTCTTCTTAGGTTAATCTTCCCAATTTCTTGACTTAAATTCCTTTATATTCTGATCAGTAGGTGGGTTTGAATTTCATCTCCCATCCCTACCTATTTCTACCTTTTTTTAAGCTGTCAACTCTAAACAAGAGCATCTCATTTTAAAAAAACGACAACGCCAATCCCAACTCTGGTTGAAAATTTACTTAATCTGTTCAGCATAAAGCCTGGTATTTCCCCAGTAAATGACAAAAGCATGTTCAGCAAGCTGGTGAGAGATTACCTGCTCCTCCTCCTCATGCA
>JAYRBT010000005.1:11933587-11952972 GCA_036023395.1 Myiotriccus ornatus
CCTGGTATTTCCCCAGTAAATGACAAAAGCATGTTCAGCAAGCTGGTGAGAGATTACCTGCTCCTCCTCCTCATGCACCAAGAGGTACCCACTCAAGCAAGACACAATTTCTTTAAGTCACTTCCATTAGCTTTTTTTTTTTTTCCTGCCATGAAGCACTGTCGCCAAAGAGAAAGGCCATTTAAAAAAAGCCTTGAGTCGAGAGTATATCTCTTCTGCAGAGCCAGACATTTTCCATTTTATATTCCTTTTCCGGGGTGCACCGGCCCTTCCTTCATTTCCTTCTTCCACCGCTCCAAACCCCAAGTGCGAAACCCACTAGCTGACCTCTATATTCCTAAGAGGATTTTCCCGACCCGGGCTCAGGCTAAGCTCTGCAGGCGAAGCCCACGGTGATTTTCCACAGGGTGATACCCCGCACTTTTCTTTCCCCCCCCCGCCCCATCCCTCGTACTCGCCCGTCCGTGCGCACGGATAACCCGGGGAGGGCGAGCAGAGCAGTTTACGGGTAAATCCCTGGTTTTGGGGACCGCGGCAGCCCCAGCCGGGCCCCGCGGGCTGCGGGGCCGCCTCACGCCGGGGGGGGCGGCCGGTCCTGCCCCGCACACCGCCCCGAGCCCCCCGGGACGGCTCCCACCGTGAGACCGGCCCGAGACACCGCCCGCCGCCCCTGAGGGGCCCTTCCCCTCTTACCGCAGCTCCGCCGGGAGGACGCGCCGCGCCCGCAGCGCAGCCGGGCCCGCAGGGCTCAGCCCTGCCTGCGGGGCGGGGCAGCACCGTGGCGGGGCAGGGCGAGGCAGGACGGGGCAGGACAGTGCAGTGCAATGCGGGCAGGGCAGGGCAGGGTGCCCCCTACACACCCGCACACACCCGCACACAGAAGCGGGCGCGGCTCCCGCGGCGCGGGCAAGGGGGAGGATCGCGCCCCGATCAAAGATGGCGCCGCCGAGCGCCCCCGCCGGCCCCGCGTGAGCGCTGCCCCGCACAAAGATGGCGGCGCCAGGCCCCGCCCCGCCCGCAGCGCGGCGGGAGCCCGTCCGGCGCAAAGATGGCGGGTGCCTGAGGGCGCGGCGCTGCCCTCACAGAGCGGCGGCTCCTCCTCCTCCTCCTCCTCCTCCTCCCGCCCGGCCGGGCGCTGCTCGCTGTGCCGGAAGCGGATCCCGGCGGTCCCCGGGCAGCGCCGGGGCGGGAGCGGCGCTGGGCAGGTAACCCGGGGCGGCCCCGGGGAGAGGCGCGCCCGCCTTGGCCGGGGCTGAGGGGCGCGGGGGTAACCGCGGCTGTGCCCGCCGGAGGGCTCGGCGGGGCCGGGCGGAGCCGGGCTCTGCCTCCATCGCCTCCCTCCCGCCGTGCCGCGGGGGGCCGCGGGTCGGAGGCTCCGCGTTGTGCCGGAGCGAGGGGGGCGCCCTGGGCGGGCACCGCGTCGGGCTGTGGGCCGGTGTCTCACGGTGTGCCTGCCCAGGAGCTGGAGCTCCGAGCGGCGCGAACTTGTCCTGGCTGCTCTCGGGCCTGTTAACGCTCCTAGCTGGCAAATAACGCTCTTCCGACAGCAGCGATCCGGGCAGCGGGGTTGTCGCCGTGCGTGATTTGGAGGGTGCAGGAGGTGAGCCCTCTGTGGCCCCGGTCACACCGGCAGGGCAGCGGAGCGGGCCCTGAGCGGGACCGGCAGCTTTATTTGCTGTCCCCTCCTTCGCTCCTGCCCGCGCTCCAGAGCATCGATCAAACAAGTCGCGTACCTGTTATATAAGGGATTCGAGCTTGCAGGAAGGAAAACTGTCCTGGGCTTTCTGTTGCGTAACTTGGTGTGTATCCTTCGTTTGCCAGAGCCTTCCGGAGACCATCTGTGATTGTTTTCGAGAGAGTTCCGCTTAGTGAGGTTATGGGAGAGAAGGAGCCATGTCAGAAGAAGGTGTTACTGAGACACGATTTTCTCTGAAGACGGCAGCTTTGCGGGTGTTTCATCTCCCCCTTTCTTGGTATTATTCTCTTAACCAGGTAATAAATATATTAGCTAAATACTGTCGCTTCGCGTATACGTTTAGGCGTTTATTACAATGTCGTACTTGCTTTTGTGAGCTTGATGTGAATTAAATTTGTACAGAATGCCCTGGGGCTTAGTTTGTTCAAAACACTGAGCTAACATAAGCAGGGCTTTTTGTCTTTTTCTGCTAATAAATGCTTAGTACCTCGTCACACATCTGCTTTACCTGCAGTGTCTGTGTGGCTCCATTTTGTAACGCTGCAGTGATTCTCACCAAATATCAAAATCCTTGAGTTTTGTTTTTCCTGTAGAATTTTGGGGTATTCAAAAATTAAACGTAACTCACTAAATTTTGAATAATAATGTCGAGTGTGGTGTGAAATGCTTTCTAGATTGCCAGTTCTGCTTGCCAGATTAATCTGAATGATAGTTCATTAATGTAAAACCCCCTTATTTTAGTTTTTGAGTCACTTTTATTTGATGAAGTTAGGGCCACCCACAATAACTGAAACAAGATTCTTTAAAAGCAGGCTGGTTTTTAAACACCTTCAGTCCTTTATGCTGGTTTTCTTTGTTCCATCTGACTCCTGGAAAGATTTTCTTCAAAGGAAATCTCAAGGCTGCATTCATCACACTGCTTCCCTTTACAGGTGGCCCTGGAGTCATGTGTTTTTATTTTCTTTCACTAGTATTACAGGCAAGTTTTCACTAGAAACACAGATAGTCTTGGTGAAAAGTACATTATCTTCTTAGTTTCCAGGCTGACAAAAGCTGGAGGTGTTGTGAAGCTGATATTCCTTTTCTGCAGGGAATCCCAAGATTTGTTTGTAGAGCACCTTCAGGTCAAGGACAGGGAGGAGGAGCTGTAATTGTGTGGAGGATCAGACAACACATGTATTAGTTGCTTATAAATATATATGTGATGAGAGAGAGTGAAGTAAGTCATAATTATTTGAGAGAATATCAAAGCTTCAGCTGTAGTCCTCTGGTGCCAAAATACACAGGATGAGAAAAAGAGCTTTTAGTTGATTGTGCAAAATGTGGTCCAGTGGATTTTTTTTCCCATTCTGTGTATGCTGAATCACTGACAAGAATAACTAAACAAAAGTTTATGATTAGAAATACAAATAGTATTTTTAATAGATATTAGTAGGTCCTAAAAGTGTTCTGCTTTCAAAACCCGTCATTAATATGACTGTATTTTATTTTTATCCAATTAGACACTCATCAGCAAAAGCTATGTCATATGTCGTATTTCCTTGTAAATACATCTCTTTTGTTGCATATAAAACCAGACTGAGGTATTCTTAATCTTATCTGCATCTGCTTATATTCATATTTTTTTGTATTTGGAATATTTTAAAATCCTCATTGCAAGATGAGTGACTTTTGTGCTTCAGCATATCCCTATCCATTTAAAATACCACGTGCAACTCCATTATGTGCAACTATTGACTTTCCTCTCCTTAGGGTTTTTCATTTCACTGTTAATCTGTCTGTGATCGTGCCTCTTGTAGGCACACAGAGAGTACCATGTCAGGCCCAAGCACTGTCACTGTAGATTATAAACTTTGCTGATGGCCTCTGATTGAAGTTGCTTGTATGTGTGGTTCTTACTTGTTAATTCAAACATCTCTAAAGCTGTGATTGATCTATATCCAACATAGAGTGTAATTTGTTTTTAACTGTTTATTTAGAGAAATATGCTTAAATACATCTTTGTCCCGAGTTGAAACACCACACGGATGTTGGCCTTAGGAACTTCCACAGTGCAGGAAATGGTGTAGTTAAGAGGGGTGAGTTCCTTCCCGGTATTCTTTTGCTGTCAGAGAACTAATTGAAGCCCTGCATCGTCCTGGCATTAAGAAGAAATTAAAAAAAACTATAAAAGGGTTATTAAAAAGTTATTTGCTTGGAACCCCACAGTTGGTGGATCGGCAATACAGCTTATAGTTCTTGGTGCTGCAAGCTGTCTCTCGGTGTGAATATTCTCACCGAAGTCACACTTATTTTCAGGTAAAGCTTTCCCCTGGCTTGAAGAAGCTTTTCGCAGTGACAGCAGTGAGTGCAATATCAGTGATATTTCTGGCCCATCACTTCAAAAGGAGACGTGGAAAGAAAAACAAGAAAGTGCCACCATGGGAACCAAGTCATCTGGTGTTGGAGTGCACCAAAGCAGCTGATTCAGAAAAAGGTACGTCTTGGCACCCCCACGTTGGAATTTTTTGTTGTTGTTGCTTTCTTGGAGAGGAAGAAAAGGGCTGTGAGGGGTTGGGTGTGCATAGCAGTAGTCAACCAGACTATTTTCCTTTAATCATGGAACTGTTTGGGTTGGAAGGGACCTTTAAAGGTCATCCAGCCCTGGTGCCCGAGGCCCTGCTGACAGGCCCCCCTCAAGGTGCTTGCTGAAAGGCCACAGGAAGGTCTTTCAGAGCCTTCTCTTCCCCAGGCTGAGCAACCCCAGCTCTCTCAGCCTCTCCTCACAGGACAGGTGCTCCATCCCTCTCGTGATCTCCACAGGATGGAACACCTGAGCCCACTGGAATTGTGAAATTTCACATTTGCCAGATCAGGGGCAAAACTACACTGCCTTGTAAACAAGCTGGTGTTGTTCTCAAAGGTGAAGTTTTAACCATGAATTTGGATTAAAACTCTACTTATGAATAGCATATTAACAATGGGTTTTGTTATTGTTGGATGGATGCAGCTTAATACTGAGAAATGCAGATTAATTTTTTATAGAATAGGGAAATAATTATGCTCCAATGCACAGTTATTGTTATGGATAGTGACTGTTCTGATGTGTAATTTCTCACACAGAACTGTAAATAAAAGAATAGTTGTTTGCTTCTAAACTGGACTTTATTGAGAAGAGTAAATTCAATTCTTGTTAGAATTGCAAAGGATGTGTTGTTTTGAGTTTGTGGGAGCTTTCAATAACATGAGTGTATCTCTTAGGTTCTAGTTGTTCCAGCAGTCGACAAAACCTGACCCTTTCTCTGAGCTCTGCCAAGGAAAAAGGATCTCAGTCTTGTATCTATGCAAATGGAGGACTTTTCAGCAAATACTCTGGTTCAGTCCAGAGCCTGACCTCGGTAAGTGAAAGTGTTTCAAGGCTCCTGAGTGCCTGTTGGCTTGCACTGAATGTGCACCCAAAGGTTCCCCTGAGCTGAGGGAGCTTCCCTGAGCTGCCCAAGTGGCTGGAGATACTGAGATGCCAATTGTCCTTCCCACAGTAAATCCAGCTTCCAGGGAGATGGCTTGGGTGTGATGTGCTCTGGCAGGAATGTGGTTCTAGGGATCCTCCCTATGACAGCACTTCACAATCTGTGTTTGGGTTTTCTTTAAGGTTCAGAGTGCCACCTCTTGTCACAGCTGTGCTTGTGCCAATTCCAATTCCTGGGATAAAGCAGATGAAGATGACATTAAGCTCGTCAATATTCCAGTGACTACACCTGAAAATTTGTATTTGATGGGTAAGTCATAATAATAATATTCAGCATCTGCCTGCGCTGGATGTGAATAATTTCTTGGGTTTATGGTAGGGTGAGACACTACTCCTGTGGTGTTCTCTCAGTGTGCTGTTGGCATGTGAGTGAGAAGATGGCCGTGAGGCAGGGAGGTGCCCCTTGCTGCGGGGTTAGCTGGTGCTGCTCTCCCCTAGGCATGGAGCTGTTCGAGGAGGCCCTGCGGCGCTGGGAGCAGGCGCTCACCTTCCGCAGCAGGCAGGCTGAGGATGAGGCAATCTGCGGTTCCATCAAGCTGGGAGCAGGAGATGCCATTGCAGAAGAGAGTGTAGAAGTGAGTATGTTCAGTCTGTAATCTGGTGCTGCCCTTACCGTGTTTTATTGCCTCGTGTTTTGTCACCTGAATCTTTTTAAATCAGAATTCCGTTACTGAACTTGAGAATTAATTCAATTTCCAGTTTACTGGTGTTGCACTTAAAGCACATCTGACTTCATTCCTTTGAATTTTTTTTTTGGTTGGTTATTTGGAGGAGGGCATGGGAAGGGAATTAGCATTATTTATTCTTTGGCAATTGCCACTGATGCGTCAGTGTTTGCTTGTGGATTATTATCGAGTTATCAAGTACTTCTCTGCACATAATCCCTTGGGTCATCTCCTTCTTTTATGATTATTTGCTTAGCAAAGGTAGGTCTCAGGAAAGATGATCAGTTTGTGCATATTCACAAATAAAATGCCTGAACTTTGTTTCCCTCCATTCCTATGAACTAAGTGCAAAAAATATTTTGAAGTGAACAGACACGTGTGGCTTTCGTTTCTCGTGCAGTAAACATCACAGGTGATTTAAAAGTATTTTAACATTCAGATTTGGTTTTTATTACACTAAATAAAATAAATGTGTGCTCAGAAAAGTGAGTATGCTTTGGAAGTTGAAGTATTCACCTGACTGTTCCCTTGCTGTTTGTAGGGGATTAATGTGCCACCCTTTGCTCTTAGAAGGCTTAACATCCTTAGATTTTACAAAGCAGCCTTACAGACTGTAAACAGGTAGGAAATCTTCTAATGTCTGTCTTCCTGCAGGATATCATTAGTGCTGAATTCATTCACAAGCTGGAATCTCTTCTCCAAAGGGCTTATCGCCTTCAGGAGGAGTTTGAGGCCACCCTCGGGGTCTCTGATCCTGCTGCTCTAGCAAATGATATTGGTGAGTGCTGCTAATTCACAGCCTTTTTGCTTCTGCTGATGGCTCTTGGTGGGGAGGTGGAACTGAAATATCCACTGGGCAGAATTATATTTATCTGTAAGTCAACAGGAAAAAAAAAATTACGTTCTTGCCATTATTATGTAGTGTTTGATGAAGTGCTTGTATTTTAGATAACAATGGAAAGGAAAGCTTTTTCTTTGCAGCTTGTCAGTATTTAAATATTTATCCAGTAAGATTATTTATCTGTTATTATTTAGGCCCTTTTTATAGCATGGGGGTATAAGAGTGTTTTAGAAGTCCTATACATCTTTTGAACTGTCAAACTGTGTATGGTTTGTCATGATTTTTTGTACCAAAAACCAAACTAGAAAGACTTAATCTGAGCTTAATAATCCTTATCAAAGCCCTTATCCCTGGTGGTTGAAATTTATCACAGTTGTGAGTGACTAAACTGTTAGAATGGCAAACAAAACGAGGAGTTGCTGCCAGACGTGCTGATTAAGTACTGCTAGCTTGATTATTTTTATTTAAAGGATTGCTTTTGGTAGTTGTTCAAGACCGATACCGTTGTGCTCTTCCGTAATTCAAATGAAGCCTCTGGGCTCAACGAAGTGCCAGGCCTTAAGGGCAGGACACGTTCAGGGTTAGTTTGTCAGGGTTGGCACGAGGTGGCAGCACTGCCCTCTCTTATCCTGCACCCTCTGAGCAGGGTGGGAGTTAAATTCGGGTCACAGCTGCCTTTCTGACACGCTTGCAGACCATTTTGCATGAATACCGTTTTCTGTGTTCAGGGTTTGGGGCTTTTCTTCATTCTCCTGAATTTGTGGCTGGAACAGCAAGTAATGTATCAAGGAATGCTGCACTTTTCCAGAATGTTTTAGAGAGCAGCAGGACATCACCTGCTTCCAAGTTCTGTGGTGCTTGGAAGATCTTTGCCCGGTATTTGATATTATTAACAGGAATGGAAGGGTTCAAGAGTCACAAGAATTATGAAATCCCAGTGGTCAAAAGAAATGTAGTACAGCATTCTTTACACTAAGAATAACACCCTACTGCAAAATACAGCCTGAACAGGATCATAAATGGAGGGTCCTGTGCTCTGTAGGAATGAATATTGTGGCAAGAGAGGCAGCTGAGATGTGTTCCTGGATGATTTACACCTGAAACTTCCCAAAGAAGCTAGAGAAAGCAAGCACCCTAATCTCCCACTAATTACTCAGTAATCTTAGAAAGTGACAATGTTCCAGATTATTGGGAAATTGCCAATTTAGTTCCAAATCTCAACAAACAAACAAACAGCTCTCAAACTCCAGCTCTTCAGGCCTGTGAAATAGAGTTGCTGATTTGCAGCTCAGCACAGGCAAATATTTAGTGCCAGTTGATGAGGTTTCAGAGGTGGGTTTTCTTGGACTGTAGGTTCTTGGGAGCTCTTCAGTTTGGTGAATTGATACAGCATAAATTAGATAATAGTTATCTCACTGACATGAACACTTATTTATACTCCTGTCTGCTTTAAGGGAAAGGTTTACTTTTTATGGAAGACACTTCATCAAATGCTGTATTTTTAACAACTATGTAGTTGACTATAAAGTCGTTTGTAGAGCTGGGAGTTGATAAAAATTTACAATTTAGGGCATTAAAAGCATCGAATTAATGAAAAACAAAGGTTAGTAAGATCTGAATGAGCTGTTTAAATAGTTGCCATCTAACAAATTACATTGAATCCAGGCAGGTATGGATTGTACGTATGAATGAGAGATTTTACAAGGAAAATCACGAGGAAACATTCTTGGAATGCATTAGGAAACTTTGCAGTGACAATCAGTGTAAGTTGTGGGTGTGTTCAGGGCCGGGTTGATGGCACTCCGAGCAGTCTGGTCCCCTGGAGCGTGTCTCTGTCCATGGCAGAGGGTTGGAACAGGATGATGTTTAAGGTCCTTTCCAACCCAAACCACTCTATAATATCACTTGCAGCTTGTCCTTACAGTGCTCATAACCAGCTCTTGTGCTTCAGGTTTCGACTGCTGACCCATCACAGCAATCAGAAAATGCTTTGCTTTGGTTTTCCCTCTGAGGCACGAGAGGGTTGGATGCAGTTTGTGGCTTTGTCTCCCATTTTCTCTCTCTCTCAAGTGCCTGTGGTTGGACAGATGCAATCAAGTGCTACAGAAATGTCTGAGTGTTATTCTTCTGGATCCTCATTTCCCTCTCTCCAATCAAATTTAAGATCTTAGTGCTGCCCCTGATCAATCCTAGCACAGACTTGCTTTTCATTTTGTGATCCCGCTTACTGTTTGAAACGGGCTGTGCCTGATAAACAATTTGCCAGCCAGCTTTGGGAAGCAAAAGTCGGTCTCTGGAGGAGACTGTGGAACTGTGCCACGTGGGAGAGACAGTCAGGAGTGGGTTACCTGGGAACCTGCTGGAAAACAAGAGCTTTCCACTGCACCCACTGTCTCTCCTGATGTGATCTGAAGGGGTTTTCTTGTCATACTTGCCATGACAGGTAGTTCTGATAATTACAGAATACTCAGATATTTCTAAATATTCAGCTTCTAGCAGTGCAGAAGATACAGGTATAAACAAATACATTTTATCCCTGGGGTAGAATTCTATTAATACAATAATTTAAAAAAAAATGCACATAATAGTTTTCAACTCTCCAAGCTGTTGTTGAGTTATAAATGATTAATACAGGCACTGGAAAAGACTTACACTTTAAATAGGTGAATTATCCTAGAAACCAGCAGGATAAAAGAGGATTTCTATAGAAAAAAAATATTTCTGGACATGAAATTTAAAGAAATAGGTAAGGCTGAACAGTGCTGGGGTTTGTGCTGTTCCTCTTAGTGCTGGGAATCAGCGTGGGGAGCCCACCAGTTACTTTTCTTGAGGCAGACACATAAGGCTGCCCTCAGACAATATTAAAAGTAACCAATGCATACATTTCGATTTTTAAAGCATTTATTTTGTGTATCAGTTCTGCAGTTTAAAACAAATGAAGTGTTGGAGCTGCTGCAGGAAAATCCCTCACAAAGGTCTGTGTTGTCAGATGGTTTTGTTGAAAGGTTTGTCTGTTTCTTTTTTTAATTTGCTTCTCCCACTCCAAGATATGTCTGGCATTTTGGAGAGAAGAAGCACGGCCTTTAACCTAGTGACAAAAAAACTGTTTGGAGAACTGATTCACAGTGTTAGGAACCTTTTCTCCAGCTGCTCTTAACAAAAACCCAAAAATCAGTGAAGCTGTTGCAAGCTCATTTTTATATGTTTTATTAACCCAGACTTCTGTAATGTTTTACTGTCCATGGATTAATAACTAGGTTAATAACTCTGTTTTCCTTCCTGCCTCAAGAATGTTCCTGGAAAAGTTTTAGCTTGAGTGTAGCATGTTTTATTTGAGTATGCCCAGGAAATGTTTCTGTTCACAATTCTCAGTCTCCAGTGAGGAGAGGAGCAGTTTGTGATAATTCACTTAGGAGTGCTCTCCTAGCACACCCTATAAAATAATTTCAAAGTTGGGAAATTTCTTATGCCAGCTGGAAAACTTCTGCTTGATTTGTGCTCCTTGAAGATGATTTCCATTCAATGATTTCTGACTTCCTTGGAGAAGGACTAAAGGTACTTCTGATGGCTGAAACAGAATCGAAACAAAAGAAAACAGCAGCTTTTTCCTTTTTTAGGTGTGGAAATATATTCATCCCCTGAAATGCTCATGTAAAGGATAGAAAGCATTACTAGCTAAGTCTGAAGAAAAGCCCAGAAAAGTGATTCCAATCCTCTTTTTAATAAATTAATGCACATTTTGAACATAAATTTTAGCTATTGCAGTTTGCTGAAGTTCAGTAACTGATGAAAGAAATCGTGAGGTTTCTCAAATTGCAATTTCTTGGTGGAACTCCTGATTTCTGACTCACAACAGAATACACTCAAAGTGCAGATGAATACTCCAAGTGCAGATGTTTGAATTGGATGGTGTGTCTTCCCTAAGCAATAATATTTAGGACTTTCCTCTAAAGGCACGTTCGCCAATATTAATAACACTCAAATTGCCTTCTGCAAAACTCTTCATCAGAAGGCATCTAAGGCATGTTGGATAGCAGAATAAGGTGGGTGGTTAAAAGTTCAAAAGTTAAAATCAGAACTGTAGGCAAAACTATTTCTGCAAACCTTGTGCCTATGAAAAGGTTCTAATGCTTGGCTTTCTCAGTGATACTCCTGACTTTGGCAGTACTCTGCTAAAAATGCAGAATAGCTTAGCATGGACATGCAGTGAAGTTAATGGTGCTGAAAAATATTGGTATTCAGAGGATGTGTCTCTCTGTGTTGGGATTTGATAACCTGGAGTGTATGTTTGTGTTTCTCAAACCTCCTCAGCAGTGGCTCAGATGATGTTTTACTGTCCAGGGAACAGCACTGGAGAGCTCAGGGTCGCTGATCCTGGAGCCTGGTGTGGATAGGGATTTACAGAAACACTTCCACTGAGATCACAGCATCTGTCTCTGGTTTTTGAGGACCTCTGTTGCCATTTGCCCCCCAGCTTTGCCGTTGGATCTGACTGTGCAGCTATTTATACACCCTGTGTCTTTTCCTTAAATGGCACCCCTGAGACCTGTCTTCTCTCTGGCCACACCAGAACTCCTGTCTGAGCCCTCGTCCCTCTCACCTCTTGACTGCTGCCATGGTTTGTCTTGCCCTGTCCGGTTCAAACTTGCCTCCCTGACACGGACTGAGCTGTTACTTACAGAAACCACCTCTGCTCCTTCTCCTGACTGGGTTATTCCTCTCCCTTGATCGGTGTCTCTCCCTCAGGAGCTGCCTTTCAGATGAAACACGAGCTAGTAGTCCTCCTTTTATCTCTGAAAGCTGCTTATAATTGAGCCCCAAACCCCCCATGTGATTTTCTTTCCCAGACTCTGTTAAATTAGCTGTTCCTGTGCTTCCCTGCTCAGTCCTCCTGGCACAGAAAGTGTCTCCACTGTTCCTGCTGGTTCCTGAGAAGGTGTGAGCAGCTGCAATTGTCTCCTTCCCCAGACCTCTTTCAGCAGGAGCCTCCTGGTTCCCCAGTTACCTGGGCAGACTCCAAATTACCTCCTCCCTCTTTTGCCTTTCTCTCTGGCCATCAGTTTTAAATCCCTGCTGAAAAGGGGTAAATACGAAAAAATGACGTATTTACCTTGATTTAATAACCACTTGCCTGCATTATGAGAAGTGAGCTATTGGATAAGTGGAAAGAGGCTTCCAAAGGCAGGAAGTTGCTTTTTTAATTTCTCCTTTTGCATTTTCTTGTGACACATTCTTAGCAAGTTACAGTTCAGAAATTTTCTTACTAAAAAGGATGTACATGCACTTGTCTTCTGTGTGTTTATATACCTTGTGAGTATAAATGCTGGAGAGGCAGCAAAAATCACTGCAGGCAGATGGCAGGGAGTGAGGGTGGGATAAGTGTTTATTTTTCTGGCTAGAGAATGGCAGTGTGTGAGGTTACATAAACTGAGGATCGAGAACACGTTTTGGCCCACGGGGCCAATTCCTGTCTCAGAACGTCTGCTAAAAAATCTCTTCTTGCATTGCAGTCTGCTTTTAAGAGGGGCTCGTCTGAAACGTTTTTGGGCTTGTTATTTAGCACTGGCCATGCCCCACCATTACAGCTATACACGTTTATTTACCGAGCGTATCGTTTGAGGGGGTTTCTCACTGTTTACCCTGTAGCTGGGAGGCTCAAGTAGCTTATGGAAGGATTTCATTCCTAAAGGCCTTTTGATGTCTTAGAATTTTCTTACTTCTTGCAAAGGTAAAACTGTACGTGGGAGTAAATCTGTTTTTGTGGAAAGTTATAGCCAAAGGTTCTGTGAACAGTAACAATGGAGGCAGCAAAATTTATTATTGATGTGCCGTTTTTCTCTCATGCATGTATTTGTGCAGCTGATTGCTAAAATGTGTTTTACTTAAACATGTGTTTTTCTTCCCTTTTGGTGGTTCAAGCTAAAGCTGGCTCTTTGGTTTGGTTTTTTTTTAACAAACTGCTGTAAATTGTCTGATTCTTTGTGGGATGTGTGTGGTGAGTGCACAGGTCCCACCTTAGCTGATAATCCCGTGTGTAGCAGTGCTGTGGTGGAGCTGGTTCAGGAGCACATGTCGATCACACCAGGCCTTATTCTCTGCTCTGCTATTTAAAGCTGCCCTTGTTCCACATGCAGATATGCTGGGAGTAGTTAAAGGTGCACATTTGCAGATAGCTTGGCCCCCATTAGCAGCTGCTCCAGCAGATGTACTTAAAGTTGCCATCTAGTCGATGTATCAGCAATCTGGGGTAAACCAGAGGAGGGTAAACCAAACCAGAGCTTGAACACTGAAGATTGTACATAATTTAGGCCATTTCCCAGGGTCAGGTTGCACTAATCATCACTTGCATTATGATTCAAGTGTTAATATGTTGTCACTAATGCATTTAGCAACCTTACCGTGGTTTTAATTACTTTTGTTTTTTTTTACTTTGTTTGATAATTGGTGTTATTTAGTAAACTGAAGGTCCAGAGGAGCTCTTCATTCTGGGGATAGAAGGTATCAGTCTTTTTTTTTTCTGATACTGCCTTTGTACATGTAAGTGGAATTACCAACTGCTGGACAGAATGCTTCTGTTTTAATGGAAGAACGAAGGATTATGTGGGCTCCTTTTGCCAGTCTGTCTCACTTGCTCTGAAGTGTCAGCATCCCTACAGCATGATTTTCTGCCTAAAGAAAAACCTTCCCAGAAATCTTGTGTTTAGAATCTTAACTTTAACAAGAACATGTTGGATGGTCCCATAGCTGTGTCCAGCAAAGTAGTCTTTATGCTGGAACACTAAACTGTTTGTTCTTTCCTTTTTTGTATAACAAATTAGGAAACTAATTAAAAAAAAAAAATTAGGATTGCAACAGGTTTCAGGAGCTGAGCAACAGCTGCTGGTTATTCTTGGCCTCTTTCATCACCCCAAGTGCTGATATCTGCTCTTCTGTGAGGAAAGGCACGGTGGGAAAGCCAAGAAGGTGGCAGGGAATTGCCTGGAGAAGAAGCCAGGGATGCTGCTGGGAATGCAGTGGGGTAAACACCCTGCTTTGAAGCACCCACCGACTTAGAGGCACTGAGGACAAAGAGGGAAATCCATTTACCTTTGACACTCCTCCCTGTGAGGTGAGAAGACTTTTCTACCTAAGCTGCTTCTGGAGGCCTCTGGCACAGCAGAGGTGCTGGTTCTAGCTGGGTGATCCTGAAAGCGAGCCTTGCACTTCCCTCTGCTGTAAATGTGACATTGCATTTGGAATCTGCTCTGCCTCCCATCACACTGAGTGGGGTTGTACAGACCATTCCACTGTCACTAGAAAGTGTCTGTGCAAAAACAGCAGGAGGTGCCGCTTGGTTTTAGGATGGGCAGAGCTGAGAAAAGGCAGTGACATTCGGAGCTGGTGGCTGAGGTACCTGGCAGGCTCCACACTGCTCTGCTGCAGATCCCTCCTTGGAAATGAGCAGCACTGGAATTCAGGCTCAGCTTTGCTGTGGACAGCAGAGCTGGGATGCTCTGTGAGCCACAGGGGAGTGGAGGGCCCTGGGAAGAGGAAGCAGAGACAGCTTTGTGTTGCACATCCATCCAAACAGAGCCTGTCTGGATTAGACAGCTGAGCACACTCTGCTTGGTTGCCACATCTTCTCTCTCAAATCAAACCCAAGAACAGAAACTATTCCCTAAACTGTGTGAAAACATCTAGAGCGGTGGTCAGAAACGAAGATTTCCTGTAAAGAATAGGGATTTAAACTTTAAAATCAGGGCAGATCCACTGATTTTGAGCTTTGGGGTAAAGAAAAGCTGTGTACAATTGTAACCCTGTGTAAGTGTAGAACCTTAAAATGTGCAGTTATGAATAATCAGTTTACATTTTGGAAGAAACGAAAAGCTGTGTGCCAGGGAGAGAGACCTAACAGTGACATGTGGTTTACACAAGATCCAGGTCTCAGATGTGTTTCAGGATCCTGTGGCTGCTTTATTCTCTCAAAATCCAGATTCCTGCAAGCCAGCAGCACGTGTGTTTACTCCCCTCTTCCTCAGGAGTGCAGAGTTCCTCATGGTGAGAGGTCTTTCTATTTTGAGGGCTTGGCTTGATGATAAAGCATGCTGCAGGGACAGCCTGCACAGGCCATGTTCTCTGCAATAAAGTATTTTTATCCTTTTGATAATTCCTTTGCTTAAAAAAAAAGAAAAATTGCAAGTATCGGAAAATATTCCAGCTCAGTTGTCAAATTCGTGGAAAAATTTGTCAGCAGATTTAAATCTTGAAGGAAATATTTGATTTATCACCACTGCAGAATATCAAACCTCTCTAGTATTTCCTAACACTCTTCTGTAGTTGAATGTACTTGTGTCTATGGATTACAGGAAATAAATTGTACTTACATTCCCTTTTTTAGGTGTACTTGATTTTCGTATGGAGAGACTAAAATGATTACTTATGCAGAAGCATTTTGTGCTCTGTTTGCCTTTGCTAGTTGAGACCATCCCAAAGGAGCTGATTTTACTGTTTCAGAATATAAGAGCAGTAACCATGTTTGGCTTTGTACACCATTTAACAGATAATATAACTTCATGGACAAAGTCAGTACCTTGAGAATCTCAAAATAACCAAATTATTACAAACATCACACAAATTGCTATAATTTCTTTCCAAAGTACGTGGAAAATCCCTTGAAGGTTATTTTAAGCAAACTGCTCCTTTTTCCAGATGACAAATATTGCAAATCAAGTAATCTCCATTTTCAGGTGCATTTTATTGCCTATGTGTGGAAACTTAATGGATTGCACTATTAAACTCTTGAAGCATTCTCTGCTCATGAAGAATGTATTACTCTGATCTGTACACATGCTTTTAATTCAGCTTTTAATCAGTTGGACTGCTTTTGTCTTAAGAACAGCATCAAAGTAATAGAGCACACAGTGAATGAAGAACATCTCAGGGCTGGCATAATGATAACAAGATGAGCATCCAGTGTCTTGGAAAATGGGCCTTTTTACATCTCTGTGAGTGTATTGTAAATGGAAGGCTTTTGTGTGGACCTTGAATACTAGAGCTCTACTTGGAAACAGTTATGGAAGCTCTGCTGAGTCACCTTTTTCCATGGAAGTAACATTTGGCCTTCAGACAAACCCAGAGGATTATTCCCTGCGTGAAAGCTGCTGAGGTTTGGGTTAGGGGTGTAATTTGAAGAACCCTGAGACAGGTGTAGCTCCTGGTACATGCTGGGGTACTGGCAGAGTCCAGGATTTGGTTAGGTGTTTTTAAAGACCCTGAGCTGGAGTACATTTTCACTCTGAAGGCAGCAGCAGCTTTGTTCACGTGCAGTTAGGTGAGATTCCTCCAGCTGGAGGCACTTCCTTGATCCCAGATATTTGTGTTACTGGAGAGTTTAAGCACATAATTTAACAGTAGCTGTTAAACCCAGAATGGTCTGTGTGGATACCCTGCCCCGTTCTTGGCTTGCCATTTTTCACCTGTCATCAGAAGGTGCCATCTGAAGGGTGGGGTTATTTTCTCTTTATAAATAGGACATGACAGAAAATCCACTGCTTTCCAGGTGCCTCCTGTAAGACTTCATGTCACGCTGTAGCAGCTGCTTGGTTGGACTAATGATATTTTAATGCACATTCAGTCAACACTCTCAGTTATAACTATTTATGAATGTAAATAAAGCTGCTTTGGGGTGTTTCAGCAGCAGGGGTGACACACCACGTGCCACTTGTGCCTTGCTGGAGGACTGTGGCACATTCTGGTGGAACTGCACCGTGTTGGTCGGTGCTTCTGTGCTGTCTGAACCGTTGTAATTCCTGTCCCTGGGCATGAGGCCACAGGGAAGGGGCCTGACCAGCCCAGGACAGGGCTGGCACAGCTCTGGGCCCTGCTGCTCTTGGGGTGTCCTGACTTCTCACAGGTGGATTCCTTTGCAAGGCTCTCTCCTCTTTGGGGTCTATAAAGTCCCTCCTTTCTCCTCTTGCTTTCCTGCTCGTGATGTATTGACTGCAGTGATTTTCCACTGAAGTGGAGGGCTGGGTGGAACAGGAACCCCTGGCTTTAATGGTGCCACTCAGAGCTAAGATCCCAGTGAGTTCTCTGCCAGTGAGTAAGTGCTTTCCTTTTTTAAATGCTGCACGTAAGTGCCAGACTCGCTGGTGAGCTCGAGCCGTGTTTCATTCAGGGCTGGCAGGAAGATAACATATAAACACTCCTCAGAGCTTCAGCACATTATGAGAAGGTGAATGCTTTCTGATGGAATGCTGCAAAGTGAATTTGGGTGCAGTTCCATCTCCGAGGTCGGAGTTTGCTCTGAGAGTTTAGAGGATTAGCTCTGTGCTCTGTCTTACCATGCAAACCTACCAGAGCAAAGACAGATAAATATTCTAGATTAGTACACTGGGATGTGGCTTTATTTTTTTTATCTTGTTTAGTGTTCAATAGATAGTTGTTTGCAAAACCTTATAAAGCTAGGATTAATTTCACAGGCATTAGCAATGCTCTGTATTTTTCCATTTTTAATGCCCTTAGTTTAACTTCATAACCACATGTGCATTTTAAGGCACTACAACCAAGAGCCTTGATGGTAATTACTGTTGTCAAGTGTCACATCTGAAACTCCCCTTCATCCTCTTTGCAAACAGAAGTGAACCCAAAATAACTGCTTGGCTTCTCAAATCAGTGAAGTATATTTGGGGCTCCCATTCTTGCTAGTGTCCCTTCCCTGAAGGTATTCCAATCCCTAAGGCCTGGGTGGGATGGTGGGAGCAGTTGCAGGCGCTGCTGGGTGGGTTCCTCTGCAGCTGTTCATTCCAGGAGGCTCTTTGTGCCGTCTCCTCCCTCGTGTTCTGGTGTCTAGGAATGTTCTCCTGGTGCTTGCACGGTATGTGCTCCAGCTGCAGCTTCGTTTTCCCCCTGGTGGAATTCCACAGTGAATTTGCACCAGTGTGCTCCCTGCACTGCGTGGGTGCCGAGGATGGCCTGGGATGTTTTGGGGTGGTGGTGGCCACAGAGCCTGTTCTGTTTGCTTTGGGGAGGCCGTGCTTGGTATGCACAAATCACTTGCCAAAGGTGTTATTTCACTCAGCACTACCCACCTTCTTTAATTTTTATTTTTTTTTTTGGTCATAACATGCAAATTTTGTGCCTTTTTCTGTAGTAGTTGTGTTTTGTTTGAGTGAAAACACAGATGTTCCATATTGAGCTAACTAACATGTTAAAAACACCCTGCCTTGGTGGGAGTTTTAGGCTGCATTAGAACACTTGGAATTGTGAGTTTTTCAAGAAATAAAGATGTATTCAAGACTTTATTATCTCTGGAGCTTCATGTAAGCTATAACAGGCTGAATGCAAGGTCTGCAGAAGAACCCCTGGTGCTGTGGTGTTCTGGGCTGGGGTTCCTTCATTTACACCCATTCTTTTGTTAAATATATGCAGAATAAATTTCAGTTGAACTGCATTATTCCCATTTATATGCAATCAGTCACAGGTAGAGTTAAGTACAGCAGAGTCAGTGTGGGGAGATGTCCTTGTCACTGAGTTACAAACCCACATCTATCAGCAGGAGCACAAAGTATCCCAAGGCTTTGAGTCTTCAGCCTTTAACAGTGTTACTGCAGATTCAGCAACTGCTTATGGGGAAAAGGGATGGCAGAAAATCATCTGTTGTAATATTGGAAGGGAATTAATGCAAATTAGGAGCTAGAAATAAGAAACATCACGTTACCCATCTGCTCTGAGCAGACCTCAAGCCAATGCTTTACAACCCACAGTTTGGATTTCTGCTCCAGCGTTTCAGGTCCCAGTGTGTGATTGTTTCTCCCCCGGCTTGGATGCTGCAGTGCTTTTTCTGGTGGCTTTAAGAGGTCAAAAGGAAGAACTAGTCAGAATGAGCTGTACTGGTGAAGTTGTGATTACAGTTTGCCTGGCTTGATCTAGTAAAATCTTTGTCCAAACTTTTAATAATTTTTCCCCTCGGTGAATAGTCTCAGAGCTGGATATTTATTGTTATATGCAGGTTTTGAGCTGTCAGCCCAGGTCCATAACCAATGAAACCGTAACAACCACCAAAGTAATAGTTAAGCTGTGTGGATTTGTAGCACTTCAAGTGATGAGCAAACCCTTCCAGTGGATTGGCATTTGGCCACTCTGCTGTGTAACAGTGTTTTTAGTGGAGTTTTGCCGTGGCAACAGGTCTGCCTGACCTTGGGCTGCCAGTTGCTGCTGACTCTTGGAAATAAAACAGACTTTTAGCAACACGTGTGTGATGTCTGAAGGTAAAGTAACCCAAAATAACTGCATCTGCTCCGCTGGGAATGTCGTGTGGGGCACATCAAGCCAAAGTCTGACTTGCTGACTTCCAAATCTAATCCTTCTGTGAATGTTTCTGTGTGGTGACAGTGGAACCATGGATGTAGGAGTAAGTGCAGCAGTTGAAATCTGAGAATACAATAAGGGAGAACTGAGGGAAACTGTATTGCAGATGAATTTAAGTAAAAAAAAAACATGAGTTATGTTAAAGGCTTTAAGAATTCTAGTGCTATAGGAAATGCTCCTGGATGTGTTATTTCAATAAAAGAGCTTTTTGGGGAAAGAGGAGGCAGCGAAGATGAGAAACTTCACTTGGTCTTCTGAAGAACCAGCAAGAGAAAAAAGACATGAAAAGCAGAAAATGAAACAAATTCCAGTGAAGCTAAAACTTGG
>JAYRBT010000005.1:11954984-11967770 GCA_036023395.1 Myiotriccus ornatus
TGTGTGCTAAGGAAATGTTTGAGTCAGAATTGGCAATCTAATTGTCTTTACATATCCTGGAAACATTCTCCACATTCTGATACCTCAGAGGCACTTCTGTCAACTCCTTCTTCCAGGACAAAGTTATGAGGGTGTTCTCTTCCTTTCCAGCTGTTCTGTCCTTTGCCAATAGAACAAACTCTCCTTTTTCTGATTTTGTGGAACAATCTAGTGAAATTCTCAGCTGACAGGAGCCCCGAAGACTAACAAAGCAGAATAACTTGCAGTTTAGTGTTTGAGCCAAAACACCACCAATGTTCTGGATTAAATATGAGCCACTAGGCTTGACCTACAGGGGCAGTTCACTGTCAGTAGCTACAGGACACCACTGTGTGCCACAGGTGAAGCTGTGGATGGGTGTTCCACAAAGACACTGTTACCTGGATTTAACATTTTGTCCATCACCTTAGAACTGCAAATAGTTATGGCAATGAGAAGCAGTAATAACTACTTCCCAGTGTACTCAGCTGTAACTGGAGAACAGTTACAGCTTTGGTGTACCTGGATTAGAATTGACATACCAGTCTGTTATTCTAGACATGATGATATCGGGTAGCTTCTTGTTTATCTGCTTTTTTCACCTTCTTGCACTAGCAAAACAGGGGAATGTTTTCATTTAGGCTAAGAGGTCTGAGCTTGGATTTATCTCAGCTTTGGATTTATCTCAGCTAAGGGCCAAACAGGCAGTTGTTCCTTCATCATAAGCTCCCCTGATTGCAGTTACAATATTAATAACTGTGCTAAACTCCATGCCCCGATAGAAATGTTTAACAAAGCTTTGAAATCTGAAATTAATATGTGTTTCTACTGCTGTGTGATTTTTGCCCGACCAGAATTAGTCATTTCTCCTTTGCAGGGAATCAGAACGTGGCACCACTTTTTGCGGTCCCATCAGGCTGCGAGTTGTGTGTGGACAGTTACTTGTCTCCCTTCCACACTGTGCCCTGTCCCGAGGAGCAGCACTCTGGATTTAGAGGCTGGAAACTGTTTCAGTGCTGACACGCAGTCAGATCAGATTCAGCTCGCTGCCCTCGGGAGGAATAGCTGTCCCAGAGCCAGGCACAGATGTGTGAATGGCAGGTGACAGTGACACTGCTTGGGAGGCAACAGCAGTGCCGCGCTGGGCCAGGGCAGAATACGGGAAGATGGTTTTTAAGGAAAGAGCTGCACAGAACTGGGACAGCTGGCAGAGTTTAAGTCGTGTGCCCTTTTGCTGAGCTCCCCAGGACAGCAGGAGTGTGTGCCAGCACTGCATCTTGGCTGTGCCTGAGCAGCGAGAGGGTGCTGAGCATCACACACCTGGTGACTTCTCACACAGAGTGGTGCCTGGAGCCCTTCAATACACCATCCCCAAGCCCACACTGACTCCTGCTCTTAAACCCCCTTAGGCTCTCAGAAGCACTGCGGAAGGGGTAGTAAACACAACTGTTTGCCCTAGTTAAGTCATTAATACTGTATCCTGTGATACATAATGGGATCTTCTTCCCCGTTTGAGCCTGTCTGCCATCAGCCTGTGTTGATGGAGGTTAGTATCCTTTTCACAGTCCTGCTCTCTCATCTACTCTGATCAAAATAGCTGCCACCCTTGGCCAGAACGCAGCAGTGAGTGTGCCAGGAAAGGCCTCTACCCTCTCTTCCCTGGCTTCCTTTTTCCATCTTCCCAACAGAAGCTCTTCCCTGCTCTCCCTGGCAGGGAGCTTTGTTGCTGCCTCTCCACTGTCAGTGCACATTCATTTATCGTGTCTTATTTTTGTATCTGGACCAGAACTGAATCTGGAGTTCTATTACCAAATAAACTTTGCTTTCCTTGTTAAAATGTTAACTCCATCCAAAGCTGGGGAGATTTTTTAGACTTGTGAATAAAGCCTTAGCTGCTCTTTTTTTTTGTAACAGCCCTCCTGTTTTCTTGCAGATCTCAGGTGGACCATAGTTCATTTTATTAAAGTTCTATCTCAGGTGTTTTTATTAGTAATCACCATCTCATCTTCCAACTTCCAAAGCATGTTTCACTCTCATCCTGCAGCTACTTCTGGTTTTTTATAACAATCTTTTCTCTGAATGTCTTTATCCTTTTGAGAGACCATCATCAGCCTTTTTGATGTAGGGGCAGCATCATTTCTCAGAATGTAAGGAATGCTGACTGTTACAGTGCAGTGACCTTTTTATTAGGGGGAGCAAGCCAGAATTCCTCAAAGGTCTGGCACTGTTTATTTTGGTTGCATTCATGTAGGTGGTTATTTTGGTAGGCAACGAGGTCTCGATGCACAGCTGAGAATTTTCTCTATTTATTAAGAAACAACTTGTGAGTAGCAAATCAGAGTACTGAGCCTGTTCCTGGGAATGCCAAGCTTAAAAACTATTGCAAGTTCCAGAGGTTTGGTGCTTTACAGCAATGATTTCAGCATCTCTTTACTAGCAGAGGCAGCCCTAAAGCTGAAGTGTCCAGAGAAAATGGATTAGCACGTGAACAACCCACGTTTCAATCTTCAGAGGCTGCTGTGCAGCACCCTGTGCAGAGACCCAGGGAAGCACTGCAAGCTTAGACACAAATTAGCACTCCAGGCTTTGGAGTTTGGAGGGTGTGCACATTATTATTTCGACAGGATGAAGTCAGGTGTCCACTGCAGGTGGTCATCAGTGCCCTGTGCTGTGTCACCCACTGCGCTCTCTCTCGGGAGCCTTGAGTGGGTGCAAGTAAAGCCTGACAAGATGAGGTTGCTGCTGCTGTAGGGTCATGAAAACCCTGAGATTTGCTCAGTTGTTCAGAGCATGGTGCTAGTAAAGCCAAGGTTTGGGGTTTGATCCCTGTGGGGGCCGTTCACTGAGGAGTTAGAGTGTGTGTCCCTTCCAGCGTGGTGGAACCTGTGAACAATCACAGCCCTGAACTGCATTCACCTCCTTGTCTCTGCTTTGCATTTTCACATTTCCCATGGCACTGTAGCAGACATCTGGAGGCTGGCAGGGCAGGGCCATCCCCACAACCCTCTGTGGCGGTGCCAGCGCTGGTGGCTGTGCTGGAGCACCTCGTCATCCCCAGAGGTGTGGGAAGGGTCTCAGCACAGCACTGGCTGTGCAGAGACAGTGGTTTGGTCTTTTGTTGGTTTGGTTTTTTTCAGCCAAACCAATTTAAAATGGAACCTGACAGTTTGTGGAAGGAATTATCTGCATTTGCCAGAAGTAAAAGGTTATGGTATGAGTGACTCAAACCCCCCGTGTGAGTTCCAGCAAATAAACATCATCTAACAACGCGTGACACTTGTCAGAACACCCAAATCTCTCACTTTTTTCACGTCCTTAAATGTTTACATGGACAGAAGCAGGTGCTGGCATGTGCTTGTACCCTCCCTTCAGCAGGAAAGCCAAGCTGGCCACACTGTTGCTACAGGGGGCTCAGCTGGAGCCTGTGGGGAAGGCACGCTGGGATCACAGGCTTGGTGTCCTCAGGAAGTCTCACCAGCACTTGGCTGGGTGTCCTCACTGACAGCAGAAACTCTTCAGCATGTATTTATATGAAAATTTTAATGGAGGTTTGATATAAAGTTATACTTGAATCCAGTTTAAGTCATAACTTTTTATGTAGTTCAATTACTTTGAGAGTTACTTTTTAAAGATGTTTCTAGGGTGTGTTTTTATAGCCTAGAAACACAAGTTTGTTTGCCCCATGCAGGATATGAAAAGAAAAAAGATAATTTAAAAAATAATAATTTTTAAAAAATTAATTCATCTTCTGGTCATTAACTAATCTGAATGATGTGTGCACTTTTTTTCTTTTGATCATTAATAATACGATGTAATGTTTGTTGTGGAAATCGTAGCTAGCCATTGTTTTGTGGGTTAAATATGATACCCTGTAAACAGGAGTTCTCATTTATGTGCTTTGATTTATTAATCTGTTTTGGGGTTTTTTTCTTGCTTTAAAAAAGTCTGCAAGATCGCATTCATTTATATGATAATCACAGAATTAAAACTGCCAATAATGAAAAGCTTTTGTGGAGCCTGTAATACAAAGTTCTGAAATGCTCACGCTTCATACAATGTGCTCTGGTAACCAGCAGACACATTTACCAGCGAAACAAAACCAGGGGTGGGAGGATGTTACTATTTCTGCTTTCCCAAAGCTTTGCATGATGCAATCATTCTGTACTCTGTGACCTGGCTCTTATTTTCTTTTAACAGCTTCGAGACCCGGGAGGTTGAACTAGGTAATTTAAGAACTTAACCTGGGCAAATTAAACATGAAATTAAGCTGCCTTCACAAGCTTTGAAAATTGGAACTGTAGCTTTCAGATTTTGAGGGTTCCGAAGCGAGTCTTGCCAGGTGTGGTGTATCCACTCAGTGTACCGGTTGTGTTGCCCTGTCTTTGAAGCAGATGCACAAAAGGACACATCTTTCAGTAGAGCACCAGGAAGATTCTCTGATTTGCTCTTTAATGAATCCCAAACGATGTTTTGGCAGCTGCCAGAGCACAGAGAGGCTCGGAACGCGCTGGGGCTGGACCCGCTGTGCCACTGCTCGCTGTATGAAGAGGCCATGCACTTGGCAGAGGAAGGCAAAATATACTCACGGGTGCTGAGGTACTGATTTATGTCTCTGTAACTACTTCCAAGAAAAGCAAGAGTTAAAGTTAAATATCCTCTCCAGAGATCATTTTTTTATGAGTTAATTGCACTAGGTATTTTTTCTAAGAATCGGACTGAGGTGAATATTCTGGTGCTTCTTTTCTTGAGGGTCTTTGAAAACATTTCTGGTTTGTGCAGGACTGAAATGTTTGAATGTCTGGGAGACAGTGACTTCCTTGCCAAGCTGCACTGTATTCGCCAGGCTTTCCAGGTAATCAGTGAGGAGGGGGATTGGTCTGTCCTGTTCAGCGTTGAATGCACCCTCTGTGCAAGCATTTTGATAACTCGTTCTGTAATTAAATATTCTCTTGTTGCTTTTGCATTTCTGTAGTTCTGAGGTGTATTTGAGAGGAGTCCCAGTTTTATGATTAGCTTTGGAACCTTTGCACCTAAAGGTTTTTTAGGAGCTTGCCCACTATACTAGGGGTTATAATTATGTTGAAGTGTTTAAGGTCACTTATTATAACCTGTGCATGAACATGGCTATATTTTCTGAACCCTTTTCTAGATAATTCTTTCAGAAACAGCAAACAGGATATTCCTTGCTGAAAGTGGAAGAAAAATTTTGTCTGCTTTAATTGTGAAAGCACGAAAGGTAAAAAGCCTTTTTTTTAAAAAAACTAATGTTTTATTGTTTATGGAACTCCTGCCAGAATTCCCTTTCCACTGCAAATAAGCCACGTCTCTTGTTGAGTTTGCTTGATGCTCATTGCTTTTACTTTACAGAATCCAAAGAAATTTGAAGATGTCTTTGATGAAATGATATATTTTTTGGAACAAACAGATCACTGGGATAACACTGAAATGGAACTTGCTGCTAGAGGAGTGAGTCTGAATTTCTGAAAAGTGCTTTTACCCTTAATAGGCTCTAAAGCCATAGAATCTAAAAATACAATTTTACAATTCAGAATTGTGGGAAAGGCAGCTCTTTCTTTGTTTGTGTTGCTGATTTAGAGAACTGGCATCCACCAGTTTAGTACCAGAAAGTCATTTTTTTTTTAACTTCTCCTCTACTGACATAGTATCTTTAATGCACTGGAATATGGTGCATACTGAATTCCAGTGCTGAAACAGAAACTGGGTTACTTAGATCGTGTTCTCCTTTAACACAGGTGAAAAATCTGAATTTTTATGATGTTGTTCTGGACTTCATATTAATGGATTCGTTTGAAGATTTAGAAAATCCACCTATATCTATACAGAATGTAGTAAATAACCGCTGGTTAAATTCCTCTTTTAAAGAAACTGTAAGTATTCATGTGTCATTTTCATACTGATTAATCTGCAGTACGTAGATGGTGTGATCAATCAACAGTGGTGGGAGCATTCTGATAGAAATTCCTGTGTATGCTGAAACTGTTCTGGTGCTCTGTGCTTTGTATCCTTAAAGTACAGTCTAAAAACAAGAACAAATCCAACAACTGCAGGATAAAAACTGTGTAAAGGCCAATGTAGCTTTCAGTGTAACTGAGTGTGCACCTGAAATACTCCTCAAGAGAATTAAACAGGTTGTGTTATCAGGTTTCTCATAATAGCAATTTAAAAGCTACGAGTCTGGGCCCAAAACACAGAGAACGATTGAACGTGTCGAAGAAAATACTTCAACTTGCCCTGCAAAAATTAGTTTGCTCTGAGGAAGCAGAATTTTGGAAGGGCAGTTTGTCTTGGCCACGTCTTGGGTGTTCGAGCCAGGTTTTGGTTCACAGAGCAGAGGTTTAGCAGTAAGGCACAACCTTGCAAGGAAACAAAAGTAAACTGGTACAGTGCAGGCATTCAGATGTTGGTTGCAGTTCATGATTTCTCAGGTGGGCCTGTTGATTTGTCAAATGGATCTCATGCCTCTGTTAGAGACACACTGCCACGATCAGCTGGTGCAGATACTGCTGTCATTTCATCCATTTTTGTCCGTGAAACGCCAGTTTTCCTCTTGTTTTTGTCTTTCAATTGAAATATTCCCCCTGGAGAAAAAAAGCGAAGTGACATGCATATATTTCTGTAGTTATGTGGTAACACTGGCTTTGTGAACAGTTAATTCTCCTGCAGGACTGAAGGAGAGTCAGATGAGGACAGGAACAAGCTCTGAGGGGAAAAAGCCCAGTGCTGATATCAGTATATTGTATTTCACGGGTCCATATTTGGACAAAACTCCTTTAGCTGAATCTGAAGCTATTGCAAGAATGTTTTTGCTACAATGAAAAAGGACATTTCAATGTGTTCACATTCCACATAATATCTAAAATAGTTACTTATGTCTGAGCACATGCCTTGGTATATAAGAGACCGGTCCTCAGTTAAACCCAGAGAGGGAACTGCTAACTGTTGTAACTGTAAAATCAGTCAAGGATGCCAAATTACATTTGAATTAAACTAAAGAAAGTGTTGCAAAGATAGATCTGAAATAACAAGTATGAACTACGTATAAATTCGCTTATTTGTATCAGCTGCTGGTTTGTAGTTTTAAACTTCGTGTTATCACAAGCTTGAAACTGAAGAAAAGAGATGTCCCCAAAATATGGAAGTACAGTATTCTGCAGATGAGTTCCTTTGAGGTGAAAAGTGATTTGGGCTTGCTTTTTTTTCTTTTAACAATTAGGCTGTGGCTTCAAGCTGTTGGTCAGTGCTGAAGCAGAAAAGACAGCAAATGAAGGTAAGCTGCCCTTCAGAATTATGTGGAACAAAGTTATTGGTCGACTCTGAAGAATTTGAAGTTTAGACAGTGCCAGTAATTTCTCTGACTTGTCACCCCACACTCCTATCTCAGATTTTCACAGTCCAGGGTAATTCAGTTCATATCTCTCCTGCTTATGGCAGGACTCTCAGCCCATCTCCCTACACGATCTCCACAGTTAAATCACGTTCAGTCCTGCTCCTTTCCCTACCTGAAGTGCCACATCCGTTTGGTGTGGTTGTGCCACGGCTTGAAGGGGTTCAGGTCACCCCAGCCCTGCTGCAGTGAGTGTGTGTGTGGCTTTCCTGAAGTGTTAAATGGTGGAAATTCAGACTAAACTCACTGTGTAACTTTTCTCTATGCTTTTTACATCACTAGGTGCCTGATGGATTTTTTGCACATTTCTATGCTATCTGTGAGCATATCAGCCCTGTTTTGGCGTGGGGCTTTTTGGGCCCTAGGAATTCCCTTTATGACTTATGCTGCTTCTTCAAGGTTTGCAAGTTTTTTTTTTCTTTACCACTTATCTAAATGAAAAAAAATTCAAAATCTTCCTGGTTAAAATAAATTAGGATCTTATTTATAAGCATAAACATTTCCATTTTCCTAAGATTAGGGCTAACAGTAAGGAACCATGAAAAATCACTATTTTCTTATGAAATGTTTTTAAGCTTTGAACTGTTTTGTGTAAATTCTCTTTTAGACACTTCTGTCTCAGCACCAAAATGGATGCTTTTAGGAAACATGGAACAGAAATAGCTGCTAGCATTGCTTACCTTTTTTTTTCCTTTGTAAGGGAATAACAGGTTTTTCCTTCTTTTCCCCCCCACCTTGCACTAGGATCAAGTGCTTTTCTTCCTCAAAGACATTTTTGATTTCGAAAAGGTGAGGTACTCCACTATGGAGAGCCTGGCTGAGGATCTCACCCAGCTGCTGATCGGCCACACGGAGCTGCTGATGGCCTATCTGGGAGCAGATTCCCTGAGACACGTGGGTGCCTGTGTAAGTGGCCACGGCCACGTCGTGACCAGTGGGCTCTTGGAAGCGAAAGTACAGTGAGCTTAAAATCCGTGACAAACGCCAGGGAGTGCACAGGGGGGTGCTCCTGTCCACCTTTCTCTCTCATGCTGAAGCTACCACGGCTCTTAGTGAGCAAGCCACTGGAAATGCATCGTGTCACCAAGTGTGGAAAAGGACTCAGGGAGGTTAAATGTACCCAGGAAAAGAAATGGGGAGGGTGTTATTGTACATACCTAAATTAATTTTGCAGCCCAGCTGTCGCTCTATTTATACTTCATGTACCCCAAAGCTTTTTTCTGTAATATTTGGGTAAAGTTTATTTATGAAATACTGTACTTTTGCACAGATAATTTGTAAGTGAAGCTGCTGGAGTTGTTCCCGTTTAAAGGCTTACAGTACAAAGTGTTCATTGCAGACTCTCATCATTAGGTGTCTAGAAGGTGTTTTGGCTGGGGTATCTGCAGTCTCTGATTCGTGTGACACGAATTGCAATCAAGCAATCACACTCACAGAATTGACCATGTTGCCCCTGCCCTGGAATTCCACCTGTGTGGGTGTAAGCAGCCATTCTGTACTGCAGTGCAATGGAGCAGTGCAGGAGGTGCAGGCACTGTTTGGGCAGGAATGACTGCCAGTATGCATTTTGTACTTTGTTTTGTTTGAAAATATCTAAACACCACTAAGGTGTTTAAAAATACTTATTTATATTTAAAAAGCTATGCTAGCTTCACCAATTAATTCACAGCGTTTCCTTGTCCTAAAGCTGTTACTACCCTATACGGTGGTAAATAAACCAATACCATTCTCAGTCCATATGTAGCATTTCAGAATATATTTTTAAATAAGTGTGTACCATAAGATTTGTTAATCATGAAACAGAATTGAAGGTGGTGCTTTATAATTTAAAGCACTTCAGTCTTCCTCCCTCCTCTGTGGGAAGTCAGGTGTGTCTGTTTAAGAATCTCCAGCGATTGTTGGCCCTCTGTGTGCAGTGTCAGACTGTGGCTCAGGCTGAACTTCAGGCAGCTCAGCACAGTCAGGAGGCAGGAGGGAACTCACAGTGGTGGTTTTTCCTGTTCCAGGGGTAACAAATAATGAATGATGAGGCATAATCCTTGAATTTCTGTAAACTGAAGCAATGCTTCATAGCTAGTTTAGGCTCTTAAGCTACACTTACATATGCTTTGCCACACAGAGCCAGCCCACGAGAATCTACCCTGTGTCAAGGAATACAGAGTAAGTAATTACAGAGCAATTCCAAATATTCAGATACTTGAGAAGCATGTTGTTAAAAATCTAAGATATCAAAGCAGTCTTTGACTAGAAACGTTTCACCTTTTGTTGCGAGCACAACCCAAAATGACGATAATCGAGAGGAGGGCCTGTGTAATTTAATTTTGCTCCCTTGTTGTACTCATTTGATAAATACAAAAACGATGAAAATGTGTCATATGACTTGTGTGAAATGCCAACTGACTATAATTTATTTAACAGGAAAAAAAAAAAGTATAATTCTATGTGTAATAAAACAGAAATTCCAAATGCTGCTCTTGGCCTGTTTCAAGTTGCTGAGCTTGGCACTGAGCTCCATGCTGGAGTGGTTTTTTTTTTCTCTTCAGTGTCTTCAGTGTGGGCATGTGAAGTTTTTTTCACCTCTCTCAACTTCTGAGCAGATAAGTATGTTTAAGCTATCTGTGTTTTGGCAGCTTATTGCGAGTGTATGAATGAAATTATATGGAACAGTAAAGGTGTCTTGTTGGGTTCGTAATGCAGCGGCATTGCCCATGAGGTTATAAATGTTTCCAGATACTTTAAAAAGTTGGCCTTCTGTCAAAAATGAAAGGATTTTTTTTTTTAAACAGAAGAATGAGAAAGTTCTGGTGAAACACGAAAATATTTAGAAAATGGCAAAGAACTTGCTGATATCTGACTTGAGATAGGAGCACTTCCATGCACTCGTGCAGCTCTCAGCAGTCCACAGGATGGGGTTGGAAACTGATGTCTTTCCCATCCAAAATAAGAAAGTCAGGTTCTGGTTGTTGTAGGATACCAACAAATATTTGATTCAGAAACACTTAAAGGAAGAGCGAGGGGGAGGGAGAAAAAGAGAGCAAGAGGGAAATGCGCATGTGGGAAGGTTTTTGATCTCCTTTGGCTCTTTTAGGACAAAAAAACGTTCATCTCTTGTGTCCCTCCTAACTCCAGAGCCAGAGCTCTGACTGTAAATGGGAGATGAAGGTCTTGTAACACAGAACTGGCATCAGTTCTCCCAGAAGCTTCACCTGAGCTAGCAGGTGTGTCCAGAGGATCTGCTGATGACCAGCCAGGTGGCCTGAGGATTTCAGAAGTGCCCCAGCCCTGGAAACACAAGTGCCAGAGCTGCACCACAGCAGCAACAGGGTGATGCAGTTCTACTCTAGCGAGTTCAAAATCAGAATTTCCTCTATAATCTCTAAATTTAGGTATTTTTGAATGCTACTTCCCATGCTAATAAGAACAAGCTAAAATTAAAAGCCATCCTCTTCTGCCATAACTGTGCTCCTAAAATCAGAAACGGTGAATGTGTAGGGATTATACAAGAATCAAATATTTCTATGATTTGTAATTTAGTTGTAATAATAATCTCACTTTTAATGTGTTTTTAATGATTATTATACTTTTCTTTTGTAGTTCTGGTTTCTATCAGAATGGACGTGTCAAACCAAGTGTCAGAGTAAGATCATTTGTGACCTTTCTGTTGCCTAATGAAGTGCAGCTGTGTACATGAAATAAAATATTTCAGTGAAACAACTGTTGCTCATATAACTGTACCTAAAACTCGAATTTGCACAATTCTTGAAACCTGTTGCAAAATTATTTAATAGGGCAGGTGTTTTGATACCAGCTTGATACCTTGAAATTGGAATTTGCTGCCTGAAATCAACAAAAAGCAACTGTGATGGAATTTATTATAGAAATGAAAAAAATGTTGAATGGGAACAGCTTTTGGGCTGTCCAGTTTAAACAAGTGTGGGGTCGCTGAGAGCCCAGACCTGGCCCTGGCGGCCCTGCCTTTGCTTCGGGGCAGCTCCTCCGAGGGTGGCACTGGGGCAGAGTTCCTGTGCTGCCCTTCAAAAGCCAGACACGTTTTGTCTTTTAACTTCGGTGGCCGTTGTTTAGGTCTGCGCAGCCTAAGGTCGCGTGGTTATTGTCCTAATGTTTATAATCCAGCTGAAAGTCGGGCTCCAGACACAATACAAGAGAGATAGGAAGAACAAAGTTCTGCACTGGAGACCTTGCAGTTGAACACGTAGGGAACGAGTCATTTTTAAGCAGGAAAAGGAATGTGTTCAGATGTAATAAAATCACGTTCTGCCACTGCCTTGTGAAGTTCCCGGAGAAAGGCGCTGCTTTGAGCCGCCGCATCTGCCTCTCGCAGTCTGGCGCTCGGGAGATTCCTCCCCGCTCCGCCAGCGCTGTCACATTACTATTATTAGTTGATCGCTCTCCATGTGCCATGAACTGACGGCCTTAGGTATAAAACCTCCCCGCGGGCCGGGCCGGGCCGGGGAGCTGCTGTGGCCGCGCCGAGCGGGGCCGGGCCGGGCGGCCGCGGTGAGTGCGGGCTGAGCCCGGCGCGGGGCTGCGGGAGCGCCGGGACGGGGCCGAGAAAAGCCTCGGAGCGCCGGAGCAGCGCGGGCAGGGCCGGGGGCTGCGGGTCCCGGTGCCCCCCGGCCCGCGGAGCCCCCGCCCGCCCGCTGCCCTGCGGCAGGGCCAGCGCCGCGCCAGCCGCCCCGGTTATTTATAGCTCCGCGCCGCTTCCAGCCCAAAATTAGCCCGCTGGCCGCAGGGGGGTCCGGCAGCGGCGGGCGAGGGGCCGGGCGCGGCGGGGCCGGCGGGGCCGGGGCAGCTGCCGCGGCGCGGGGCTCGCCTGGAATGCGGGCGCGCGCCGCGACTTTTATGGAAACTTGCGGCGGCGTTCGCAGCCAAGGGGCGCTCGGAGCAGCGCAGCCCGCCCGGAGCGCCCCGGAGCCGCAGCGCGGGCAGGCGCAGGTAAGAGCGGCTCCGCCGCCGCCGGGCTCCGCGGGCTCGGCTCCCCCGCCCCGCTCCGCTCCCCGCCCCGCTCCCCAGGGGTGCGGCGACGATCGGGCCGCCCGCCCGCCCCGCTGTCCCCGCTCCCCTCGGCCGGACCCGCCGTCTCCTCCCGCCGCCCCCTCACAGCCCCGCGCGGCGCCCCCGGGCCGAGCACAGCCCCGGGTCTGGGGACAGCGGCCGCTCCGCACCGCGGGGCCGCCGGGGAGGGACCCCCGGGCTGGAGAGGGACCCCCGGGCTGGGGAGGGACCCCCGGGCTGGGGAGGGACCCCGGGCTGGGGTGGTAGCCGCGGGCAGCGCCGGGGCGGTGTCGCAGCAGCCGGCCGGGAAGCGGGGCCCCCTCACGGCGCGGGGGTCTCTCCCCAGC
>JAYRBT010000005.1:11968175-11992204 GCA_036023395.1 Myiotriccus ornatus
CAAGGCCCGGGGGTCTCTCCCCAGCCCGGGGGTCTCTCCCCAGCCCGGGGGTCTCTCCCCAGCCCGGGGCCCCCTCACGGCGCGGGGGTCTCTCCCCAGCCCGGGGGTCTCTCCCCAGCCCGGGGCTCCCTCACGGCCCGGGGCCCCCTCACGGCGCGGGGGTCTCTCCCCAGCGCGGGGGTCTCTCCCCAGCCCGGGGCTCCCTCAGGGCCCGGCGGGCGCGCCCCGCAGCAGTTGAACCGCAGCCCCGCAGGGGTTGTGTCCCCGGCGGAGCGGGGGACACGGTCGGGCCGGGCCGAGCGCGGGGTGAGCGGTGCGGGAGGCTCGTCAGGGCTGTGCGGTCAGCAAGAGTTACTTTAAAACCCCACAAATCCCTCATTTTCGCAAAGCGCGCGTCTCCGCTCTTCAGAGGAGTTCGGTTTTTGTCGGTGTGGTTTTCAGCAGCGAGGACACATAGGGTTCTGCTTCGCTCTGAAGGGATGGCTGTGAGACAGCGTGGGTTGGAAGAAAATATGGGGCTTCTGTGACAGCTTACGAACTATTTATTATCGTGTTTGTTTTACGTAAATAAGGACTTCTGTTAATGCAATAAGCATGCTTAATGAAACGTGTGAATTCAAAAACTAATCAGCAAGTAGCTGTATGGTAGATAACATAGTACTCTTAACCTTAGATCTCAGATCTTAAGAGACCTGATCTCTTAGATCAGCGCTTCATGTCCAGTATTTTATCCCTTGTTTCAGTACCTTAATCTCTGAAGTCCTGGAAGTGAAGGCAACAAGAGCAGAGCTGAAATCACACTGTTGGTCTTCAGCTGCTGTGACACAGCAGGGGATGAAGGAACTATGGCGTGGGGCAAAATATGCTGATTTTTCTGTTGGGGACTTCGGTTCACAATTTACTGCCACCTGTAATTAGGATCAGCAGATATCGTGGAACATGAAGTCATGGGCCAGAAGATCCCAGCAGGATTTCCCCCTTAACAGAGTGCTCTCTCATCCCTCACTACATTTGCCCTGGAGCCTTAACAGTATGGACCCCATAACAGTAAGAAGAGAGTAAGGAATTAACTTTTCTACAGAGAGGGGTGATTCTATTTTTTTAACAGTTGGACTGTGTGGCACTGTTGCAGTTCATAGTTACATAAAAAAACACAGGCATCCCCTATATTAAATATGTTTTTATAGGTAACATCATATCTGTAAGGACTGTTCTACAATATCAGGCTCTCAATAAACGTTGAAGTGTGATAAATTCAAAGACTGAGGAAAAGATTGTGCATGAGATTGAATTAGCTGGGTCAGTTGTTGGTAAACATTCTGGTCTTTAATTACAAAGACTTAGCGAAGGAAACAAGAGGAAGTGAAGGTAGTTTTGCACTTTGTATTGTAGAAAATGCAAAGTTTAGACAGCTGGTGCTGATTGTCATAACTCACTGGCTTCAGGGGAGCTGACAGTTTATGCCAGCTCAGGATCTTCCCCTGTGCACGATAATTTTAGCATCTACTTCAGTATCTGTAATTTAGCACAGCAACTGGTAGTGTCATTCCAGATCAGTTATGGCAAGGACAGAAGAGAGGAACATTTCCCCTCCTCTTTCCCGTTCTGTTTAACATTTTGTTTAATATTTGAACGCCGTGTTTTCCTCTCCTCAGTGCTCTGGCTGCGAGCAGTGAGTTTCCAGCTCTGACAATATGGTTTTCTTATATAAATGGAGTCCTCCCTGCAAGTAGATCACAAAGGGGAGACAGATGGTAAACGTAACTTGGTGCCACGAAGGGCTTATTTATAACTCCCAGGACCCAGCAGGAGAGCAGGGGCCTCCCAAAAGGAGGGAGCACAGAGGAACTGCACCTCTTGTGGAGTCCTGGCTTCACTCTCCTGTTGTAAAGAGCAGTGTGCAGGTCAGGGACACGCTGGGATTTTCGTGTCTCGTGTGAGGATGTTAATCACACCTCTGAAAATCAAGGGTTTTTCTTAAAGAAAGGCAATTTTATTATTTATGGGAAGTCTGTTGGTTTTGGTTTTTTTAATCTGGTTAAAGCTGCGTTTTGTTTTTTTTTTTTTATCAGTTGAGGACTCTGACCTCCTTTCAGAAATGGAAATTAATTAAATCTAAGGAGATGAATTTTAGGACTTGTGAGCCATCAAACCTGCGTCCCCTTAATGTTTTGGCGCTTTTTTTGTTCACTTTGTTTTGCCTAAAGTAAGGTTTTAGGGAGGCTGCATGAAAAATTGAAAAAGTGCTGTGATCAAAACAGCACTTTTCATATCAGATCATATCAGAGGTGACCGCTTATCATTTACAGCAAACAAATAAGATACTTGAAAACACTGATTTTATTTTTTTATTTCCAATCTGTTGCCTAGTTTCCTGTGCATTATTGGTTTTGCATTAAATTTTCATTTTGAGATCTTTTTTTGAGTGGGAATCTTCAATAAGGAGGTTTTACAGCTTCTCCTGAGATATGTTGATCTTGGGAAATAAAAGATGAGACTGGATCTTAAGCCTCATAATAGGAGGCAAAATAGTTTCTGAGGTATCTCTACAAGTAGACTCATGATGCCTCAAAGAATAAGCATTGCTTCTGTTAGATGAGCTCTGCGGGAAAATTCTCACTGCAAAGCAAGAATACATCTGTATATACACACAAATTAAAATTCTAACTGGTTCATCTCAGAAGGGAATTAGTAGGTCAAGGTTTCTTGGGTTGGCAAATTTATTACTGCGTACTTTGCACAGCTATTGGCAGGTTAGGGAGTCACTCTCCTTCCACCACATGCAGGTGTCGAGATTTCTTGACGTAGCCACTCGGGGTTTCTGAGCAACGAGACAGTGCCTGTGAGCCTGTCCTGCTGCTCAGGGACGTGCAAAGGAGCTGCAGGCCACACTTGTGGTTCCTGAGGCAGCGCTCCAGGAGTGCTGCTTTTCTCCTTAAACCTTTGGATTGTGTCTCCTGGGAACTGCCCAGGGCAGGTCCGGCTGCCGGTCCTGCTCCAGGTCCGATGCCCTGGGGAGGAGCAGAGTGCCAACAGGGTGCTATCACGTTTAGCAGTGCCCTGCTGCTCTCTACCCGTATCTGTCAGCATCAAAGCTGCAGGTGGGATGACTTGCCCAGCCCTGCAGCCAGCTGGCTAACCTTCAAGCATATCAGGAGCTGCTGATGCCAACCAACTGGGAAGTAGCCCAGAGTAATAGCAGATATGGCAGTATGCCACGTGGCAGAAACAGATCTGCCATCTTCCAGGCCAACAGCCTGTTAGACTGGCACAGTTTTGGAAGTTCAGGCAGCAGGAATCCACAAGGAAAATTTCTCCCAACATTTGCACTTTTAAAGAAAATTTCAGGTTTGTTATCCCGCTGTCAAGAGGTTCAGGCAATTGGAGCTATCAGAGAGGTTCAAGACAAAGTGTTGACTCATAAACATCTTCTTACAACTAATTGCACATAATAACTGAGACATTGGAAAGGCCAGTTTTCAAATGACTTCAGGGTGAAGCTGTATCCATTGGGTATGTTGCTGCAGTGAAGATTAGGGCTGACCTTCTGCTGAGGTGTTCAGGTGAGATGGAATTTTTTGGGAAAGATTATCTCTGGGACTTCCTGCTCTGCTCCAGCCCTGTGTGAAGGCTCCAAGGTCTCTATGTCCCAGGCTACTCCAGTGCATGGATTGCACCAGCAGCAAAAGAGAACAGAGAACTCTCTCTAAGACCTGCTCATAAAAATGGGGAAGCCAAGAGATTTGAAATAGTTTTGAGGTTATCCTGATCCCAGTGGGGATTTGACTTAGATGCATGAGAAGTCAGCTAGAGCTTCCAGAGACTGCAGCCCCTGCTCAGGACACAAGTGTGTGTTGGAGCCTGCAGGGACCCTGAGACAGGGAGTGCTGATGCAACTCTCTGCCTTTCTAGACTCCATAGAGGTTTAACATGCTCTTGCTAATCTGAGACAGTCTCAGTGGGAACCACCACTTGGTGATTTTGTGTCCCTGTGTTCCCAAGTGACAAACTGAAATGCCTTGGACTCCTCTGTGTGCAAAGGAGGTGTTTGTCAACTCCAACCGGGACTGGGGAGTGGGGGAGGGGGTGTCTTTCCATACTAATTTGTCAACAAATGTTCTCCAGGACATCTCTGTTGAAGCCAAATCTGAAGGGTTTAGAATTTGTAAATCAGAGCTAAATGCTCTTGTTTCATGTGGTATTGGAAGCACATCCCAGGATATCTCAGAATTCCACTCAGTCTGTACGACCACAGTAGAGCCGGTGACATTGGTGACATCAGTGTGTTTTTGAAGAGTTTGCATGAAAACAGCTCTTACCATAATTATTTTTATAACCACATAGAAATTTCCACCTTTACAATCTGCTTGTTAATTTAGAATTAGAGAACTTGTAGAATAAGAACTACTTAGAACTTAATGTCCCATAGCATGAAATGCCCTGACTGCAGCTCCTCCAAGCCACAAATGAGCAGTCCCTTCCATCAGTAAGTTACTTTTCCTTGGTTGCAGTTTTGCAACACCCCGGGGCAGCCAGAGCTTGGCTCTGAGCTGCTGTTTTCAACTGGAAATTCAACCCCAATATCTGGGACTATATAGAGGAGTTATGAGCATGAATAGTGAATCATAAGCTTGTTCTTTTAATTACTGGGGCATACTTAGAACCTATTCATGTGTTCAGAAGCCTCCAAGGACCAAGTGAAATTGTGATACACTGATTTCAGCCTGGGCAACCTTATTTACAGGAAGATGGTTCTAGCATGGTTTAAAAAGGAAAAGGAAGGAATATAACTACAACTGTTTCTTTCAGGTAGAAACTGAAAGCAATCCTAAAACACCCCGGGTGCAGAGCACAAACCAGTAACCATGAATGACATTGCACAGAAAACCGAGGTATGTACCCATTTCAAAGTGATCAAACAATGGAATAATTTACTACTGATGCTTGCAAAAATAATAATTACCAAAAAAAATGTAATAGGTAATTATACTGGAAGTCTGCTGCTATTGCTGTTATTTTAAGACAGTGGAAGGGGACTTGTAACTAACCTAAGATTTGATAGAGGCTGTGAATTATGTCCCTACTGTTATCAGAAAAACGTGGAGGAGGAATGCAAAATAAAGGCAACAAAATATAAAGGAACTTGCAGTGTTGGTGGGGAAATTCTGGACAACATTTCACCTCGGGAAAGGTGAAAAAAGATGAAACGTGGAATGTTTTCAGCCAGGTTTCTCGGTATTTATTGCTTTACTGAGAACATTCCTGTCATCAACACTGTAGAAAGAGAAAACTTCCCAGCAGCTCTGAGAACGGGGAACTTCTTCTGCTGTTTGGGCACCCAGAGAGTAGCACTGGCACAGAAATGTCCATTTGCTGTGTCAGTGTTAGAGTCCTGCAATCTTTGTAACATAAAATCACTGGGATTCTCTGTTTAAATGTTATTAAACATGTAATTGGAAGTTTTAAATTAAGAAATGCTGCTATTTATGTAAAAACTATATATGGCTGTTGAAGTGTTGCAGAACCCCCCCAAACATATTGTATTATACATCTATGACCTCATATCTGTTTTAAGTGTTGGGGGCAGAGGGGATTTTGGTGGCTGCTTGTGATTGAAAGCATCAATATAAATCTGTAATTAATGTTTAAAGGCACAGTAACTGAGAATGTATATTCATAAACTTAGTTATGCAGCTGTTCCTTGCAATTGCTTTTAGCCTAAGTTTAATGTAATGCTAAATGTTGGTTTGGTTATTTTAGCATTTATTGCTATTTATGGCTGAACTGATGATGGCTCATGGCACGAAGTTCCTAATATCAACTGCACTTCTGTTTTACATTCTCACATTCTTATTCTTCCTAATCCAATCTCTCTGAATATTTCTGTCCATCTGCTTCACCTTCTTTTTTTTTCTTGTCTTCATTTCTTCTGTATCTTCACCAAGATTCTGCTCTCTTCATCTAAACCCGTCCCAAAGTCCTATGTGCCCAAGCTTCACAAGGGGGATGTAAAGGACAAATTTGAAGCGATGCAAAAAGCAAGGGAAGAAAGAAATCAAAGGAGATCTAGAGATGAAAAGCAAAGAAGAAAAGAACAATATGTTAGAGAGAGAGAATGGAACAGGAGAAAGCAGGAGGTCATTTTCTTTGCTAATATTTTGTGTTGTTTTTAACATTTGGTATTCTATCTGAAAATCTATTCACGTTATTTTAAGACAGTAATATTGGGGTTTTACTGAAGTTATAAAGACAGTTCACTTGCTGTGTTTCATCAACCAGATGAAAGAGCTGCTCGCTTCTGATGAAGACGATGACACCAAATTTTCTAAAACAGAAAAAGGTTATGTCCCAAAACTAATAGGTAAGAGAGGCCAGACTTTAAAGGCCCCATAATTCAGCAGAGAAGTAGTAGATGAAAGTATTTATCAGTGTGTTTCACACCCACAGGAACCGTTAAAGGCAAGTTTGCAGAAATGGAGAAGCAAAGGCAAGAAGAAGAAAGGAAAAGAACGGAAGAGGAGAGAAAGCGCAGACTCGAACAAGATCTGATTGAGAAAAGAAAAATCCAAAGAGAATTAGCAAAGAAAGCACAGGAGGTAAGTGGGTGTGACCACAGCGGTCAGGAGAGATGGGGAGCAATAGCCACGAAGTGAAGTTTTGTATTGATCAGAAAGATTCAATCTTAAGATTTCTGACAGTAGTGATTTATGTGGGAGATGCTCAGTGGGGTGGAAGTGGGAAATAATGTTCAGAGACTCTTCACTTCTTTAGAGGAAATCTTTCTTTTGAGCTGCAAAACTGAGTTACAGATGAAACCAGGCAGGGAAAAATGTGGTAGGAATCAGGCACAAGTTTTGGTGTCCTATGTTTACAGAGTTTGCTAAACTAGTTTAAAAATGTTTCTTTTAGTTTCCCAACCCTTACTTTAGACAACTTGCTTGCAGGTTAGTGAATACAGTTCAGTGATACATGAACTGAGGCAAGCAAGAAGCAGTAAGAAAATGCCATTGGCAGACAAAAATGAGAGGACATTAATGCAGTAAAAATCATAAATCATGAAGATTCAGAACTTTTTATTCCTTTGCCACTTTGTGAATCATCATTGCATATATATATGAACAGACTGCAACTTTTGTTGATGCCAATAAAGCAAACTCTGTCTTTTGTAGAATTCAGTAAGTGGGTGTCACAGTAAATCCTTTTGCAAGTTGATTTCAGTGCTATGAACGCTGCAGTGAGAGTGAACATCCCCATGACACACTAAAAACACGGGTGAATTTTTATTTAACCAAATGACAGTCACACTTGATTCAGGTTCGAATTTGTTCTAACAAATGAAAACCAGGAGTCAGTTCTCAGATAGTCTTTTCTACTAAGGCTTTTAACATTGTTACAGCTGTGCTTTGAACTGGCAATGTATCTACCATACATTTACTCTCCTCTGCAAGGCAGAAGACACCCATGTAGCGTTCCAGACAGTGCCACAGGACACGAAGCACACAGAGCACTTGGCTTTTTGCAGGAGCTGAGGGGGGGACACTGCCCCGTGCATCACACACACTCCCTGAGCTTGCTCTAGTTCTGTTTGCTTTTTGTTCGCTTGGGTGGGTTTTGCTGTTTGCTTTTGTTGTTTGTGTTTTACCCAGTTCTGGAGTGCTTCAGTGAAGACTGCCCACCTCAAGCACCCGAGGTGTTAAAATGCTTCAGCACACCTGAAGGGTGTTTCCTACCTCCTGGAGGGTGTTTTATGTCATATTCCCTCTCCCCCCACGAGCCAAACCTATCTGAAGCATTCCAGCAAAGGTTCAGCGTGGTTATCATCTCTGAATTGAAGTGCTACGTTCATCTCTCTGATACAGAAAGAATTTCCAGTTCTGTGTTTGCAACTCTCTTAAGGCAAAGAGCCAAAGTAATGTAATCATATGAAATTCTCATTTAATAGATTGGTGACTTTACCAATACAGGAACTGACTCAGCAGCTGAGGTAATCAGATTTTTTTAAAGAAATGTTCACCTACATTTTTATTCACTTTTGTTGTATTATTTTCATTTGGGTTGGGAAAACTTTGAAAAGGGTACACAAATACCTACTTAAAGTTCAACCAAGGAGCTAACAGATATTTAGAGTATATGGAACTGTATGTCTGCACTGGAAATCAATATACTGAAGTTTGAAATAGAGCCTGCACTGTGGATACTTTGTGGGTAGTTAAAAACATCTCAAATGTCAATATTCAAAGCCACCAGAATTATTTGATATATATTGGTAATGATACTCTAAGTCCTCTGGCTTTGGAAAGAATCATTTTAAAAGCTCTTTGCCTTAAACTTGAAATTAAAAGGGGCTTCTGACAACATACAGATGTTTGAACACCTCACTCAGTTAACCTTTTTTTTTTTTTTTAATTGACTAATTTACCATTTGGATTTTAAGTCTTGAACATAAATGTTTAATTTCAAAAAGCTGGGTCTAAAGGTCTTGTTGTCTTTCACTAACACAAGAAAATCACACTCCTACTGCAGTTTTGGAATGAAAAAAAACCACCCCAAAATCCATTAGCTTCAACTTATTTGCCAGTGTCCCTGTTAATCATGGCATTCTGTGGAAAAAACAACAAAAAAAAGGTAAAATGTAGTTTGGCAAGCTGTAAAAATAGCTTTGAAGCAGCAACTTCCTTCAAAAACCAATTACTGTGCCTGAGAAATTCCGGATTGCTCTCTAGAGCCACTGGCTTGTTCCAGCCACAGCGACCATGGGAAATGTCCAAACTGCAAGTGGAGTGTGGTTACAACTGCTGTGTGTTCGAAATTACCCCTGTTCTTTTCCATCAGATTTTGTAACTAACAGTTAATGGAAATATGTAAAGAAATTAAGGTGTTTCCCAGCAGTTTTGTTTAAAGCACAATTCAGTCTTGACACTCTTCAGCTGCTACATGAAAAGCAGTGAGTGCCACAGGCAGTGGGATTTATTCTTGTGGTTGATACTCAAGACAAGAGAACCTCCTGGAAGCTTTGGTGCACACAGCTTACAACAGCAGTTTCGTTAAGAAATGAGTTTATTTAGAAGTCGAGCTCCCTGAAAATACAAAAAATATCTCCCTGGACAGGAAGGGGACGATTCTCTGCTAGTTACAGTAGTGCCTGTGAGACCCACCAAGACACCTGGGAAGATGAAAATCAACTGTGAGAACACAGGAAAGGAGAGAGCAGAACAAACACAGACACTGGAGGAAGAAATGAAGGGTGAAACCCAATTCCTTCCGTTTGCCACGGTAATCCCCCATCCGAAACCAGCGGAATAAGGGGTGTTGACTGGCTTCAGGTACAGCTGTGTCATTGCCCCGCGCAGGGTGACAGTGGCGGCAGCGAGCCCCCCGAGGCCGCGTCTCCCGGCAAGCTGAGGGTGACGTTCGAGGAGCTGGAGCGGCGGCGGCAGGAGCAGCAGAGGCGGCAGGCGGAGCAGGACGCCCGGCAGCGGCGGCAGCGGGAGAGCCGCGCCTTGCAGGAGGCCCGGCAGGGAACGGTGAGTGCAGCTCTGCCCCCAGCAGGAGAGCCGCTTTCTCACTCCCCGACTGCACGTGGGGCTGCGGGAGTCTGACGGTGCCTTCGTGCAGGATGCGTTTGTGGCCACTCCTTCGGCGACCCCAAAGATACGGGAGCTTTCACTCTGGAGGGTTTAGATCTGCACCTCGTGGTGCCCTCAGCTCTAAGCCTTCACAAAGATTACCAGCTGCCTGTTTTGTTCCTAAATAGTGCTGCAGACGTTTCAGTGAGCAGTTTTTGAGGCAAACATTCCGTAGGAACAGAATCCTGTTTTTTATTCCCGTGTTTATTTGTAAACGTGACAGACAGAAACACTGATTACAACTGTGCTCTTAGGAAGAAAGGGTAAAAAGGACAGATCAGCTCCCTTGTATACATGGACATAACGTATAGTCATGATCCCTGTGACTTTGTTCATTCACATACAAACGAGATTAATACGAAATGAGGATTTAATCTTCCACAGAAAGTTAGAAAATATTACTTATAGGACTTTGCTAACTTCAACAGACTGCAGTTATGAATGGACATTCTTAGACAAGCAGATCAAGATCACTATACTGACTACACTTCAAAAACATTCAAGAAATGTGTATTCTACAGAAACAAACCCAAAGAAACCCACCACCACAGAACCTCCAGAAACACAGAAATTCTCAGCTGGTCCACTCTGAGAGGGTTCTAGGTTTGGGCAGATACCCCAGTTGTAGTTTACTGCTTCACCTCCACCGCCAACAAATGCCTTCACTTCTTTTTCACACCAATAACATTGTCTTTATGTCAACAATGCACCTTTTTCTTTCTGTTTGGGGTTGGGCAGCAAAGGATTAAATGACAGAGAGTGCCCTTGAAGTCACGAGCTGTTCTAACTGAGGTTCAGTTCCCACCTCCCACCCTCATGTACATGCTTTTATTTACCAAGTAATATAAAACAATGAACAAATTGGCTGCTTCAAAAGAAATCTTCTACCAGGCAGCTTCATCTGCTATGCAGTGGTTGTCCAAATTTGAAGTAAAAGTTAAAGGTACTCTGGGGTGTCTCTGAAAGGGGTTTGGTCTTTTGTCCTCGACTGCAGTTTGCAAACCACAGGCTCCTCTTAGCAGGTGAGTGTTCACTGGAGACAAGCTACAGTGAAGAGATCACAGCATCTCAGTTCCCTTTCTTCAGTGATGATTAAATGCCTAAAAAGAAAAGAAATAAAAATATCAGTCTAGAATAACAGCAAAATGTTAGTTAATTGACTCAGTTTTTCTATAAGACTCTACAGCATTTTTTCAACTGGTGCACTGGCGAGAACAATTTCTATGCCAACAAAAAGACTTGATGATATAAAGTCTATGAAAGTGATGTAAATAAATTGAATAGGGAGTGATTTACAGTAAAGATCCAACCCTGAGACCATGAAGTGCTTAACTGTGCAGCCTTTCATGACAACACTGTTGGCTCTTTGAATTACACACCCAACAGGTTGCTGAAAACTCCAGAAGCTACAGACAGGATACTGAAAACTGCCCTTCTCCCTCCCCTGGCTAAAACCAAGATTGAAATGTTTCTCTTAGGAACCAAATTCTTGATATATTATTTCCTCACGGAGAAAACAACATTTATAAGAGATCAGAAAGGAATTACTGGAGTATTTATCCACTATAGAGAAAGCTTTTATGTTTGGTTAAGTCCCTTCTCTTTTTCCTCTCCCCCCTCTCTGCAGATAAACGAAGGTGGTGACGAAGACTCCGAAAATTCCGTTCAAGAATTCCGCCCTGGGAAACTGAGACTCAGCTTTGAGGAGATGGAAAGGCAGAGGAGGGAGGAGGAGAAGAGGAGGGCAGAGGAGGAGGCAAAGCGCCGCATGGAAGAGGAGAAGAGGGCGTTTGCTGAAGCCAGGAGGAACATGGTATGGCCCCCTGGTTCAGGGCACGACTTCATCACTGACCTGAACTCAAAGTAACTGGAAGGAAACTCTGGCTAAAAGCTTTAACCAGAGTTAGCAAGGGGTGCTTCAACCCCTTCATTAGTTCACCTCCCCACTTACTGGAAGGTCAGGGGGTAACTAAGCAAGTTATTCAGCCCAAACCCTCACAGAACAATCCCTCCTCACACCAAGCCTGGAGAGGATTCCAGCTCATTTATCCAACCCAGACATCCTATCCAATGGCTATTTCTATGCAACAAACTTGGGAAGCAAAATGTTTTCACTAGGAGGATTTGTTGGGGTTTTTTTGGGGGGAAGGGCAATTCTTTTAACAGCTCCAGGTTTCTGTCCACACCTTTACAGGTGTGCACCAATCACAGCACAAGCACAATTTATGGCATACCAGTCACAGCAGTGAATGATCCAGTCACCTGTGGCTCTCTGGGAAGGAAAAATGAGGAAGGCTGAACCCAGACAACTGAAATGCAGCCCTTAAAGCATTTCAACACAAAACATAACCTGTGGCATTTCCCATCAGAGCAACTTTAATATGGGTCTTCCTCAGACAAATGCAGAGCTCTGTGACGCGCAAGGACTTCTAAAGTTTGAGTTCAGGTGATCCTGAAGACAAATTTTCAGGGACTTAGGACTGACATACTGACATTAGCTGAAAGCAGAGGAAGATGCCCAATTGCAGAGGGTGGCAACAATATTATTCATTAAAAGAACCCCTAGCATGGAGCTTTTAAGTGCAGTCTCCATGCTTACCCCAACCACTTCAACTTTCAGCAGGCTTTTGGGTATAAAGTAGTTACTGACTGGTGGTTATTAGGAAATACAATATTAAATCACCCAAATAGAAACTAAAACTAAGTCATGCTTGTTTGATAAAGGAAGGGCAGGACTTGCCAGCAGAGAACTGTGCAATAACCCACTCATCTGGAAGCATCTTCCCACATTCTCCTCTGTGGTTTAACTGGCAAACACCAACTGCAAGCCTGGTGACACTTCCATACCCCTCCAGTACCTGGACTCCTGGCATTACAGGTTTTATGGAAAGCCAGCAGAGAACTAAAGGGAAGCAAAGACAGTATGAGTTGTCTTCTGTTTTTTTCTGTTTTCTTGAGAAATGCTTTTTTCAGCCTCAGTGTAGGAAGAACCTGAGCTCAAGTGTCCTGGCAAGAAAAATCTCCCTGATTAAACAAACAGGGTTTAGTGCATTAGATGCAGCAGAGACTGTGCACTGTGACTGCTGACACTGAGAATGGTCAGTGATTAAAGAAATCAACTGAAAATACACGCTCCCCACCACCAAGGTGAGCTCTCTCAGACTGAAGCAGGGATCTCTCAGCCACAGCAGTCTCTTGCTGTCAAAGACTGCAAAAAGAACCTGTCTTAGCACAAATAATAAAGAAAACATTCTGCTTCCTCAGTCCCTGTTTGCCCTCAGAATGCTGGCTGACTGTGCTGCAAACTGGGATGGTTACAGGAATGTTTCTCACCACCAGCTGTTCCCACTTTGCAAGGAAAAAAAGTATGGCCTCATTTCACAAAATATGGCAAAAACATTTACTGAACTGCCCCGAGGGTTTTGTACCTCACACAGCTCAGCTGAACCTCTGTGGGTTTTAACCAGCAGTGTTTTCCTCAGTCAGAAATGCAGAGCAGCAGCTTCAGTGTCTGCTCACAGGCCCAGCTCCTGATCACACGTGGCCAAACCTGAATTAACGCTCCTCCTGCTCCCCCAGGCCCTGTATCTGCAGGGGGGGCACGTGGACCAGGGCACCCCAAGCAACACAGGCTCATGTTGCTTTGCTAATTTAAACGTGGTTAAGCCTCCAAAAACTCTGTGGCATCGTTTTCATTGAATAGTTTACAGCTTTGCTTTCAGACTGGCAAAGCAGGCCAAGGCAGTGATGTGAACCAGGAGGGCACCAACAGCAGCAGGTGTGGGTTCCAGGGCAGGAAGTAAATGTTTGTGCCCCAGAAGTGTCTGGCAGATCTCTGGTACCCGCAGGTACCAGCAGTGCCTGAGCAATGCTGTGCTTCCAGCACAGGGGCCACTAATGCTCTGCATTCCCTGCAGCTGCTGGACGAGGAAGCACCAGAAATGTTCAAAACCTTCTCTCAAGAATCCCTCGTGCCTGGGAAACTGGAAATCAACTTCGAGGAGCTGCTGAGACAGAAAATGGAAGAGGAGAAGAGACGCACAGAGGAAGAGCGTCGGCAAAAGCTGGAGATGGAGAGGCAAGAATTCCAACAGCTGAGGCAGGAAATGGGAGAGGTTTGTACACCCAACAATGTTAAGCATGCTCTGAATATTAATTACTAAAATCTCAGTTTAAACTGTAGCTAAAAATCCCTTTAAGGGAAATGTTCAATAGGCACGTTCAGTATTATGTGAGAAGAAGGAGAAATAGAAACCCAGCTTTTGAAAACACTGGATATAATGATAATGGCGTATTTTTATCACTGATCTAACTGGGGAAATGTTTTTATCTCTTGCCAACCCTTAAAGTAAAACACAGTTTCAAATCTGTAATTTTATTTTGCAGTCACTTCTGGAAATGTCTATAGAGTATTACTAAAGCAATTAGACAATAGTTACTGTATTGGGAGAACAGAAATCTCTAGTTCCCAAATGAAAAGACAAAAATAAAGGTAGGAAAGAGCAAAAAAATCTTGCTCTTCCTCAGGGAAATACTGTGTTAACTCATGAGAAAAGAAACACAGAGGGCTTTTCCTCCTTGGTGTGTCAGGGGTTTCAAGACTGTCCCAGCTGACTGTAAGAATCACACGATTTGCTTGACATTCCAAATGTTCTCAATTCCAAATGAACTTTACACTTCAGTTTGGCTGTGGGTGGCAATTCTTTATTATTCCCTATGGAATGTTCAAGGACATCATTTTTTTTTGTTAAGCAAAGCTCAAGTGAGTAATAAAGGCAGTGGCTTTTGATGTTCTCAAAGTAATCCTGGGGAAGAAGGGAGGGCCAGGGACATCCAGCTAAAATACACCTTTACCATCAGCCACAGGTCATAAAAGGAGGGAGAAAAATATCAGCAATCACAGCTTCACACGTGGTTTGACTCCAGGATCCAGAGCTGCCCCTTCTTTTCCAGCCATGACATCCTGAAACGTCATTTGCTTTTTACTGAATTAAAAGAAAAAAAAGGAATAATTTTATGAACAAAATAGCTGTGTTTTAGGAGATTATTTCATCTCATGTTGCAAGTATAAAGGTGAATTTGTGGATCCTGGATTACTCAGTTTTTCCTACTGGTGTCTGGTTTTCTGAGTACACAGACACAAATGGAGTCATCCTGAGAACAGGGAGGACAGAAATGTTACAGGCAAAAGGTCTCTGCTGATTTCCAGTAACCAAGAGAACTGCAGTGCTTTAAGTGACACCGTTCTGTGGGAGAATGGGCAGTAAAAATAATTACCATCTTACACAGTGTGTGATTTCTCAACAGCTGGAAGAGGAGTGTGAAACTTTTGAGCTGAGCAAAGAGTATGAAGAATTAATCAAGCTGAAAAGAAGTGGTTCTATTCAGGCAAAGAACTTGAAAAGCAAGTTTGAAAAAATAGGGCAGTTGTCTCAAGCAGAAATCCAGAAGAAGATTGAAGAGGAGAGAGCAAAGAGAAGAGCAATGGATGAAGAGATAAGAGAAAGGGAAGCTGAGAAATTCCAGGAGGTGAGTTGCACTGTGTGTGTGTCAGTGATTTAAGTGCCCAGCACACTGGGGATCCAGGAGGGGATATCCTGCTGCTTTCATCAGACTTTGGTACATATTCTAAAATTTTGTTTTCCCTTCTTTCCTGTTCCCTCCTGGGGTGCTTGAGGGTATCTCAGCCCAGCACCCCTCAAGGAAACAGCACCTGCTCAAGTAGATCTGGTTTTCTGCTCCAAGTCCTCCATTCAGCATCTCAACCTGCAACCTGCAGCCTGAGGGCTGAGCACACTCCTGTCTGAGAATCAGCCAAAATCACTGCAACTGCTTCTCCTTCTGAGCTCTAATTCATTCCCCACCGTATGAATTAAATCAAACCCACTACCCAACCCAACCCAAACCATTTGGAGCCTTTTTCTCAGGTTCTCTCACTCCTCAGGGTGGAGCACAAGAGGATGCCAGACTGGAACCTCACACTAAAAAAACCAAGGATTGGAGCCCTCAGTCTAAACAATCAACACAATAAATGGTCCGTGACCCAAGAGCCCAGTGGGAGCTTTCCTACCACAATCACGTGGCAGTTCAGGATCCTGAACAACCCTGACCAGCAGCACTCCTGACCTGAGCCTCAGGCAGGCCCCAATCCACAGCACTCACAGCTTTTGATTTAGGGACTGACACCAATTGTTTCTGTAAGATCAACCTGAGGGGTTCAACCCACACTACCACCATGGCACAAAACACCGAGGATTTACCACTGCCACGAAGTATTAAACTTCTAGATGAATAGAACTTCAGCAGTATTTTCTACCTATCGTTTTTGAAATTACTTCTGCAAGTATTTTGCCCTATCCCTGAGATAAACTACGATGAGACTTGATTTTAGCCCCAACATTAAACAAACCTGAGGAAACCCAGGATATTGTGAGTTAAAAAGCCCTGAGGGAACACCAGATCAGTGTTACCATCGAACACGTGCCCAAGGTAGTAACTGAGTCCTGTTTTTAACGTTTCCTTCCCAAGGAGGACGACGTAGATGTGAGACCGGCCAAGAAATCTGAGGCTCCTTTTACTCACAAAGTGAACATGAAGGCCCGTTTCGAGCAGATGGCCCGAGCGCGGCAGGAGGAGGAGCAGAGGAGGATCGAGGAGCAGAAACTGCTGCGCATGCAGTTCGAGCAGAGGGAGATCGATGCCGCCTTACAGAAGGTACAAATTGCTCAGCCCCAGGTGGCATTTACCTTTGCTTCTGATTGATTACCACTGATGACAATACCACCAGAGACACAAAAGGAGCCTTTCACTTGTTTTAGCAGTGCTGGGAATTGCTGAGGTGACATAAATAGTATAAAATTGCATTTGGTGTTTAGTCTTCATGGGGTTAAATACAAGGTTTGGGTTGGAAGGGACGTTAAAGGTCCCATATTTCTGCCCCGACGTGGGCAGGGACACCTCCCAGCAGACCAGGCGGCTCAAATCCCCCAGCCTGGCCTGGAGCACTTCCAGAGTACAAGACATGCAAAGAAAGGTCACAGCATGCCTTGAATAGTCTGGAAGGGGAATCTACACCTGTGCCTGTTCTGTACACTGAGATTCCAGCCTCATTAAAATGCATTTTCCTGCCTGTTGCACCCCCAGATCCAGTGCATTCTGTGACCTGTCTGTGATCAAATGTGTATCACTGGCACTCACGCTGCTATTTGCAGTGCCACTGCTATTGCCACTTCAGATGTTCTAAACCAGCTTGTTTCAAAACAGAAAAGAGAAGAGGAGGAAGATGAAGAGGGAAGCATCGTTAATGGTTCTACTTGTGAAGATGAGGAGGATCAAGCTCGAGCTGGAGCTCCCTGGTTCAAGAAGTCCCTGAAAAACACGTCAGTTGTGGATGGCGAGCCAGTGAGATTTACAGTTAAGATCACTGGAGAACCCAAGCCTGAAGTTACGTGGTGGTTTGAGGGGGAAATGCTGCAGGACTCTGAGGACTATCAGTATATTGAGAGAGGAGAAACCTACTGCCTTTACCTGCCAGAAACCTTCCCCGAAGATGAAGGGGAATATATGTGCAAAGCTGTCAACAACAGAGGCTCAGCTGCCAGCACCTGCATTCTCACCATCGAAAGTAAGAGTTAGCATTTTAATCTGCCCAGTTCTCAGTCTTCTTTGCATCTTTCCTGTTACCAAAACCTAATTACCTTTCTCTCTTAACCCTTCTTGTATTTTCTAGCTGATGACTACTAATGCTCTACCTTAGCTGGAATCTTTCTTCCCCTCAACCTTCTTACTGCATCATCTCTCTCTGATGGGGCCAACTAAAGAAAAGGATATGCAATAATTTGTCATTCCTGCATCAGAATAACCTTCAAATTATGAGTGTGTCTGGATTCCCTCCTCGAGGCAAAAATCAGTTGTTTTAAAGGCTAAAAAAAAAAGAATCAATGTATGAAAGATCAACAAAGGAAAGAGCTGAATTAAAATAGTGCTCCCCCATTAAAGACCAACTGCTGCCTAACAGAATAAAGCTGAATAACCAGCTGGAAACCTGTGTCCTGGTGTCAGTCTGTTGGGACGTTCTGCATGAGCACTGAATATTTCAGCTGTTTAACTTTATCAGAGGCACTGAACTGGCAAAAGGAAACACTTACTGATGATGGTCAGACACCTGAGTGTACTGTTTTTAAAGAATTAAAGATTACCCAACTGCTCACCACTTTCCAAAGAGCATTACTTCTTGTTTTCAAATGGGCTTGCATTTAACCTGCTGTGCCCTGCTCAGCCTGTGCAGATGATAATCCTACAACCATCTCCCTTGGGTGTGTAGTGGTCTTCACAATACCAACACTGTAGTGGAAAACTTCTGCTTTTCTCACTGGTTAAAGGATGCAGGGACAGTTGGTAAAATATTTTAAACTTAGAAGAAACAAGCTTAAAGAAAAAAAACTTTTCACAAAGTGCCTGTTTTCTTAATCTTAATGCAATGAATTCACTGCCCCATCTCTAAACATTGTCTTGAGGCTACTGGACTACTTTTCTCTGAGACCTCCTGACATCAACATTCATGCCACTGTGCCAACACCACCTGAACCAGATTCAGCTTCTTTAGGAGTGCCTTCACCACAGAACCATCACATTTCAAATGACAGAACGTGTGTGCAGGCCTTGACATAAAGGCAAGCTGCAGTAAATGAAAGTTCTGCACTCATTTCAACAGGAAATCTCCCTGTGGCAGAACCTGCTGCTCTCTGTGCAGTTCCCTACTGGAACTCACTTCTGCCTCGATAAAAAATGGCACTGAGTTTTCAACTGGTATTTCCCCCAAGAGCCACTTAACCAGACTGTCCCTCATTTCATGTGGGTGATGCTCATGCACACAAGCACCAGCTGCTGCAACATTTCTCCTCTGAAGCTCTTATTTCAAACTAGGAGGCAGGGACAGGAGCATAAAGAAGACAAAACCATTGCCATTATTATCCATCAGTTTACATTTATTGAGAAAAACCATACAAAAGCCATCATACAGTTAATGTGTACCCAGATTACATACAGTGTCAATGCAAGCTCAAAACCACATTTTTGTAAAGCATTCAATTTACCTCAAGTCCAAGCTGCATCTCCCTAAGACACTGTTCCCATCACAGTTGCCTTTTAAAGCCAATCTTCGTTTTACACACGGGTAGTTTCTGCAGAGAACACTTTGCTCAGGACGAAAAGGCATTTCACATGCACGCAAGAGAAATATTTGTGCACACATCAGAGTTTCACAAGCTATCTCTAGGGAAGAGGGGATCCTGTCAATTGTATGCTTGCTGAAAAGCCCAGGCCTCCCTTCCTCCCCCCAGCTTCCAGAAAAAAAGCAAAATAAAGAGCTTTTAGCATGCAATGGAAAACTTAAGAGTTACTCTGGAAGAGAACAGGGGAGAAACAGTTTCTACCATCCAATAAAATACCACCAGGAACAGCTGAAATACCTCAAGATTAGGCTGTGCAAGTGAATCGTGATCCTGTCTGCCTGGACAAGTGCAACAGATGGCTTATGATCAAGCTACCCTGGAGATCATCTACCTGATATTCTGGTTTCTGTGCTAGTGAAGTACAGGCTGCAGCAAGTGATACAATTCCTACTGAACATCCTGCTGGCTTTTGCAGCTTGGCACTCCTCACGTGCTGCTCAACCTGGGGACACTAAAGGGGGCTGGGCTAAGTGGGCAACGTTTCAAGATGCCTCTTGGCCAAGTTCACTGCATTTCTAACAAGTCCAGTTGTCTTTCTGGCTACTGGAGAGCTCCAATCATCTGCTGTTCTCCCAAGAACTACGAGTTTGGAGACAGAGGTGAAACATAAACACTATCTTAGCACAAACCAGCATGTCTAAGGCCAGCAGTGAGAGCTGGAAGTCACACACCTCAAACACTGCACACGAGATCATCCCACCTTCCACACACCACCACCATCCCAGTCCACTGGCTTTTCGTTCTCTATCTCCTCCCACAGGCTGAATTAACAGCTGAAAGACTGGTCAAGGTATTTCAGGAGCAACAGTTGAAGAAAAAAGTACCACGTAAATAGGAAGTGAACAAATGGCTCATCCCCACACTAAATTCACAGTATCAAAATCTAAATGGAACACACACCTAACCTTTTCTCATGTCAAAAATGAAGTTAACATGTTAAACTACAGATGAAATACTAAGTGGCTTGAAAAACTGAAGCACAACTCTTAAATTTAGTTCCAAAATTAACTTGGCTGTTTAGAAGAATATAAAGTAAAATAGATGGTTTATATTATTCAATCACAGTTTTTTAAAAAAAAAAGTAACAGATTATGGAACATTTATGGTCAAACAAAGAATAGTTCAAAGAATGAGAAGTGATCAAACCCAGACTTACACCCTAGCCCATCACGTATGGGATACATTGCAAATCTGTCATGTTTGTGCAGTGTTACCTTGCACATGGAGCCCCTGCACGGTCCATGTCAGCGGCTCCCCCAAACACTCAAAGGTTCCTCTCACTATCTCAGCACCTGAGTCTATGAGCTACCACTGGTGCTTGCAGCATCTTCAGCACTGTGTGTGAAAATGAAGGCAGGGTTTTGAATGGTTTTCTTTGATGTACAGATAAGCAGGACTTTTGAAAGAGGAGCAGCACATTTTAGAAACAGAATCATGAACAAAAAAACCAAAGATGCTGCTTCATGTTAAGCTAAAAAAAAAAAAAAAGGAAAACCAACAACAAAAACTGAAAACAAAAACCTGTACCAGACCATCTATAAGACATATAACATTTTATACTATCAGAATATACAGCAATTCAGTTAAAGTCTCAAGAAACAGGATCCACTGACTGCCAGATCAACCCAATACTTGCTGTACTTTCACATTTGATTGGTGCACGTGCTCATTCAGCTCATCCTGAGCTCACCCTGCAGCATCTGCTGTCCTACCGTGCCAGGAACGAGCACACTGAGTTATCTCCACGTTCCACTACCACTGGAACTGGAACACAGGTCAGAGGCAGCGACAGCAACAGCATCATATTCTTTACAGCAGCTCTTATGGCTTTAATGGGAATTGTAAATGGGAATTGCCCTACCATAAAAACATTTGTGAAGGCTGTTGACATTTCTAACCAAAGTAATTCCTGCATATTTGAAAGGTTCTGATTCTTTAATTGCAACAATTAGAGCTATTTGAGGAAAAATAACAAAAATTACTTATTCTGATCAAGTTCAATTACTGCAATCTAATCATGTTTTCTAAAAAAAATAAAACAAAAAAAAAAAGAAAAAAATAAAGAAAAAATACATATTTACCTAGAAATAGAAACAGTTGTTTAAAAACTTAAGACTTTCCACTGAAATGGAACCGTGAGTAACAATGCATTTGGGGAAGCAGCAGATTGCTTTTCAATACACAACCACAAAGATCTCACAGGGACAACATTAATGTACTGAAATATATTAATTTATATACTTCCTTAGGTTGTGCTTACCTGTTGCTTTTTTGCAGCAGAACCTAAGGTGGAAGGTCTGGGAAGGCACTGTGAAGTATAAATAATTGCACTGTTTGCAATTAATAAAGATTTTATACCTTAAATGAATCAAAATCAACAGCCTCCATTTTGTGACTGATAAAGAATCCAGTGAATTTAATTTTTGCTCAGTTTAGTACATAATAAATGCACCATTCTCTAAGGTTATCTACAAAATACCATGCAAAATACCTGAACTATTAAACTTAATGCCCTACACTAAAGATAGCAAATACTGTCCTAGCCTTTTTCAAGCTACCAGCATAATTCCTACTTTTAAAAGGGATAAAAATAATTCCTTCTATTTCTACAGCACAATACATACATTGCTGATTACCTGAATAAACTACTTCAGTTTTCAAGCCTTAACTTTTACTTCTCTGTGCAGCCACCCTAAAAAAATTTATTCTCAAAGCAACGACATGGTGTTCCAAAAAAAATTAAGCAATTAACAGTTATAGAATTATTTAAAACATACCTACATCACTACATATCCACAAACTGGCTGAAGACAAAGACAACTTCTGGCTAACAAGTGGTTCCAAAGACTTCAATGTTACGATATGCAAACTTTAAAACACTGAATGACAGCTGTCTCAGGAGTACTAATGAGAAAAACTATTACTCAGAGAAACAGAAACATGATTTTCTTTAGCTAGTGCTAAAAGTTTCAGGAATACTTACCCACAAAACTCATATTATGTGTATTTATATATAGAGAGAGAGAGAGATAAGCAAAGCTACGTTTGTGAATGAAGAAGCAATTAGGAGTTCCTAAGATATCAGCACTGTATTCCAACATAATATCACACAGGTAGGCATTTGCATTATGTGGAACATTGACAAAAAGATACTGTTGCAGTTCATCGATTTGTCATTCTGATGTACTTACAGTGCAATGCTCCTTGAAGGAACACTCAAGGGTGATACACAGCACAGTCCTCCTCACCCCTACAGAGCTAGTGCTACACTGGCTGGATCACCTGCACTCCAACAGACAATGCAAGACAGGCTGTAGTGCACGGCATCTCACATATGCAAAGAGCAAACACAGCTGGTCACAACGAGCATTAGAGCAATTACAAGTTGCAAGGAGATATAAAAAAAATAATCAGTCGATTCAAATACTTGAATATTTACAAAATCAGAAGTTATCTGCTCTGCAGGAAGTTCTTAACCACTCCCACCACTCCAACAAAACAGCGTTTCAAGGACAGAGCAATTTTTCTAGCTGCTATGCAAACCACATTGACTTTCTACTCTGCATTTTCAAGTGGACTACTTTAAACTGAAGGCTTAAGCACATTACACTTAAAAGTAAGTTTTATAACTAGTCTGAAAAAATCCGTAAAATAGTTATGCAGGAACGGTTTTGCAGTACTCGTTAAAAACAAGAGTTGTCTGTTACAGCAGCTGCACAGGTCTGAAACAGTGGTCATGTACAAAGGAAATGTCACTGTTAATGCAATGCAAGTTTGCCAAAAGATCACCTTCTGAAACACATGCACTTGGAATCAAATAGAAAGAAAATTAAGGTATCAAGATTACTGGTGCTAGGCAGCAAAATACAACGAATGAAAGAGATCCTCCATCTACAACTATTGTGCAAGAGGGGAAAAACATGCTAATGACAAGCTTTAAAACTCCACCAGGGGGGAAAAAAACAACTCAGTTGTGGACAGGTACCTTGAGTCAGCGTTGCAAATCAATCCTATGACTCTGCAACACCCACATATCCAACTTACCGACACAGGAGGTTTCAGATTATTTATTGTAAAGCACAAAACAGGCATTTTAAAAGTGATAAAGTATACATTGAAAAAGTACATTTATATCACAAAGCATTGACCACATAATTGCAAATACATTTGCTGGAATGTGTACATCTACACTAATACTAAAAACAAACCATTTTTTGTTGTTGTTTTCATTTCTACACAGAAATATTACCTCCTATCAGTAGTGATAGATATTTTGTACATTTTCAAAAACACTAATTTTTTTTTAAACCAAAATTAAGATCTTCATCAAGGCGTCTGCATCCATACATTTAACAAAGGTTTTTTCCCCCACACAATGAAGCAAATACTGTATTGTCCACTTCTTATTATTGGCCCTGTGCAGAAGAAATACATAAGAGATACACAAAAAGTTAAAGAAAATCCTTTAAATCGAGCTAACTCAGGAGTGAAGCCTTTAAGAAAGAAAAATTGGTTAATGTAAATGGTGGTGGCTTCTTGCATGGTTTTCAAAACCCTGGGAGGAGAAAGTTTTTTCCTTTTTTTTTTTGTTTTTAAAAAAAAAAAACAAAAACAAAATAACCAACCAAAAACCCAGAACGTAATCACCGAACATATGGATAAGATACAGCGACTCGAGTTACCAGGTAAACAAAATCACCTACTAATTAATTACCCTGAGAGCTATTTCGCTAGGAAAACAAAAAAAAGATGCATACTCCGAAGGGACAGAGCAGGAGACATGCAAAAAAAAAACAAAAACAAACAAAACCACCTGTACGACCAGCGAGAACGACCAGAGAACAAGGGGACAACGTACCTGTGGCGCTGGAGGGTGCTGCGGCATCCCCTGCGGGCTGCTCTGCGCGTAGTACGCTGCCTGCTGCCGGTAGTACTCGGCCCACGCCGCGCTGTAGTCGGGCTGCCCGCCCGGGGGAGCCCCGGCGGGGGCGGGCACGGCTTGGCCTGCAAGGAAGGGGCGACAAGTGGTTAGCGACACATCGTTAGCACCTCCCGCCCCACGCGGGTCACACGGTGCTGTCTGTAAACCCGAGTTTTCCCTCCCTTCCGCTCCGTTTTGTTGCGAGGGTCAGTAGTTCTGAGCTGTGCACACTTCGTGTGCACAGCTCAG
>JAYRBT010000005.1:11994333-12009941 GCA_036023395.1 Myiotriccus ornatus
GCACCGCTCACAAATACTCACCCCCGCAACAAAAGCGGGTGGCAGATAAAGCAACTGTGCGTCTTCTTTCCTGCTACAACCACGAGGAAGCTTTTAAGAACAGTTTCACTGTTTTATTACGGAATCCCTTAACGATGAGTCAAGCCCAGGAATGACCTTAAATGATAAATTTACAAATTTCAACGGGCGACACGCAGATAATTTAGCTCTGAACTTCATGTTTATCCTTGAGAGATTTTTATGGCCCAGTTACACAAGTCTTAAATTTCAGATTCGTATGGAAAAATAAAAATATAGTGTCTCCAACTCAAGGTAACAGCATCTTTATGTCTTTGAAAGCTAAATTACTGTCTTGTTACCTGGTAATACTGAAGGGAAATTTAAAAGACATTTTCTTGATTTAAGAAGTAGGGTACAAAGCAGCTAGTCTGGCTCGGCTACAGGATCCCTGTACATTAACTTCCCCTGGTGGCTGAGTCATTTCACCAGCTTTTCAGTCTTATGTTTAATTGTATTTGCTACTAAAGCAATAGCCCCCAAGACAAGGGTGTGAAAAAGGAGATTTGCCACCTGTGTTTGTGAGCTGGAAAACAGGTTATTTCCAAGTCACTGTTCCCTGAAAACACAGCACAGTTTCTCTGTGATCAGCACAGTTGTACCACCCCAGCAGGAAGCCACTCTGGAGGACAGAATTGCTGCTCTGATGGGCACTCCGGATCACTTTCAGATCACTCTCACTGGACTAAGCAGGACAAAAGCCAGCACAGCAAGTGAGGTGTCACAGCACAGCTCAGCACTGTCACAACTGTCTCCAGCAGCAAAGCCACAACTGCTGGGCTCAGCCTGTCCAAGCTTCAGGTCATTCCCCCGAGCAGCAGCCGGTGTGGTTACAATCTGAAGGAGCTGTCAGAGTGCAGGTGACCTGGAATTGCTACTGCCCCCTTTGGTAGGGACAGAACTGCAGGAGCACCACAGGAACCTGCTGCTGGTCCAGCCCCTGCTCAGCAGTTACTGTGGTTAACTATTTTTATCTCATAATTTATTTTCTTTTTGGTTACACTCCTATTTGGAATTGCTTCCAGAAACTATCCCAACACCTTCTGACTAGCTGTGATTTAATCAGAGCAAATGCAAGACTAGTGCAGCCCAGACTTTGCTTTCCAGATAGCAAATCAGAAAGATGGTGGAGCCACTGCCAACAAATGATGTTATTTTTAAAAAGACAATGAAAAATACCCACAACTTTGCATTTAAGAATGTGACCTGAACTGACAGAGACAACAAAGGGAAAATAAATAGTTAACTGTACCAGGAAGCAGGGAAATGGAAAGGCCTATCACATGTTTGGGAGTTCTTAAGTCTTTCCTTATACACAAGATAACTAAATAATCAACTGCACCAGCAATTCCATTTCATTTTGGGAAGTGAGCTCAAGCAAAATACTTGAGGGGAAAAAAGTTGGCAGCAACATATAACCTGCAGTTCAAAGGCAGCTCTGAAGTGCTGCAAAGTTAATGCTATTTAAAAAAAGGCCACTGCATCTAAATGAAAGCTAATTATGATGGGTTTGTAACCTGGAACACAGAAAGCAAGTTACAAGGAAAAAAAAAAATCACAGGTAATCTGAAGAACATTAGGAAACAACTGCTAAACAAGAAAAAACAGCTTCATAAAGCTTCATAAAGATCAAAGTTGAACTCCAAAACTTAGAAACTATACTTTAAACCCAGCCACCTCACTAAGTATGCAGTATTTCTGTGAAGCCTTTACTACCACGAAATGCCTTAAACACAAATGAAAGATGAGTCTGTTTTCCAGCAGGGCCCTCAGCAGTGGATGGTTCAGAGGACAAGGGGATCGTGCATTTTTATTTTTTGTGGTAAAAAAGCGAGCAAGACACACAAGACACACAAGGCTCCTAAAACATCCCACTCAGCAACAAGAGGAAAACCTCTGCACACTTACCCATTTTTTTGTAGTACTCCTCCCAGGCCTTGGTATAGTCAACCTGCCCTGCTGGTGCTGGATTTGGCTGATCTCCTGGATTACATTAAAAGCAGTTAAACTAAAACTACTGGGGTTTGCTTCCTACAGCATGCAAATCATCAACAGAAATTTGCAGGAACAATCCCCAGATGACAGCACTCGGATCTGACACTACAAACCTTTGTGGTAGGAGCTACTACAAATATAAAGTATTAGTAAAAGATACCACAAAGAAATGTTTGAAGTGCTTAGCATGTTTTCGAGACTCAGGAAGTGCACACCACTCATAATACAAAATACCACCCAAAATTCAAGTGGTAAGCCTCATCCAGGCAGAAGTTATAATAACACAACTAAATATCACAACTGTAATTGTCCTAAACCCAATGGAAGTGATGCAACCAACTGTTCAAGCAAATGACAGTAATTTTTAGTTATGACTGACTGCTCTGCACAGTCATTAAGTCACCCCAAGAGGTGCCAAAATTGTCTTTGGAGTATATTGCATAACAAATACATTACCCTTACTACTGCTGAAATTAAGAAAAGCAAGGCTGTAAGCAACAGTTTTCAAAGAAAACCAGCTACTTAAATAAATGTACCCAAGATATGAAGACAAGAGTAAAAAACAACTGGGCCTTCACAGCTGCAGCGAAGAGAAACGTGTCCATCTGAGTGAACAATTACCTTGGCCATTAGTCTGGGTGGTCGCTGGTCCACCAGGAGGGGCTGCAGGTGGTGGCTGTGCTTGCTGCTGGTAATAGTGAGCATAATAAGCTGCCCACGCTGCTGAATTGGGATCTGTTCCTGGCTTACCTATGAAAACAGAACATCAGCATTTACAAAAGCAGTACTACTACGAACAGAACACTGCCCTCAATCAATCCTCTCCTACACACTTTTATTTTCCTCCAAGGGAAAATCCATCTAAACAAAATAACCATGTACATCTTTGAAGTATTTTTTCTGTCTAGCACAGACTTTTGCTCAGGTTTCAGAACAGTGCACTGTACAAAATGTACTTTCATAGGGCTGGTGAGACCAAATGACTTTAGAACCCTTACTACTACAATGCCATTTGTTACTTTTTCAACGTGACAAGCAGGAAGAGACTTTGCAAGTTTAATCAAACAGTCCTGTTAATCAGTGGTAGCACCAAACAACTGAGTGGTTTCACTCTGGTATAACCTCACGCTAATGGCACTGGCACCGGGGCAGGAGGCATGCCAAAACCATATTTCTGAAACAGAAGAATACAAAGCTTACTGGGTATTTGCAATGCATGGCAGTTCAACTTCAGGTAACAGTCAAACATAAACACACAGCAGTTAAGAACCTAAACCCCCAAACATGGCTAGGAAGCATCACTATTTACTTACAGCTTTTTAGTATAACAAATAATAGCAATGTGTGCACCTCCTGCAGCTATCCCCAGGGTTCCTTATTTTTATCTACATTTATGTAAGTCACTGATGCTGTTTCCTAGAGTTTTGTTGCTCTGTTTTTCACATTTAGCCTTTAGGAATGGTTTATTGTTGCTGAATCACAGATTGCTTACATTATCAGACTGGTAATCCACAACACCTGAAAATCGACTGTGAGAGAACAGCATGTTTGACCCAACCATCACATCTTTGCATACAACACTTGCATTCATAAAGAGGATTTATTTCTGCAAATAAATGCAGCCAACTGAGGAGAGAATTTCACATAAGGACATGGATATAACTGATACTAAAGAGTAACTATACATGAGAGTGGAAATATAATCCTCCCCAAACACCAAATAGGTAAGGCAGTGAGTAATGGAAAAGAAGAAATCCCCTGAGAAAGGCATTCAAGAAGAAATCCCCAACAATAAAATGAATGCTAAATGAAATACTGTGACAAAAGTCAGATGTAACCACTTCAAATGCACACAGTAATATCAGCATACAAAAAAAAAAGTAATACACTATTTGCTTTTTAATTAACACTGCTTGCATCAACAACGGTGGATTTAAACTAACATGTACTATGTTCTAAGGTTACCTGCAAATATCAAATAAGCCATTGCTCGACTCCCCCCCTCCTTCCCCTCTACAGTGGAAGGACAAAAGAGCAGGATTCATTAAATTTCCAAAGAAATCTGCCTGGAGTAACTAGCTCCACTTTCACGTGCCAAGGGCAAGCACGGCTCTGGAGAAAGCACCTCTGAAAAAAACACTAGAACAACCCATTTGTTACACTGAAATGAGCAACTAAGTGAAAACTGTAGAAAATTCATCCAAATAAATACTTGTCAAGAGAAACACCAACTTACAACTGCACACAGGAAAATTTCATTAGGTTTTTAAGATGAGTATTTATCAAAAAAATGGTTACAAAATCATCAATGTGACATTAAGAGAGTATTTGCCATTTTTTCTTACACATCTTTATGTAGATAAATTACTTCACAAAAAAATGAGAATATGATTCAAAACAGTCTAAGATTTTAGCAGTGGTTTTGCATTAAATGACATTTTTGATATGCTGAGACTTGAGGTCACTTTGAATCATTCTACATTTAAATAATGACAATAGGCATTTTAAGTACTAACTGGATGCATGCAGAGCTACCTTCTGCAAAAGTTTGGGAGCTGAAACCAGAGATGGTTCTTGGAAAAGACACAGTCTGTGAGAGACATCCTGCCCTTTTCCACTAATGACCCTGGGAACAGCAGCTATCTGAAAATCCTGATTTCACTGGTTAAGTTATAATTCAACAAAAACTCCCAGTATTGACAAAGATAATCAGAAATAGATTCTACATCGATGGGTTTCAGAAGAAAATACAGAACTATTATAAGTAAAAGTTCAGAATACACAACCCTGACTAGTTTTACTGTATTAAGAGCAGTTGAACAGGGACTCAACAAAGTACAGCAGTATCAGTCTGAGAAGCGATCCTCACAGGTCAACAAAAGTTAAAACATAATACAGCATAAACTATGCAAAGACAGATCAGGGAGACTGTGTAGAATAAAATAAACAGTCATTTACTATTAGAGAAAGAAAATACATTCTCAATGTAAAAACATGAAGTGTAAGAAAACTGAACTGCACAAAACCAAAGAACCATGACTCTTGCCAAAAGTATCATAAATAGGGATGCAGTATCAATAACATTTGTAAAAAAGCATATTCCAAGTCTAACAATCACATTTCAACATCTCACAAGCAACAAGTGGAAAGTGTCAGACGTAGGCAGAGCGACAAACAGAAAAGCACAGCCTGAGAGAGGAGCTGTCCAGGTTTCCCAGTGTGACACAAGCGAGCTGTGCAGCTACACTTGCAAGGACAAAATGGATGAACTGCAAGTATACCCACCCTGCAGGGCAGCTGTGCCATTCCTTACCTGGATCTGGGGGGTTGGGTGGCTGCCAGTGTGGGTAAGCATTTCCCCATCCCTGTGGAGCATATGGAGCTGGGGGACCACTGGAAAAGATGAAGGTGCACGTCAGTGAGAGCCAGAGCCAGGGTGACCCTGCAAGGAGGACGGGGCTGAGCAGGACTTACTGAGGGGCAGGGCCAGGAGGGCCTGGATTGTAAGGAGCTGGATTATATGGTCCCATGGGAGCACCAGGACCTGGGGGGCCAGGAGGTCCATGTGGGCCGGGAACAACACCATGAGGTCCATGGGGAACAGGTGGCCCCAATGGATTCACTGGACCCTGGAACAGGAATGGCACAGAGATGAAAATAAACCTTGAGGTTCTCCATTTTCTGCAGCTCAGAAGCATTTATGTGAACACTAACAATGCAATCCAGAAGATCTGACTGCTCTTAAACAGGCAATTTTAGGATTAATTAGGCTTAGGCCAGTTAAAGAGAACACTTTAAAGCAGCTGTGGCAGTAATAACTATAAAGCTGCAATTCTTTCAGTTTTCTTGAGGAAGTAAAAAATTTTCCAAATAAAAGATGGATTTTTCCATAGGTAGCCTTAAAAACTCCCACAGACTAATACAGACTATCAGTTTTAAAACAAACCAACACATCTACATCTGACTAATCCTGCTAATTAAACCAGTTTGTAGTATCAGGTACAAAAATCCACTAGTAAATTTGACTACATGCAAGCAAAAGTGCAATGAAACTGCAGGTGTAAATGTGGATTAAAACTTTACCTAAACATACTGAGACAGAAACTAAATACAATTTAGTAGCTTTTGGAATACCACTGGTATCTTTGAACTCATCCCATTTTTCATATTCCCAAAGCAGGCATATTCCAGACACATCAGTAAAAACCACACCATATTACATTGAGGGAAACAACTGTTTCCATTTCAACATTTTGTTTCTTCTGATGCATCAAGTTAGGTTTGTATTACTTTAAATATGGATTCTAATTTTTGATTATCAATTAATTTCCTGATTAAACTGGAAGTGAAAGAGAAAAAATGTTCTCCACGAAGGAGACTTGTTTACAATTGTGTTTAGCTATAACAGGAAAGCAAACAGCAGTTGAACACTCACTCCAATCTTTTCCTCTATAAGTTGTCGTGCATAATCGATCTGCTGGGGTGTTCCACGGATGGTAAACATCTTCATGTTGGGATCTGCATTAGGTGGAGGGTTCCTCTGAAGTTCTATTCTAGCACCAGACTGTTGGCTTATGCTTTTAATAGTTTCGCCACCTGCAATGCAACATACAGTTTTTGTGGTGTGCATTAAAGCAGAAATACTGATCCAAAACACAGAGTAAAGTGCACGGAAGCTGAAGACAAAAAGTGACAAGGTGCCTACTCTTACAAGCTGCACAAGAGCATTCTAACAATTTTTAAAAGCCTCCAGTGTAGAACAGAGCTTTGATTGCAATAAACTAGTAACAATGAATTATATTTTTAAATTAGAGACCACAATAATGTTATTCGTAACAGCAAAGAATTGCTCCAATGTTGTCTGGCTTTTTGTTCATGTAAACATGTGAGATTAGACAGGAATAACAACCAACACACAAGTTATCAGTAAAGACAAACTCCAAACCTAAACTCCCTAAAAGCAGGAAGCACAGATGAGAAAAAAAAATGTAGAGGACAAGCTGGATAAGTCCACTATTTTTGCAGTGCACTAAAATCAGAAGGTAAATTCCCTAAACTGGCTCCTCCTCTTACAGGATCCAGAGAAGTTTACCCTTCGTATACATAACATTTTCAAAACAAGGATAATTTGGCATTTAAAAATAAAAAAAAAAAATCCACCTTCCAGGTTAAGAACTGAACTATGTCAGCCTATTTGCTGTGTCTGGAAAACACAGTATGAACAGGAGATTAAAATTAACTAAAGTGTTTCTTTTTGAAGCATACGGTAAATTATTTTCAAAATTAAATTCAAGAATTATTTTAATGAACACAGGCATGGAAGAAAGTGCTACAGGGTTTCACTGTAAAAGATTTTCACTGGAATGTGTGAAAACTAGTTTTAGGAGCAAGTCAGATTCAGGAGCACTTGGCTTATCGTGCAGTATCAAGCACAAGGTAATTAATTGTAAGATATATCATCTAAGAACTACCCAATGCCACCAATGTAACCCTGCACTTATTACTTAAAAACAAGGGTTGGATAAATTCAGTAAATTGATTGCCTCCTGACTTTTAAAGTACTGGGGTGTTTTGGTGAGGAAAATCTGATTTAAGAGCACTGTCTCGCTCTACTGTAAATTATCTGCAAACACTCGACACCTCTCTGTAGTGTGGCATTTGCACAAATAGAAAAGCTGAGTTTTTTTAATCACATATACACATAGAGAAGATATATTGCCTTTGCCAATGATCAATCCAGTTTTGCCAGTAGGGACAATAAAGTTGAACTCCTGTAATCCACCAGGAGGCCCCATGTTCCAGTTGCCTTGGCCTCTCCCCCTTCCTCGACCACCAGGTCCTGGGCCACCAGGGTTACCAGCCTAAAAAGAAGCAGCAACAAATGAGCACGTTCTATAAAAATCACTGCAAGCAAGTCATGCCAACAGGTTACATCACACCATTTTTAAAGAAAAAACTGAGTCACTAAAATCAGATAGTTTTGGTAGTTGAAGTATCTTTTTTTGGAAGACCTAAGTTATAGTTTAGAAGACGTTTTGAACAACTCTGCACATGAAAGATGAGAGGATGTCGAAGCAAGTAGAAAGTTTCACATGCACCAGGATGGAATTTCTGGCTGCCTAAGAATACAAGATGGTTTAAATGCTTATTACAACCAAAAGTAAGAGCATGTTAGCTATTAACACAAGACAACAGAGGCAGCAGCTCTAAAACCACATCAAGAACTGCCATGACCTTGAATCAGTTTTATCACTTGCAACACAGTAACTGTAAAAGCAAACATTCATATTCCAGACCACTGAACTATTTGCTTCAGTTACACACACAGACTTTCCGAAAATCTGAGGTCTTTCCAAAAGGTGGGCAGGAGGTTTGGAATGGTAAATAACGTCACCCAACCTGGACACTGCGAAGGAGATCCGTAATAATTTCTGCAGCATGCTGACATCTGTCAGGGGGCCCCGTGATCTGGGCTATTCTGTCTGGAGTTGTTCCATCATCTGCAACAAAAATGAACCATTCCAGTGTATACAGTCCAGTAAACGTGCAGTCAATTCACAGAAAGTTAGGAATGTGTTACACACCTGGCTTGAACTGGATCCTAACACCAGCATCATTCTGTATCTTTTTGATCATCTCTCCGTTCCTTCCAATTACAATTCCTACAGCAAATCGTGGTATTGGAACCTAACAAAAAAACCCAGACAAAGCAAGATGTTGTTGATGCAGATATTCCTACCAAATTCACAGAATGAAAGGGTAACACAGTAGAATAGTAAACCAGGGCAAGGCCTATGCCACTTCAGGCTTTTTCAAGTGTCTATTTTTTAACAGTCACAAGTCTAGCAAATACTGGACTACGGTATCAAAAAGAAAACAATCTCATGCACTACAAGGTCTCATAGTGGTAGCAACTGCAGTGGATATTATGCTTCTCAGAATAAAGTTATAAAGGGTCTAAAATGCAGATTCTAGCAGATGAAACTTTAAGCCTCTCCTTATTAGCTTGTGACTCGTATAACAGGTGAACTTAAATATCCTTCCATACAGGTCAAACTCTAACTTTGGTAACATTATAGTGTTATGTACTTGGCCATAAAACTGACTTGCTTATTTGACAAGCTCCAGCTGCAACAGTTCAGAACAGCTGGCAATGCAAAGCCAGTGCTGCACACCAGGCAGGGCTAGAATTTCAGCAGTGATCAAGTCATACTCACAGGCCACCACCACTTTTGAAATCTGATTAAGAGCTTTCAGCAGTATTACCCAGCTTAACATTTGCAAGTTAACATCTCAAAATACAGTGAACAAGTTTTTCAACCATGCTTACGTCTATCCCTTCATTTCCTCCTATTCTTGACCCATATTCGTTGCGCACCTCTCTAAAGCCACCTTGATCACGGATTAACTCCAGCACCATTTCCTTGGCTTGCTAAAAAAGAAGGGAACTTCATTTAGGTACTGCAACATCAGAATGGATTGAAAAACGCTCTGAATTGTGAAGGACTCCTTACTTGAACTTTGTAAGGGTCTCCAGTTATCCTAAGGGGTTTGTCTGCACCAGTGTTCTGTGGCCCATCTTGAATCATGACCATTTTGACACCTGCCCGCTCCTGTTTGACGAAAGGGAGGTCAATACCCACTCAAATCCAGACTGACACCGTCACATTTAAAAGATACATGTATACCTGTAACTGTTTAATTGTCTCTCCACCTTTCCCAATAACTAATCCTGCTTTACTTGCTGGAATCATAATTTCTTGGACTGCATTCCCAGGTCCATCACCATGATGAAAGCCAGGTGCAGGTCTTCCCTTTTCAACTATCTGATCAAGTAATCTCTTTGCTGATCTGTGAAAGAAAACACATATTTATAAATCCTTATTCCTACAACTATCACTTGCCCACACCTATTCTCCTGGGAAATTCTTTTGACCTGAGAAGTTTCTGTCCAGAAAATGTGCTTACTAACACTAAGAAATAGGAGGCAAACTCAATAAATTTGCAGCAGTAACTTAAGGAACTAACTGTAACATAACAACCCCCCCCAATATGAGAATGCAAAAGGTGGTTCTTTACCAAACCAGCTCAACTAAGTTTCCTCTTCAAACATGATCACCACACCTGAATAAAGTTACACTGCTCAAAGCTTAACTCTGAACAAAAGCTGCTGTGTGCCAAGTAAGGACATTTGTCCTTGTAACCATCACCAGAAGGGCAGGCAAGAGCATTCACCACACGTGCAAGTCAGCTGCCATCAGAGGACTGTCATCATAATCTCACTAACATCAGGTAAGAACTCTTCCCTTTAATATGTGAGCGGAATAAATTGCAATTACAAAGAGAATTCCCCTGAAGGAAATGCCTTCATGAATGGCAGACTTGAAAGGAGAATGGCACCTCCCTTCCCAAAGGAAAACATGTAGCTGCAGGCCCTACCTGCAAACATGACGTGGGAGCAGCTAACATGCCATTATACCACTGCACTTCAGACCTTTCCTAGCAAAGCCTCCATCAGCTGGTCTTCAAGTTCCTTTTCAGCATATGTTTCTTTTTAATAGATATCCACACATTTCTTTCTCAAGCTGAGAACAGTGCATGGTTATGCAATTATTATCTACAACAAGATCTGGACTGGAATTCAAGTTGAAGTTCCACTCTTTCTGTCCTAAAATTCTAAGTATGCTGGGAAATTTGACCACAGGTTAAGGGCCTTTATTCTCCTGTAGATATTTAATTGTCACCAAACTGCCTCTTCAGTAGAGGAAAAACATCTACTATATAGGTATTACATTCAGATCTAAAAAATGCAGTGTACTGCCCAACCTAACATGCAGACACAGAACTGGTTTTACTTACTGAACAGACTCTGGTGTTCCAGTCAGCATACATGATCGTTCAGGGAGGCCTCCACTATCTGCAGTCATCAAATAAAACCAACTTGTCAGTAGTGCAAAGTCAGAAAGAGAGCACGAAATTAATCATATCCCATGTTCTTTAGACCATGACAGTCACAACTCCAACAAACAATTCGAGTGTATCTTAAGTGCAGGCTGAGGCAATGAGAAGCAATGAGGAGTCTTCTGAACCTTCTACCACCCCCCAGATAAACGAATGTAAAAAGCCCCAGATAGTTACCAGGTGCAATCTGTATTTTACAGCCAGACTCTTGCTGTATGCGTGAGATCTGCTCTCCACCTCTGCCAATTACTTGAAGAAAGAAAATACAGAAAGGTTATTTGTATTACCAGCATCTGCTAACATCCTGCACTATACTACAGGACCACATCCACACTACTTACTGAATCCAACCATTCCATCTGGAACTTTGTATTCCTCCGTCATCACAGACCTACAGGGAGTGTTAACCAGAAGACAGTGACCATCAGAGACCGAAGTGGCATTACATTTTCATACATACCCTTAAGAAAGCTTCTGCCCCCACCATCCCCCTCCCATTAACTTCACAAGCCATGATGCAAGCACAGCTGCCCAAGCTGACAACACACAGAAACAACCCAAAAGGTTCAAGTGTAACACAAAGCAATCCCAGCCCTTTCCTGTGGTACAGAAAAGGCCACTGGAGCATTTTAAGCTTCATCTGCATATCCACCACAGCATGCTGAAAATGTCAGCATCTCATCTACCAAACCTAACCAAACCATAAGAATAACAGCTGGATGTGGTTCAGGCAAGAAGTGAGTGGAGAAAACCACTATGTTGTAGCTGAGTAATACTCTGTGTAAGGTTTGAATGGGTTTTGTTGGTTTTGAGTCCATCAACATTCCTTTTTGTTCACAAGACTGTGGCCCCCTCTTTCCCTTCAGATCTGCTTCCAACTTCCAGTTATGCTACCCATGGCTCAAACAGCAAAACCAGCAACGTATTTTCCTTTTATTAAGCTTGGTACACAGCCTAGGCTGGGAAGAGAAACAAACACCAATGGAGGTGCATTTCAAGTGTCTGACTTAGGACTTGCTAAAGCCACATTTCAATAGATCACACAAATACTGAGTTGGTATCGCTTTTCCAGAAAAAAAAAACCTCAAATTTGCTTTATTTCAGTAAAAACAAAATCTCTACATACTCTGCAGTGCAACTCTTACCTTTGTTGCTGATGCATCGGTGGTAGCTGATTTCCAAAAGCTATAAACAAATATTGTTCAAATTAAATTCAAACAAGTGGTGTAGTTTACAACTAAGCTTCTGCTTTGGTAATAAAACTTAACTGTATCAATATTTTGTCCAAGTTGGCTTTTAAGAATTCTTATCAACAGGTTTACAAACAAGCTGAAAACGTTCCTAACTGTTGCTAAAACTGACACCACTGTCAGTTTTACAAAGACTGGCTTTGCAAAATAAGACACAACCCCCCCAGACACTCTTTTGATCTTATTCAAGTGTCACCTACCAGAACACTTTCAAACTCTTGTTCTGACAATGTTACACTTGTTTAGGGTTTTTTGGCAACAAAATAAAAATTACTTACAGTCATTCTGAGGAGCAACTTTCTTAGCATCTGGTTGATCTGCAAAATTAAGATTTTTTAAAATTTTTTTTGCCAAGGAATTCAAGCAGTGTTTAAACGTTTTAGTGTGAATTGTAAATTTCCAGTGTATTTAGCCCCCTTTCCTTTTTTTCCTTTCTTTCTTTTTTTTTCCTCCAATTTCAGGGAGTTGGTCATCTGAATAAAAGAAAGAATCTCAGGAGCACTCAGCACTCGGTTAGTATAGCTGGAAAGATGTTAGGTTTTTCCATGTATCTATTCAGTAGTTTAACAAAAGGCAGCTTTCAGGACACTGTGTGTAGATTGCTCAGATACCCAGTCACTGAAACTCAACTAAGACAAGGAACAAAGTTGAGCTCTGTTGGTTGCTCAAGCTAATGATGCTTCTATAGTAAAAAAAGAAAAAAAAAAATCAAATCCATACAAAAATCAACAATGACTTAAAAGAAAAAATACAACAGTATCACATGGCAATGCAATCTCAATCTGAATGTTGATATGAAATTCCTATCCAAATATCAAGCATTTCATAGCATAAAACTTCAAAAAAAAGCAGATTCAAGCAACTACATCACTACTGTCCATCATTAACCTGTATCTGAAAAGATAAGACTTCAGATGCTTCCTTCCCACCCCAAAATAAAGGCTATACGAACCACCATAATTTACGTGCAGCAAAAACTCAGACACGTATTCCAAGAAGTATTTGTGTCAATCCAGAAAGATCCACTAGTTTATGTCATGTTTACATACTAAACACAGGTAATAAATAAAAATTCCTGCCTTTAAAAGGAGAGGGCATTCCCTCCCAGTGTGTTGTACTGCTCGGACTTGTCCAAGAGCCATCTACACATAAAATAAAAAGAATACATTACATATATCATCTGAAGCATCATTAGCTCATTTTTGTATATTAAAAACCTCACCTTTAATAGAAAAAAACCCCAACTTTATTGCAGGACATAAGGACTCCTGATATAAAGCCTTAGTTACATTCTGTAGACTGAGTTTCAATCAAGGGAAAAAAAGGCATTGCGCTTTTGTAAGACCTACGAGAACATTTCAACAAGCTCAGAGGTTTCTGTCCATAATTTAGCCAGGATTCTGTCTGGGTAGCAAACATATCAAACCCTGTTAAGCTCAAAGTGGCTGCTCCATGAGGGACAGAAGGCGACACACACACATTTCAGGAGGGAATTTTCCTGCCGTGTAAAGCAAATCCAAAAAGCTGCAACAAGTCACAAGGTTTAAGTATGATCTTATCAGGGTTCACACATGCTGTAGGCTGAAATATCAGACTAACAGAAGCATCTACAAGGTAGAAAATTGACTTTCCTGTCTTTTTTTAAAGTCCTATGTTTTTACAATGAAATGCAGTAATACTTTCAGTTGAAACTGTGCAGTAATCAAGTATATGACACTATTGTAACAAAGTATACGAACCAATCGAGTGTAAAGGGCGAGCACTTCCCAGTCTAATTGTAACTGCCAGCAACAAAAGACCTCGCTAACATACCCGTGCGGGCATTTCTCTACCAACAATTTTGTTGCCCCCCCCCCCCCAACACACATTTGTTTTATTTGCAGCATTTAAACCACATTTAAAATATTTTAAAACAGGCTTACGTTCACTTCAGCTTAGAGCACAGCAGTTTGAAACAAATTTTCCCATTAAACTGAAAACACAAAGCTTTGCCGTGATCTAACAAGGGGAACAAAATGTTTTAATGCTGCGCTATGGGAAAAGAAAATCGAATCCACCAAGACCTGCAACGTTTCTGGCACAGCGGCCGTACTCCGCAAACACAAATGCAGCAGTAACGAGCTCGTACCTCCATCCTCCAGAGGCCTTTTCTGTCCTCCATAACCGTAGTCGTTCGAGTTCATTGATGTGCCGGCATCCCCTCCAATTTTCGCTGCGATCTAAACAAAAGGCAGACGTTGTGAGCCAAGGGGAAAAAAGTAATTGCACCGCCTCGTATTTACTCCAGGCCTTCTAGAAGACTTGAGGAATTCAGACAATGAAAATTAAAATAACCCCAAGGAGAAGATCGTTGCCAAAACAAGTTCCAGGCGCGGAAATTTTACGAATGTTTTAAGGAAGGCTTGTGCTCATCCTTCAACAGCAGGGCTTCCTATGTTTTCCTCATCCGTTGGAAAACAAAACCGACCTAGTTTCCCTTCAAACTTTTTCCTAAAAGGGAATTTTCTTCCCGCGTTGTTGGACCAACACCGCTGTGTCTCACCGAGGGCCTCACCGCCAAAACAATTCCAGCGCTCAGCAGCCCGACCGCACCGACTTTACAATGCTGCCAAAACCGCCACCGCTCATTAACAGACGGGGCGAAAATTTCGCCCGAGCAGCGACGAAAGCAGCGCCCGCGGTGCCCGAGGAGCAAACGGCGCCGCGGGATAAAGCGCGGCCGCCAGGGCCGCCCTCGCCCCACGGGCCGCGCCGAGGGGGCCGCGGGGCCGCCGCCCTCCCTCCTTTCTCCCTCCGTCCCTCCCTCCGGCCCCGATAAGGCGCCGCTCCTCGCCCGCCGAGATTTGGGCCCCGCCGGCCGGGGCAGGGCCCCGCGGCCGCTCCCTCACGGCGTGTCCCGCCGGCGCTGCCCGCGGCGGAGCGGGGCCGCTCGCACCCCTCCGGGCGCGGGGTCCCAGAGCCCTCCTCGGGCGTGCCCGCGGCGCGGCGAGGCGAGGCGGCAGCCCCCCCTTCCCCTCCCCGGCTCGCCCCCTCGCGGCTCCGGCGCCGCGGCCTCCAGGCCCCCGCCAACCCCATTGATTCGGCTCGGGGGCCGCGCTGCTCACACACGCACCTGCCTAGCCCTCTGCAGCGCGTCCTTAAAGGCGTCGTTCACGCCGCCGGCGCCGCCGCCGCCTCCCCCGGGCGCGCCCGCGGCGGGAGGGGGCACTGTGGAATAGTCCGCCATGGCCGCTCCGGCCGCTGCCCACACAGACACAAAATGGCGGCGGCGCGCGGCGCTCGCATTACTGCGCGGCGCCGCGCCCGCGGGGGGGGGCGGGGGGGCGGGGGGGCGGGGCTCCCGGG
>JAYRBT010000005.1:12019115-12033546 GCA_036023395.1 Myiotriccus ornatus
GCTTAAAATTTCATTTGGAAGGTTCAGAAGTGGTAACAGTATATCTCTGGTGATAGCAGTATGCCTTTTCGAGGTTTACCACTTGAACTTGAGCTGTAAATTCGTGTAGACTCTGGAATGCATGTTTAAAGTAAGCTTTTCCACCTTAAAAACATGACCTTTGGCCTGCTGGCACGAGCAGAACTTCATGCACGTTCCAGAAATACTTATAAACATTGTTTTGAAACAGATACTGCCAATAAAAAATAGAAAATATAGGGCTGATATAACCTAAATATAATGAATTTATGGTACATTTTTATGTGGCATTTCACTTTCTTTGTTGATCATTTATTTAGATGTAAAATCAGCCCCAGAATCCTTCTGTAAGGTTAACTTTTTACTTCCATCAAAGTTAGCAGCATGTCCCCACAGACAAGTGAGGAAGAATTTGAGAAATTTGGTAGTAACTGGCCTAGGAAATGTGTGACTAAATGAAGCTTTTCTTTCAGGGCCATTGATTAGAAAGCACTGTTATGCTCTGCAGGTTTCACTGGGAATTTTCTGTTAGCTAGATATAAAACGAATTGTTGCAAAAATAAACCCAAATTTATTTCTGTATGTGATGCCAGCTACTGAATAGTTCTGTAGTGAAACTAATGAATGCATGAATGGGGTTTGCATGTATAAGGTCTTAGTATAAAGTGTATAAAAAGTATAAACAAAGCTCACAGTTTTAAGATGGTGGGGAGAAGAGTCATTGTCCAAATGTTTTTTTTTATTTTTTCTTCTCTGGGAAAATAATGGATGATCCTACAGGAAACTTTATGATTGTGTCTGGGTGTGCTTTCTTCAAACCATGGCAGACAAATACACATTTATTCCATTCATTAGTGTGAGTTTGCAAATATTATGATACTTAATTGTGAAAGCTTTTCCTGGGGAGGGATTTGGCTCCCCTGCCTTGACATTTACGTGCACATGTGTATTTATAGTTGTGATCTGTCTGGAATTTGCCTTTGTGGTTTTGTTTGCTCTTCAGCTTGTTCTGTGATCTAGTCCTGTCTTTCTCAGTTCTGTTTCGGAGGTTTGATAGGGGAGGAATGCAGAAGAAGTGGCTTAATTTAAAGGGAATAATGAACACTGGACTGTTGACTTTCTCACTGCATAACAGGAGTTCCATGACATTACCCTACAGAACAGCAGGACAGGTGTGAGACTGCCCAGTTGGGCAGAAAATGGTTTTACAGAAGTGACTGTAAGCAAAAGCTGCCTAGACACCACTTGATACCGGAGTGGTGATGGTAACATTTTTCTGTGTATGCTGAAGTGGAATGTAGCTGTTGTACTGGAAGGCTGTGTAAACAAAGAGCTGATGATATAGATGGTTGAGTCATAATTGAGATATCAGTCAGAGACATAGTAGAAGGAGGAGGGAAGCTTTTGGGTGGGGAAGGTTTTTATCTGTTTTGGTTTTGAGGTGGTTTCACAGCCAGCTGCGTTAACTGGATTTGTATGTCCAAGAAGTTACTTGGCACTCATTCCGGAGCAAGTTAATCAACTCTTAGGTTGTGGGCTTACAGATTTGAGAGCTGGGTAGTTCAGTGACTGGCTCCTGGGAGGCTTGAGGAAGCTCCAGGGCACACAGGAGTGCCGGCTGGTCACAGCTCAGCCTTGGCTCTGTCGGGCTGGGAATGCTGCCGGAACAAATCACAGCTCAGCAACCACCCCTCCTTCAAGTTAAAGGTGAAAGTCCACGTGGGAGGTGAGCACACATCCCACATCCCAGCGTGCCCTTCAAACCGGGCATGAGGTGAGCACTCACTGCAGGGCCTCAGGGCACGAGGTGACTGAAATGCAAGGGCTGGCCATGGTTTACTGACAAAATGCCCTCTGGGGTTTCCAGGTTCTGCTGGAAAAGAGGAACACAACGAGGTAGAAATGTAGAAACTTGTAAAGAACAGAATAATCCTATAAAGGAGTTCATATGTCACACGGGAGGTAATGACCTTACCTGGGTTTGGGGGGGACACCTGTGCAGGCATTTAAACAAAAAGTATTCCAGCATATGGGAAGCAAAATTTTTTTCTCAGTCTAGAAGAGTTTTTCCTAGGTGTATATGGTAACAAGGAAGATAGGACTGTAGCAGTACAACTACATATTTACTTGTATTTTATTAAGGCTGTTTTGTTTCGTGTTCACCTCTGCTTATTTGGAGGGACTGCAGTGCCAGAGGTCCTTGTTGAGGAGAGTCCATGAAGCCTTTTCCTTTACTTTTGATAGTAATTCTGAGGAGGAATATGGGATGAAACAACAAAATGAGCAGTAAAGAATTGCAAATATCAGATATTTGGAGTTCTGAAAATTTGTGATTTATTATCTTTTCTTGAAACTGCTCTAATGAGAGAAGATCAGAAGATGTTAAAACTTACCACACTTAGTTGATGGATTTCACTGTCTGAAGAAGTGCTGGTATGATCAGATGTACCCAGATTGTAATTAGCATGATTGCTAGATGTCCATCTTGTGCACACTAGTCTTTTAACAATAATTAATATTAAAAAAACCTTTTCCCTACTTCTAAGAGAGTCATATCTGTTACAAAGTGTTTAAATAACTCAGCATGTGAGAGGAACTGCAACTTACATGTATTTTCAAAAGATCTCTGGTTGTAGGATAAAAGGAAGGTCTCGAGATGGAGAAAAAGAAGGAATATGCTTTCTGGAAGGAGATGTTTCAGTTTCCCATTGACTCTTACAGGAGATGAGATTCCAGGCCCAAAATTTGTTGTGACATGAAGATCTCGTGCGGGGCAGGAAGTAGAAGTGATGTAGTCACTGCTGTACATCCCACTCAGAATCTTAAGGAATTCAGTTTTTAGGGAATATCTTACATAATTAGGGTATAACTCAGCACTTAGGCCGGAATAGCATGTGCCCCTCTGTGGGGAGAGAGAGGATGCCTGAACACTGAGTCACTGTGATTGTCAGCAAACAGTCCCTGGGTAACTTTGGTACAGAATTTGTTCTGCAAGGATTGCAAATTAAGGTGAAGAAACTTTTGATTTAAGGAGAAATCCTCGTTATTGAGGCTTTTAATGTCGCCTGTGAAATTAAATATGTTTTACCAAAGGGAGGGAGGGGATGGGTCACTAAGGCCTGCTTAGTGCACTGCTTGAATATTCCTTGAAAGGAGACATGTATTTAATGTAATATTGTCCAAAGGTTAAAACTGCCCAGGAAAAGCTGTAAGTGAAGCAGCTCCCCAGGGAGTGGGACTGTGCTTCATGTGGAATCTGCTCAAGTCCTCTTGGAATTCCAGCTGGTGACCTACTGCTCTCAGAACTCCATAGTGGAGAAAATGTTTGATTTTAGGGTGTGGGTTTCGCAGACTTTATCTGAAATACTCGGTGTAAATTAACTAAAGTAGCACTTCCAAAATAAAGATGAGAAGGGTGATTTAGTAAAAGATGAGCTTTATTCCATGTGGAACTCAGCAACAACTTCCTCCTTAAGCTGTAAAGATAATTGATTCTGTAACCTTGTGGCTCCCAGTGTGCCAAAAATGCAAGCCCTGAGAGATTTGGTGACAAGGGGAGCTGATTCCTGCTTTTAGTACCCTTTGGCCTCTGTTACATTTGAAATATTATCTGCCTATATGCAAAAGTTTTTGCTTTTTCAAATACTCTGGTGAAATCTTGGCTTTACTCAGTCTTCATCTTTTCTACCCCTATTCCAAGGAGAAGGTAAAAAGCCCCCAATAAATAATTAAGCAAATTCTGGATACAACGAAGGGAATCTAGTAAATTCTGTTACAGAAATTGGAAAAGAACAGATGTGAGAATTACAGGGAATGACACAAGTTTAAAAAGGGAAAGAAAAGTTCCAAATCTTTTTCTAGTACTCCCTGGTTAAGGAGACACTTTCTGTCTCTTCTGATCGGTACCTTTTAAGTTAGAGCAGGTTCTGGAAAACAACTTCACATATAATGCTCCCTGAGTCAGAGGACTAATAGGTTTTATTGTTAGAAAGAAGGATGTTGACCTTAGTTCATAGTAATAACTTCATAATTGAGCCTAGAAATGTCTTTATATGGGTAACTTCTAGATGTGACCAAGGCTGGTGTGTTTTAATACTTTGTTCCAGGGAGGAGTAGTTTTTCCAGCTGTATTAATCAGTCTTGAAGTTTATTCCCCTCCTGATAAGTGGGGATAATTTCTTGACGTATAGCTTTTAGCATAGCTGCAAAAGAAATCTTGCAGGTTAGAACTTGATAGCATTTTTCCCACAGAGCATGAGAAGTACTTCAGTAGTAAAATTTGCACTGGATGTCGTAAAACAAATGCACAGGAACCAGGTTTTTTACTGTTATTAATATCTCATCAGAGGGAAGGTATTAGCTGTACTTGTCCAGTAATCTCGATGTTTCCTGTAGAGAAGAGGAAGGGAAGAAGAAGGCTGGGATGGGAGTTTTGCTCTCTTTTAATGTAGCGGTTTGGGTTGTGGTAAACAAAGCGGTGTTTTTCGCTCCGGTTCATTCTTTCTGCTCAGTAGTCCGTGACTGCAGTCAGCTGTGGCGGGGGGGGTGGCTCGATTTTATCGTTACAGAAACGCAGTTACGCTTTCGGTTTGTCGTTCATTTGGGTGTAAAACCCTTCCCAACCTTCCGCTGGGAAGGGTCCAAAGCCGATCCGCTGGGAAGGCGGTTCCGTGCCGCTGTGTGTGTGTGTAGAGACAGCGGAGCCAAGCGCTGGACCCGCTCCCCGCGGGTTCTGCGGGGCCGCTCGGGGTTCAGCGCTGCGGGCCGAGGGCAGCGTGGCAGCGTTAACCTTCCCCCGTGGGTGTGGGGCGGGTTTGGGGAGGGTTTAGGGAGGGTTTGGGGAGGGTTTGGGCAGGCAGCATCGGCGTTGCGCAGCCGCGGGGCCGGGGAAGTGACGTGCGGGATTAGTGGTGGTTCTAGAAAGAGCCGAGACACTTCGAGCGCAGGGGAGGGCTCCGGGCAGGGCCGGGCCTGCCCCTGGCATCGGCTATAAAGGACACCGGGGCAGGGCCGGAGGAGCTGCCGAGTGTTTCTGGATGGATCGGGGAGTTCGCTGATTCGCAGCGCTTCTCTCTGGTTGGATTCCAGGTCTGATTGCTTGTTTTTCCTCCCCCAGCGTCTCCACCTCGCCAAGGCACTGGACGCTGCTTTCTTTGTAGCAGGGAAAAATCTGAGCTCCTCCGACCCTCAGGATGGGGAAAGATTATTATTCTATCCTGGGAATCGAGAAAGGGGCTTCTGACGAGGATATCAAAAAGGCTTACAGAAAACAAGCCCTGAAATGGCATCCGGATAAGAACAAATCTCCCCACGCAGAAGAAAAATTCAAAGAGGTTGCAGAGGCTTACGAAGTGCTGAGTGATCCCAAAAAGAGAGACATTTATGATCAGTTTGGGGAGGAAGGTATGTATGTCTCTGTATTTCTCTGGTCAGTCACTTCCATTATGTCGAATGAAGCAAAACATAGAGGAAAACACGGTATGTGTTGATTTTTAGGCACTGTATTTGTTTGGTTTGTCGGTTTTTTAAATGTAAAATGCATTGCTGGGCTTTAATGCTCATACAGTTTTAATTGCTTATTTTAATTTATTTTTTTTAAATTTTATAACTCCCAAATACTTGACGGGCAAAAAGCTACTGAACAGAAAAAGTTCGTATCACTCATAAATAGTTTTCTGAATCTCTTATCTTGCACTTTTGAGATGAAATGCAAAAGAGGTCTATTCTTTTTTAAAATTTTTGCCTGAGGGGGCAATCTGCTTGATCTAGGCAAGGCAGTCCTTCTGAGCAGAAGCCCAGGTGTCCAGTCTGTAGTTGTCCTTGGCTTTTTGCCTGGAGAGGAAAGAATTTGGCTGATGTCATGAAATACCAGAACAATTTTTTAGCTTTAATTGTAAACAGTGATAACATGCCAAGAGAATGAGGCCTCAGAAATGTCATATTTATCCTAAAATGGTTATCTACAGAGGATGGCTTTTTTTTTATTATTTTTGACCAACGTGACTTTCAGTCTTACGATGGAGCAACAGAGGAAGCCATTAACATCCCTTGCCATAAATATATGGTATCAGAAATTCCACATGAAATAATGGCTTCCCTTGTGGCAATTGTCTGCTCGTTGCTGTTCACTCAGGGCCGTGGTTTACTATTATGCAGGAGGACACTGAAATAATTTGTTACCATTACAAAGGAGGGCACTTTGGGGAAAGGTACGAAGTAGGAATTGTTGGAGTGGTGAGTCTGGAGGTGTCTCCTGATGCCTCAGCTGCTCTCTAAGCTCTGCAGTTGCACCTGAGAGTGCAATCAGTAGTTGTAAGGGAAAAGGCAGAGGGTTGGGGTTTGTGGGAAGGAGGAAAGGCCGTGTTTTTACAGCCAGGAACTTGATGTACCTTCACCAACTTTTGGCCAGCTGTTCCAGGAGGTGTCCTTCTGCTGTCACAGATTGAATCCCCTGGTCTACTTGTTTGACATTAGCAGTGCTGTGACAGAAGGATTTACTACATGTTGCTGAGTACTCCTGATCTGATCTGATCTGGTATTGAGATGGGGAAGGCATTCTGTTGTCTTAATTGGATACAAAAAACCAGGCATTGTAAGTTTAGAAATAAAAGGCTCTTAAGAAGACTTTTTGAGAAAATGTCCTGAAAGGGTCAGAGCAGAAGAGCACTGTTACAAGGAAATAAAATACTTGATTGTGAGTTGGGAAAGAGGCATTGAAGAGAATTGGTTTTTAGCTGGGTTTGGAATGGGAGCACAGGAAGTACAAGGGACTGTCCAGAGAGAATTGTAAAGGAAGTCTTAGCAGGAAGGAACAAGATGTAGATCTTTCCTTGAGGAAGATGGAATAAAAAGAACAAAGCTATGGAGAACCTTGTGATTTCTTGCACAGAGACACTGATAGTGTATACAAGATTCTTGTACTTAAGTGGATCTTAGTAAGTTCTAAGATATTTTTATTTATAGCTGTTTTGTTGCTGAAAATGCATTGCAGGCAAACAGAGGTAAAACTAATTAGCAGTGAATTAATGCTGAGCTATAGAGACTGTGGAAAATGTTGCATATGTGAGAGTGCATAATTTTCCCCACAAAGTGATCTTGTGGAAGGTTGCAATTCCCTACAGACTCTGCAGAACTAGAAGAGAACAAATCAAGCAGACCCGTCCTCTGCTAATTCGTTAAAATAACTGTTTTGAATCATATGGAATAAACCTGGCAGTGGCAGAATACCTGCTCTTCTGAAGTCCTTCTGGAGCTTCAGAAACTTTGTTGCTGTTCAGGCTATTGGATTACTGGTTGGTACTGCACATTGTCCTGGGGAGTCCTCATTGAAAAGCAGACCTTTGGCTCTGCTGTAAAGATCTTTCTGACTAATCAGTTCTGCTATCATTACACTCTACAGTAGCAAAGCTTATACTCAATTTGTTTGTAACTTTGCTTCTTTGTCCCCCTTAGGTCTGAAAGGAGGAGCTGGAGGATCTGATGGCCAGGGCGGTACCTTCCGGTACTCCTTCCACGGCGACCCACACGCTACATTTGCGGCTTTCTTTGGTGGCACAAACCCTTTCGAGATCTTCTTTGGAAGGAGGATGCCTGGTGGCAGAGACACTGAAGACATGGAGGTGGACGGTGACCCCTTTGGATCCTTCACCACCTTTAGCATGAATGGTTTTCCAAGGGAAAGGAATACAGTTGGCAGCCAGCTACGCCGTAAACAAGATCCCCCCGTAATCCATGAACTCAAAGTGTCCCTGGAGGAGATCTACCACGGCTGCACCAAAAGGATGAGGATTTCACGCAAAAGGCTCAACCCAGACGGCAGAAGTGTCCGAACAGAGGACAAAATCCTCACCATCGAGATAAAAAGAGGGTGGAAAGAAGGCACCAAAATCACCTTCCCGAAAGAAGGCGATGAAACCCCCAACACAATTCCCGCTGATATTGTTTTTATCATTAAAGATAAACCTCACTCTCATTTCAAGAGAGACGGATCAAATATTGTCTATCCTGTTAAGATCAGTTTAAGGGAGGTGAGTTCCTCTTTTGGTAGAGCTCTGTATGTTTGAAGTTGTTACCCTACCATACAATGACAGCTGGGAAGTTTTAGGATTTGGGGTTTGGGTGTCTTTTTTTTTTTTTTTTTAATTAGAGTTTTGCTTTTGTCAGTGTGTGGTTGAAGAACACATTTATAGTGAAAGCAACAGCTGTGTGTTGATAAAAATGTTATATTGTTTCCAAGCTGGTTACTATAGAGATGGAAGGGTAAGAGTAAAGGTTGATACATCTTAAATCTTCATACATTACCTTTCTAGCTAATGATGATTAGGCTGAAGTGACAGACACATTAACAAATCCTATACAGTATGCTTCTTTTATGTCATAAGTTATTTCAGTGTGATTTCAAACTACGCAGAGATTGATTTCATGAAGATAAATAATTGTGAACAGGTGTAAGAGGAGCTATATATAACAACAAAAATAGTATAGCTTTTTAAACTTCCATTCCAAGTCAAAAGATAACTGGTTTTCTGAAGGAAAAGTCAGAAAGGCAACTTGAGAGTTGTTAAGAGTCTAGAGCCTCAACATAATCATCATTTAAAAGATAATGTGGCTGTGTGTAATGTATTTTTTCTTCCTAATTAATATCAGGTTAAGAAGTAAACTCTTGCTTGCATTATAAGCTCTTTGTGTACATTAAGCTCCCTTCCCAAAGGATTCTGAACTAAAATAAGTGTGAACTGGGGTGAAGCACTGGAAGTATTTAATGGTAACGTGGGTAATACAGTTTCTTCACAGATAAAAACCTATTTGGACTCATTACACTGTTATGTAAATTGGACATTATCAATGTAAACTAAGTGTGCTGGAGCTGGAGGAATCAAAATCTTATTATCAGAGATCGTAGTAATGAAAACAAACTGTTGGATGAAGCAGGAGGTCTAATGTTTTAATTTTGGTGCCCCAAAATAATAGTTTTTCTTTGAATATCACAAATATTCACTGAACACAGCTCTGAAATTTGATATGCCTCTGCTTATAGACACTCAGATGTCATTCTGCAATTTGACACAGGTTGATAGTGTATTAGAATAAACCCCTGTGCAGTGTAAACAAACAGAAAATGAAATGGGAATCTAAACTTCCAGTGGCAGCTTAGAAGACTGACATCTCTAGAAGAAGTATGATTGAGGAGTTCACTCTGCTCAGCTCCCTTATTATTTGATAAGGTCTCTGAAGGACACAGAAGCTCAGTTGCCCTCCAGTGGCCGTTGTGTCAGATCTGTAAATGCAGTGACACTCAGTGGCAGATTGCAGCCTTCTCTTTTGAAAAGAGGAATTCGACACGTGAATTTTGACATCTCAGTGGTGCACGGTAGAAGCACTGTTCAGAATCCTAGTCACTTCTAAACAATCCAGATTCATTTGTAGGTACAAAAAAAGGGAGCTCTGACCGATTTCTTTGTCTCCTGTTACCCTCTTTGTTTAGGCTTTGTGCGGCAGCTCGTTCAACGTGCCGACGATAGAAGGAAGAACCATCCCCATGACAGTGAACGAGGTGGTAAAGCCTGGGATGAGAAGAAGGATTATAGGATATGGTTTGCCATTTCCCAAAAATCCTGACCAACGCGGAGACTTAATTATAGAGTTTGAAGTAATTTTCCCAGATAACATTTCTCCAGCATCAAAAGAAGTGCTGAGGCGAAATCTTCCCGTTTCATAAGACGCAGGACTGTGTATGTCAACAGATTAAAATAGGACACTGGAAATGCAGAAGACTGGCAAGTCTGTGCTTTAAAAGTGCAATCTGTAACAACTAGTGGAATCTTTGTTTTTCTTTGTTTTGTGGGACGGGTGGGGGGGAATACTGTAATGCTGCATGAGAAGAAAAGGGTTCAAGTACAAGTCATACAGGTGAAAATTCTGCAGTAAAATTTACAGGGAAAACCACTCCTTTTGTTTTACATCTTCCTAATCAGCAAAAATTTATTCATTATTTTGCTTAATATAAAATGCAGTAATTTTTTACAAAGTCAGTGCATATTTCTGATACAGTACTTGAGCCTCCAAGTACTTTATTTCTTATATCCTTACCCTGTCTGTAACATTACACATTTATACAGAAGTTGGAGATAGTAGTAGAAATACACAGATATATAAATATTTAAAAGAGCAGAACATGAAAGAGAGCATTTGAGTTTGTTGCCTTCCACTGCACAAAGCAGAGGCTGGAAAAATCAGGTTGGACTCCTGAACCAATCCCCCAGTGCAACGAAAGCATTCTCCCTATTGCCCCAGAAATGTCAGGACTGCACTGTGAGCACAGGGCATGTGGAATTCCAGGCCCCTGAGACCAGAGGGCAAGTCTGGAACCTTGGCAGTGGAGGACCAAGTTGGGGTGCACTGTAACTGGAAGTCTGTGAGCTGACAGGTTGCACCCAAGCGTTGAGGTTGCTGCCTGATGCCATTGCAAGGCCACTCTTACTTATATTTGGTTGTGGAGATGGAGAGATGTTCCAGTAGACTGGAAAAGAGAAATATCACTTCTCAAGAGGAAGTTAGTCAGCTTCACCTCGTGCCATGGTAAGGTGATGGAAAAAATCCCCCTGGAATCCATTTCCACCAGGTGATCAGGAATATTCAGCATCGCTGTACAGTGGGGAAATCTTGCTTGACCAGTCTCATTGCCATCTCCAGTGAGCTCTGGGGATGTCAGGAGAACAGTCCATGTTGTTTGCCCTTTACATCTGCAGGCAGGCTGATGAAGTACAGGTCAGATGAAGTGGAAAGTGAGGTGGATTTAAAAGCTGGCCAGATGAGTGGGCACGGGGCCTTGTGATCAGTGGCACAAAGTGCAGATGGAGACAAGTCAGTACTGGTGTACCAGTGGCTCAGAACTGGGGCCAGGACTATTCAGCATCATTAACGACCTGAATTACGGGATGGAGTTTCCAAATCATATGAGACGTGGGAGGAGTGGCTGATGTGCTGCCTTTCAAAGGGACCTCAGCAGGCTGGAGAGCTGCACAGAGGATTCTCACCAAGCCCAGCGGAGGGAAATGCAGAGTCTTGCTCCTCGAGGAGCAGCTGACCAGCAAACTGACTGTGAGCCAGCACTGCAGCCTTGTGGCAACAAAGGCCAGAGCTCTGCTAGCAGATGGAGGGAGATGATCTCTGTCAGCCCTGATGAGGACATAGCTCGAGTGCTGGACCCCCCAGTCCTTGGAAGATACAAATTTAGTGGAGTGGCTCTAGCAAAGGACCATGTATGAGAGGCTGAGAGCTGGAGCTCTGAGCTGGGGGGAGATCTCTGTACCCGACGTGAGGGGATGAAGATGGAGGAGCCAGGCTCTCCTCGGTAGCTCTCAGTGACAGGGGGATTCCATCTGAACACAAGGAAACACCTTTCTACCGTGAGGATGGTGAGGAGTTGCCATCCCTGCAGATACTCAAAACCTGTGTGAACGTGGTCCTGGGCAGCCTGCTCCAGCAGGGGTGCTGCACTACCTAATGCCAAGAGGTTTCTTGCATCCAAAATCATTCTGTGAACTTGGCCTTGGCTCTTTTCTCCAGGCAGTGCTCTGAGCCATCTCTTTTCTGCAAAGGAGGCCTGGCCCAAAGATGGGGGTGCTGGTGACAGCGGCCTTGGGGAGCAGGTCTGGGCTGCAGTGGAAAGCTGCACAAGGGACCCTGTGAAAGCATTTGGCTAGGGCAGGTGGTCACAGATCATGCTGATCTCAAGTATTCGTTATTTTCAAAGGCCAAATTTTACTCCCACATGAAGAAGAAGAGCCCAGTTCCTAAGGAAAGTTTGCTTAAAACACAAAGTGGGATAGGGGTTGCCCATAAACTTTCATATGCTCAAACTGAGTCTTTTTTGAATGCAAACATGAGTGAGTTGTCTTTAGAGTTTAAAAGATGCATAGAGAGATGGAGAGCCCTCTGTAATAGTCTAGTTTTATAATACAGTAATAGGGCTGGTTCCCTTGATTGTGGCATGGTATTGGTGAAAGAAATGCCTTGTGGGCATGCTTTATTACTTGAGTTTAAAACCAGAATACAGTGCTTTAACAATACTTTCAAAGGGTTTTTTTTTTGTTGTTGTTGTTGTTTTTTTTCATAAGAAAATATGTAAGATTTGCTGTCAGCCTTTTGCCTGTGGAAATTTAGAAGTTACCTGCTGTCTTAGGTAGCCTAAGAAATAGCAGTGTTACAGATGTGATTCTCTGCGGGAAAGTAAATCAGATGGAAGTTGGGATTTAATGTACAATAACTCTTCAATGAGCACAAGACGAATCCCATTTCTGTTACTCAAAGGAATAGAATTTCTGGGAGATATTGTTCAAATCAAATTTTTTGACTGCAGTATCAGTTGTAGTTCTAAATCCTACGGGGAGTAAACAATTGCTGGAGCAGTATCATCACAAAGAAAAAAAAAAAATTGCTGCTTAGTGCTTCTGCATATTGTTAACACTATATATTGTTTGTTCCCAAAATTTCCATTTCAGTGTGTTCCGTATTGCATTTCTTACGTGGTTTTTAAGTAAAAAGTGTAAAGTTGGTTTTTAACGTTCTCTTCTATTTTGTTACGATGGCAAATGCTACAGGCTACACGACTTCGAAAGCATATCATCCTAAAATACCTGTTTGTCAGTTTAAGAGCTAATAGAACCGAGCATTTTGTAATCCAGGATCTTGTAATGATAGTCCAACTTGTAAAAAAAGTTACAGCAACTAGGACTATTTTTTGTAATTATCTTCAGGCAAGAGGAGTAGTGTTACATTGAAGAATTGCAGTATCTTGTGTATTTAGAGGTGTATATAGATTATATATATATATATGTATAGCAAACTAAACTTTTCCAACTGTTTTCAAGCTCAAAATATAAAACTTCTAGGACTGGTATGAAATAAATGCTTGTATTTCTTATGGAGAGTTGACAAAGTATATGTTTCGGAAAACAGCATGTAGAATTACTTCAAAATATGAGAGGAAGCATTAATATCTATCTAATCCAGGATTCACAAAAGATCATATTTTTCTAATCAAAAATGTGCTTAAAAGCTATGTTTTAAAACCCACTTGATTATTTAATAAAGGCTACTTGGGAGAAGGAAGCAAATACTCAGTCACCTACTATATTTGTAACTACTGAAATACATGGAAATAAAATGATCGTTCATGAAGTCGGGATGAGGAGGATTTTTGGTCTCCTGAAGGTTGTTTAGGTACCATTGAAAGTAAAAGTCATTTAGTTACTTTAAAGTTCATCCAGCAAGTCTATGAAAAGCCTCTGCTTCTGCAGATGCTTTTTGAATCTCCCCACCATCGATCTTTAGGGGAGCCTCGAGCTGTTGGGAAGTGGGGCAGAGCTCCCTTACAGCCCTTTCTCCTCTGTAACTCTGATTGCTACACAGCAGGCTTTGTGGTGTCCCCAGGGGATGGGTATTCCCCTCTCCCACTGAGCCATGGGAGCTGTGCTGGAAGCTTGTTGGAGCCTGTTTGTGGCGTGTTGAGCAAATCTACCCTGTTCCCTCCCAGCATGTGAGTGCTAGTCTGACTCACTGGTAACATCCTTTGGGGGTAAAACAGGTTTTACTCTACCTGTGACATTTTCTATAACTTTAGGGTGAAATTCTGTGCACATGAATTCATGTGCCAGACCTAAAAAATACGTGGACATGTAAATATCATTGAGTCAGCTTTCCTTTTTGGTCAGGAAATGCTAGTCCTGCTTTGCAGCTGACTTGAATAGTTCCTACTGTAGTGCTTCCTGAACAAATGCTGTAGAACCAGGCTATTCATCAGAAGGTCTCTTACTGGTTGGCACAAACTGGGCAAGGAGCAACACTGATCTCCTCGTGAAGTACAGAATCTCAACTCTTCATTTGTCAAATTGCTCAGCAATGGACTTCTAGGTGGCACGATTTGTTTCCTTCAGGCTTCTCCAAATTATTGTTCTGTTATTTAAAGAGTGAAAGTAGAGGTGTGCTGTTGATCCCCTTGGGCATAGAAGGTATGAGTGCCCCGTGCTTGTTTTGTTTCCCGGGAATTACTGGCTTCCCCCAGGGAGGAGCTCTACAACAACAATCTTGTTAGTCACGCCTGATTGCTTTATCGAGGGCAAATTACCATCTTCACAGCCCTGCTGCCTTACCTTCAGAAAACTCCAAACCCCACCCAGCCCTGAAATACCGGATAGATACCTCATGTACAGTGAAACACCCTTTAGATTCTGATAGTGGCATTTCACGTCCAGTAACGTGACTGTCGGTTCCACATTCTCCACAAACATCATGGCTTTTGCATGCCACGATTCTCATTTCCCTGGTCTTGGGGTGGGAAACTGAGGAACAAACACCTGTAGTATGCAATATACTCTGGATAAAAGGATGAAACCCATTTTTTTCATTCCCC
>JAYRBT010000005.1:12033646-12045253 GCA_036023395.1 Myiotriccus ornatus
TTTCTTCTGGAATGGTTTGTCTTTTTTATTCTGAAAGTCAGATGATGTGGTAAGGCAGTGCTGCTTCTCTCTGCAGCTTCCTAGCACATTCCTTTAGAGGGGCTGGATGTCACCTCATGAAATTTGTGCTCTTCGCATCTGGAGTGGATTCAGTACTCCAGGGACAGCAGGGTGAATTCCAGTGAGGTGAGTGTAGTTTGGAGCACAGCTGTCTCCTGCAAGGTGAACATCTAACTGTACAGTACCTTCCTCTATTCCATGGTAGAAAAGGAAACATTTCAAATCTGTTACATGTTAAACTTTTCAAATATTTCTGTGTTAAATACCAGTATTTCAAAGCTGGAAGTAGGCTCTTAAACTTTGCCTGTTAACCTTTGCTTATTAATGGTTGCCTTATTAACCCTTAAAGATTCATAGATACTCTGTGTACAGTCCTGAAAAATAAGCAAAGGTTGTCTGAAGTTTTTGTATACTTCATGGTTCCTTTTATATCCTGGCTATAAACCCAGTCAATACCAGTAAATACTTAGTACTTGGCTAGTTCCTGATCTAGTGAAAACAGCGCGATCCCACTGAGGTGAGCGTAGTTCGGAGCACAGCTGTCTCCTGCCAGGCGAACATCTAACTTCGCTAATTATCCTGAAGCAGCGAGGGGGAAGGTGCCGAACGCCCCCGCTGCGGCCGAGGCTGCAGGGTCGGAGCACGGGCAGGGCTGCCCGGGCCGAGGGCTCAGCCTGGGCTCGGCCGGGAGGGCTCGGTTTGGAGGGCTCTGCCCGTGGCTCTCCCCGGTCGGGTGGGGAGGGCTGTGCCCGTGGCTCTCCCCGGTCGGGCGGGCTCCGGGGCCGTGGATGCTGTGGGGCCGGGCGGGGAGGGCTGTGCCCGTGGCTCTCCCCGGTCGGGCGGGCTCCGCGGCGGGGCGGGGCCGTACCTGTCGGCCGCGATGGCCCCGGGGCGGTGCCGGTGCCGGGCCCGGGGCAGAGTCCGGCGCGGGCGGGGCGGCCTCTGCGCGGAAGATGCCGCTGGGGCTGCGGGGCAAGAAGAAGGACAAGTCCAAGGAGACCTTCAAGCTGGTGGAGAGCGAGGCTCCGGCCCCGTCCCCCGCGGCGGTGGCGGCCCCGGCCCCCACGCGGCTGCAGTTCCACGCGCAGCTGGCGCACGGCAGCCCCACGGGCCGCGTGGAGGGCTTCGGCAGCGCCCGCGAGCTGTACGGCAGCATCGGCCAGGCCTTCGGCATCGACCCCGCGCAGGTAGGGCCGCCACCCCGGCATCTCCCGCTGCTTCGCGCTTTCTGCCGGGAAAAGCATCCCCTTTGCTGCTCCCAGGGAGCGTCACCACGCGGGGAAAGACACGGAGACATCCGCGGTGCTCTCGACCGAAACGTCTGCGGAGCCTCGGTTAAGCTGTGTGACACAGCCCGTGGGCACTGCTGCGCCCTGCTTAAGGAAAGGGTAAATACCCGGAATGAGGCAAACCGGAGGGGAGGGGATGTGGTATAAATGCCCTGAATCCCACTACATTTTGAAATTTCAGCTCAGTGTGATGTTTAGAAAGTTTTCTGCTTTATCAGGTGGTTATTTTTAACCTCACTCTTCAAGTGAGGTTGTTTGAGTCTGTAACAAACTCAATTTTTTTTTTAAATGCTGCTGCCTTTCTGATCTTTTTTTTTGTTTGTTTTTCCTAAGCCACGTTCTGAACATTTGTTTGGATAACGATTCATTTGTGTTTGTAAATGCATTGTTTTCTCTTAGTTAAAAGGTAGAGGCCCTGTCAAGTTCTTCCTACGGGGTTCTGTGAACCTTGACCTCTGAGTGGGAAACTGAAACAAAGTGCTGACATTTCATTGTGCCTACGTGTGTCTGTACAGCTTTGCTTGTTCCCTTCTTTGTTACTGACATTTTTTTAAAGTTGTGAAGTTCCGAGAGTTTGCCGTGGCCTGAGGTAGCAGCGTTTCAAACAGGACATAGTAAAGGAAAAGTGGCAGTAGCAGCGAGTGCAGTTTAACCGGTCGCTGTTACATTAAGTAATTAAGAGGTACCAGTGCCACTGCCAGGCAGTACACCTACTTTCCAGATCCTCCCAGCTGCTTTCTGACCTTCTGCTGCTTTGTTTTCTTTCCATACTGAGCTGCTGTTGCCCTTTTGTCCTGCTCCGTTTCAGTTATACCTTTTAGTCTCCAGTTCTCAGATTGTCTTCTATTTTAGTTTCCTTCCTTTCAGTGTTGGAATTTCGGCTCCACTGACTTGAGAAAGAACAGTGTTCACAAGGAAACTTAATTTGGTATGAATGGTGCTCTCCTGTTTCTCCTGCTAAATGTATAATGACACCCTCACAGGTTTTAGAGGAAGCACCACACGTTTCATGGGCATGTATTTCCAGCCTTGTGCCTAACTAGAGCAGTTTCTTATTTCTTTTTCCTCTCCACTGTTCCATTCCTATGTGTGGCTTTTTGGGTCTTTTTGTTGTGGTCTGTTTGTTTGGTTTGTTTTGTTTTAATGTGGTTTCTGGTAGAAATGGATGGAGAGTTATTGCTGGAAGCACTGAACTTTAAATCTTTAGGAATTCAGTTGTCTTTAAGGAGCTAAGCTGTACGAAATGAAAATCATGATCAAAAATACTTCCTGTTGTAAAGGTGGCACAGCAGAATAAAGATGGACAAGATGAAAGAGATCAGTGAACAGCAAGAACTGCCATGAAATGAGAATTTATTAGAATTTATTTGAAGTGGTATTACCTGTTAGTTAAAGCTGCTTTTGGACAGATAGGCTGGTGTAAAGAATAACGCCAGAAGGCACATCTCCTCAAACTGACAGACACTGGGGTGCTCAAATGCCCTTTGTAGGTGTTGCCTGTGTAGGACAGGTGGTGTGAGCTGGCTGTGCTGGAGCTGCGGGCAGGGTGATACCCGAATGCCTTTGGAAACAGGCACTATCACAGGGATCTCTACCTTGCAGTGACCCAGGTGGAAAATAGTGGGGGGGAAGGGGAGGGAAGAGCTCGGTGTGGAGAGCATTCAGAGAACTTTTGCAGAAGTGAATACATTTAATCTCATAGGTGAGGTTGGTGGAGTGTAGGCGAGGGTGTGCATTCTTGCATAAGTTCCTGCCTAAGTGTTTTAATACGATTGAGAATGAGCTACATGTGTAATCTGTCACTCCTCCTTTGACTTTGCATGCTTACAGCACCTCATTCCCTCTTTGGATCCCTTCTCACAGGACCAGCTGAGCTCAGCTTCTGCTGGAGAATCCTTTCCAGGTTCTGTGACTGACTGCCAACAGTGACAGGGAAGTTTATACAAAACACAGGTTTTGTTGCACAGGCACTGACAGAAACTTCTGTGCAGACCTGGAGCATGAGCAGGGTAGGATGGGGACAGGACAAGACAGGGGATGCTTTGAAGGGGTTGCTCCTTCACTCCTGTGGTGTTTGCCAGGTATCTGTGGAGGAGTGAGACGTGACAGCAGCTTTCTGAGGCTTTTCCTGTACTCATCTTTCTTGTCTAGGTACTTTATTCTTCATTCACCTTCCTAGGTGAATATATCTCAGTTACCCCTTTTGAATCTGATATTTAGCCTGCTTTTCTGCCTGCCTCTCTGATTTTACTCTGACCAGCATTTCTTCTTTTCCTGGTGCAGCGCTAATGTTCTTTTCCACAGGGAGGACGAGGAGGAGAGGATGTGGTTTCTAGCAATGGATTGCCTGTATCATTAATATGAGTGCTTATGTTTGAGGTAGAACACGTTGTTCCTGTCTTTTAATTTAATTGCTTCAATAGGCTTTCCACAAGCAAGCACAGATCTAAAAAATTACATATCTATAGATGCAATTCTTAACTAACGACACATGCGTGTTTCTGTTTGCAGGAGGAATAAAAGTATCTCCCTCTGTTTTCTCTGTGGAGGATGAAGTAGGAAAAGTAGTTGGAAGAAGTATTTATCTGCAGTCTTGGCCATTTGGGATTACTGCTCCACTGTGACTGTTGGGAAATGTAACAGGGAATGTTATGTTCCCTGTAAGGGTGAAAGTGCTGAGTGCAGCCTGTATGGTAAATGAACAGCACTGCCTGAAGGACAGTGTGGGTCTGTTAGAGCATTTGGTGGTGGTGTGCTCCTGTGAGAGCACATGGTAGGGCTTTAAAGCATTCAGAGTAGCTAATCAGGCCCTGGGAAGGTGGCTATTAAAGCCCAGCTGTAGCCAGGCTGTTTCTCGATCAGATGAGAGGGGAAGGGCACACACAGCAGCTCTGTGGATTTTCGGGTTGTGTACTCGTGCCTGGCGCTTGTGATGATTGTGTGTGCGTGGAGAGGTGAAGCGTGGTGGGGCTGGGGAGGTGAGCTGAGTGCTCAGTGGGTGTGTCTGTCGAGAGCCCGTGGAGGTTGGGGTTTCTTTCACAGTGGAAGGAATTTTGCTTCACAAGGGGAATAGAGGAGAAGAGAGACCCTTCTGGCAGCCATGAGGGCAGAAATGCAGCTCCCTCCGTCTCTTCCAACAACAAGAGGCAGCTCCTGAGTTATGTGTGGGCTGTTGTTCCACAGGCCTTGCCTCCTCATGCTCAACAGTCAAGTGCACTGTGAGGCTGTGCCACATTAAACTTCCTCAGAAGTCTTTGATTTAAACCTGTTCAATTTAGACTTTTGTGCAAGACTTCTGACAAACAAGCCACTGCTGAAACTCGGGTTTCTGAACAAAACTGCCCTTGCAACAGGAAAGAAATCTAAAGTGTGGTTTAGAGAAAAGGGTCGGCCTGTGAAATCTTCATCCTCATCACCGTGGTGCTGGAAGTTTTATTGTGTGTGCTTATCTGCTAAAACAAACTGCCCACAATCTCGCCTACAGACTGAATGCTTTATGGAGCAAACAACACTCCCTGCAAACCACCTCCTCCCAGCCCTATGGCAGCAGTTGCCTGCTTGCTGGTTCCCTAAGCAGTGCTTAAATGTCACAGCCCTATTAGGTGTGATGCTTGCTGTGTTAATTTTCTAATACATTTATTGAAAGTATTTGAAATATGAGCTTGGAAGTAATTGTATGGAAAAACTCTAATACTCGTGTGCTCTGGGTTTAAAAAAACCCAAAACAAACTGAATGCTTATTTTATAAAACTCTGAATGTATTTGGGGAGGCAGAGTTGCATACCTGATGTAGTACCACAAGCACAGCAGAACTTGGAGGAGTTGGTGTCGGTGGGTGTTACATCTTGCTCAGAATTCTCATTTCCCTGCCTCCTAAACTAAACAGAGAAAGTGATTATGATCTCCTCTGTGAAGTTGTCTGAGATCTCAAGGTGTAGGCTTAATGTGGAAGATGAGAGCATAATAAATATATAGGATATGCAGTATGGTGCTGCATGTACACTTTATATAACACATCATGTAACCCTCTCTTTCTCTGCTAATGCAGTTCTTTATATAACTCACACTGTAGCCCTGGCTTTATTGGCTAGTGTGGTCTCTCCCAGTTGAAAATACTGATGAATACCAAGTACCAATTGAAAATATTCTGTTAGTAATGTTATCTGTGACAAATCTGTTTTATAGGGTCGTGCACAAGCCCCCAGTCCCTGTCACTGAGTGGAATTTCCTCGTCCCGTGTGCTGCACGAGATAAGCCTGGGTGAAGGAGGTATCCTAGATACTTTGTGGCTGATGTAACACTTCTGATTTATAATATCTTGCTAAAGTTGGCATGAAATATCACAGCACTGGCATGCTGAGTTAAAGATCAAATGCATATGAAGGTTTTGGGTAAGGAGAGGAAAGACTTAACAATGAAAATTGCACACTGAATGTTTTTCTCGCATCGCTTTTGGATAAGAAAATTACTATTAAAATATGCCAAAATTTGAGAGAGTGGAAGCTGTTGTTTAAGTATATAATCTGCTATTAGGTACCAATATTAAACTTAGGTAAAATTCACCAAAAATATAATTTTTGCATTGACAGGTCTCGGTTGTGTACGAATAAAGCTGCGCTGTAACTGGTAGATGGTGTAATGGTGTATTATCCTGGGTAGATACATCTTTAGTACATTACTCTCTGCATATATTTGTTCTAAGAAAAAGCAGTTGTTCACTAAAGAGGATGAAGAATGATTTAAGTGTTATTTTTGACCGGCTGATGCTCCCTCAGCCTTGTGGTTAGCACAGAACTGACTCACAAAAAATTCTGCAGACTTATAGGCTGTAGTAGGAATGCCATCCAGATGAAAGTCTAAAAAGAGAAGCTCTGGATCGAGTTTCTAAATATCACATTTCTGCTCTGTTGCCAATTTTGTCTATTCAAAGGTGTGACAGTATTTCCTAGATGATTGTCTGTTTGACAAGGTCGCATGAAGGATGTTAATGTCTAAAAATGTAAAGACACGGTGCTGGTTGTTCATTGCAGGAACAGTGAACAAAGAACTGAGTTGCTGCTTTAAACTGGCAAAGCTTGAGAGAGAAAATGGGTGTGTGAACTTGTTATTGTCTGTTTGAACTGAATTCTTCTTTTAAAAAAAGCTTATGCTTAGAGATTATTACTATTTACAAAATAAAACGCAACTTTCTACTTAAAACTAGGTTAATTTCTCTAGGTGTTATTACTGCTTGAGTATTGTTTAACTGAAAAACATTGCACTACCCGAGCAAATAAAACTAATGTGTGTTAGGGGTGTGCTGTTACGACTTTCATTGTTAAATAAGGTGTTGGATTGCAGTGGATGGATTAGATGAGATAAGCAAGTAGCCTCTGAGGCAGGGCTGTTCAGTGTTGGTTTTTTTAGTTTTTTTGGTTTTGTTTTGTTTATAAAAACAACTAAGCAGGACCTCCCTCCAGAAACACCATCTCTCTACGAAACTTTGAGTTTTTAAAACCAAGCTCCCCCCACAGTTACAGAATCAAAGTTCTAGAAAGCTCCAGAAACTTAAATGTTCTCAATAAAATACATTAGTAGAAGTATCCACCCCTCATTTGACCTGGAACCGATTTAAGCAGGTGGGTGACCTGCATTTCCAGTTTTCTGCTGTCACATCCAGGGATGCCAGAAGGAGAGAAAAGGCAATTTGAAGTGTTCTGGTGTGGAAAACCTGTATCTTTTCTAAGGATAGTGAGGGAAGCTGGGAAGGCAGGAGACCCTCCTCTCCAGCGAAGCACGGCAGGGTTCAGCTGGCCACGGGCCCAGGTCTGTGCCCGGGTTTTTGGGCAGCTGACTGCTCCCCTGGGACTGCCACTAGAGTGGCAGCACAGATGAAGGACACAGGGTGACATCCTGCTGCTGGTTTTTGTGAATGCTAGGCTGGCTTCCCACTGTGTCCTCCTTTTAGCATGTTGGCACTGCTTTTTCCACTTCCTAATTTGGAACCGGAGTGGACTCAGGGGTTCGAGGGGTTCCAAGGTGCACTCTGAAGGAAAATAACATCCAGCAGATGTAGGCAGGGAGTGGAAAAGTATCTGCCCTTCCCTGCTGTCCTGTCAGATCCCTGTGCATAGTGCTGGCAGCAGAGCCTTTGGCTGATGGTTTGCTGCTGTGGCTTTGCCACCTGTCTGGAGGGACAAATGGAGTGGCACATCTCGTCCTCTTCCTCTGCTTCCAGTTCATGGAAAAGACGATCTCTGGGGGTACTCTCGGAGTTCCTCTTGGAGCACAGAGGTTCTCTGGTTTGGCTGCTGCCCAGGAGGAGCTGTTGGACTCCCTTGGCCCTCCCTCCTCTCCCACTCCAGCTTGCAAAGGCGTTGGGCAGGTGTAGTTACGGCAGCTGCGAGGGGGGTGCTGGGTTTGGGTTTCTCTGTTTTGGCTGGGCTGTTAAGGACAGCCTGTAAGAGCAGAGAGCCCAAAGCCTGCCTGGACTGGCCAAATTCCTTCCTGCAGCACCAGAGTGGCCAAAAGCACCATCCCTGTCCCCGAGCGGTACGGCTGGATTGTTCTCATCCTGCCCGTGCCCAGGACAACCAACCTCCCTGCTGAAGAACTGCCATAAATGTAGGGAGAAAAAGAGGTGCCTGGTACCCAGTGCTGAAGAGAAATCCCTCAGAAAAATGATTATAAAGAAGAGATTTGCCCTTTTTATTAAGCCTTGCTTTCACTAAGCTGGGACAGGGATGACCCCAACTCGTGCTAGAGGAAGGGTAGGAACTAAGCAAACCCGTTGGAGACGATGTGGTCTGAGCTCATGGGGGAACACATGGAGCAATGCAAAACATTTCATGCTCTCTCATGACCATTTTGTTTTGATAAGCTCTTTTTTCCCCCATTAAACTGCTTCTAAGCAGTGGTGTTTTAAAGTAGTCCCTCTGAATCCTGTGGAATCTGAGGTGGGTGAGTGATGAAGCGAAAGATGGTGATGGCTCTTGGGTTTGCTCACTCCAACCTGTGGTACAAACTGTTCTGCTGTAGCTCAGGGTGCTGTGTCAGAGCTGGTGGGCTCAGACAGGCCAGGAGAGGCTCCTCACACAGGTTTTCTCTTTCCTGTGCCTCCTGCCAGCTTTCATCTGCAGCTGGAGCTGCTGGGGCTTTCTGTCATGTCATGTGTGGAGGCTGTCACCTCTCCTGGCACAGCTGGAGAAGGAGTGGCGTCCTCCTTTCACCTGTGGACCTGTCACAGGCCAGAACCACGCTCTCATTTTATCTTCCTGTCAAGCTCACCAGACCTAATACACTGTTAATGTGTTTGCTGTTTCCTCCTGCACAGATCATGTTTTGCACTTTGAACACTTACAAAGTCGATATGGACAAGCTCTTGGGTGCACAGATTGGCCTTGAAGATTTCATATTTGCCCACGTGAAGGGACAACGAAAAGAGGTGGAAATTCTTAAAACTGAGGATTTGCTGGGACTTACTATTACAGACAATGGGACTGGCTGTGCATTTATAAAGGTGAGCTTAATTACCGGTGAAATACTTTGTTCTGCACAAGCTTCTGTTACTGTAAAAGGTTAATTATTGGTGTAATGATCCTTCAGAACTGTAAAATCTTTTATTACCATAAATATGGTAAGTAAAGAATATAAAGTTGCTTTTCTTTAGGTACATCATTCAAGATTAGTTCAGCTATTTCTGCTGCAGCATGCCACTCAAAATTAGTTCATTTGTTCATTGCTTCTGTAATGTGTAGCAGCTTTACAACGTGACCATTGTGTTTCCCGACCTACCCTGAGGTGGTAGGTGTTAGATACTGCTTGCATCTGCCCCCTCCTATTTTAAAGTGATTTTCTGATGTCACTGATTAGGTGCTTATAGAACTTCTGTCGCTCATGTGATAATGAGATCATGTTCTTCCAGTCTTTGGCTGCTCACAGGGCACAAGCCTTTGTGCTGCACTGGAATAGGGGCAGGTATAGTGCTTTTTCAGCTTTCCAGTGCTGTTGCCTTAGGTAGGGTGAACTAAAAGGATGTGGATTAACACAATTTACCACAACTGACTCGAGTAGCAGCTATGGGCAGTAACGTGCACCATGTATTAATCATAATTGCTTCCCTTCCCCTCTTCTGTAGGACCTGCAGATAGTATGTTTTGAGACAAGTAGAGGCTGAGGAAATGATGCTACCCTTCCTGCTAGACTAGGTATTAGCAACCTTAATCACATTTTCTGCCTTTTTTAGATTCTTTGCTCTAATCTACTCCAATTATCCACTATTAGTGAGGCATTAGCAATTATCTTCGATCACTGCTGTCCCAATTGCTGTTCTCATTGCTGCTGTAAACAGAGGTTCTTGTGTGGAGAGCTTGTATTTTCTACTCGTTCCTTTGCTACCATGGATATAAAACAGGACCTGATTTAGAAAAATCGCTTTGCTCGCCCTTGTTGTGCAAAAATTTTGGCTTGAGAAAGTCAAGATGCAGCGGGGGTTTCAGCAAGCATTCTGGCAAAATCATAGCCTCACTTTTATGTCTGAAATTCACCCAGAAGTGTGAATTTCTGGTGATGGCATCCGTGCAGCCCATCATGGCACTCCGTTCTGCTGCTGTTGTGGCATTTTGAGGAAGGCACTGGCAGCAGTGCTTTGGTGATCAGCACTCACGTGTGCAGCGCTGTGCAGTCTGTTGGTAGCACACAGAGCCAACAGCCATCACACAGAGCACTGCAGAGTTGGGGCACACTGGAAAACCCTCACCCCGTTAGCAAGACGAGCTGTAATGTCCAGTCAGTGGTGTAAAACGTCTCTGAAAAATACGATTTCCCTTGTACTGGTTTAGTGGTAAGCACTGTAATGAAAATGGTGTCGTTTTCATGGGAATGCATCCATTTTAGGAAGTTTCGAGGAGCCTTGTTGTAGCATTTAGGTAATGGATCTTTAAAAGCAGCATAGAAAACACAGGCAAAAGTAAAAGAGCTGCATCTTTTTTATACTTGGTTGCCTAGGTAAATGACTAAGCAGAGACTAAGCAGTCTCTATTTTTAAGTTTGATACAATTGTTTTTGTTTATATACCTATATTTTCCTTAAAAATTTGCTAAGTATCTTACTTAACAGTGAATATTAAATTTACTGATTGATGGGTTGTTGAAAGTTGTTATGGGCTGTAGTAATTTTATTGCATTTTGAGCAGCAGGGTTGATACATAACCCAGTTCTGGGTTTGCTCTATAACCCAGCCATGTTCAAACCCGACACTCTGAGCTGTGGGTTCTTTTCCTATGAAATCTAACGTTGTTTTCCCGTGCCAAGCACAAAATAGGGCATATTGATCCTCATAGCTTCTCACTGGACTGCAGAGCACTTGAAATACAGGCCTAGCAATTGCACCTTAACTCCAGTGACAATGTAGTTCTGCTGCCTCAGGTCACTTGGAGTGATGATAAAAACTCGATCGTAGGGGGAAAAATGTTTGCTAGGGCGCAAATAACAGCCCGGGAATATTGCTTGAGCAGTTTTGGTGCTGGGATCCAAGGAAAGAAGAGCAGCCAAATGAACAGGAGTTCAACACGCAGGGTAAACATTAACTGAAGTCTGGTGGGCACCCTGTTGAGTGCTGGCATCAGAAATGCGTTTGCCACCTGGTTTCTGGTGGGTGCGACACCCACCTCGCCATTCACCGCCGGGCTCCTGCTTGCTTTCGATCTCCTGATCTAGACTAAAGAAAAAAGTGCTGGGAAGAGTTAAACTCAGGCTGAAGCTTGAAAGTGTGGCAGTGTGCGGTAGCAGCAGCATCCCACTTCCCACTGCCTCTCAGAGGGAGGCACACGCGTGGGCTCGCACTGTCCCACTGTCACCTCGCTCACACTCAGCCTGAACAACATCAGGCCTTACTGGAAAGATGGGTGTTCAGGAACACTTCAGAATGAAATTCCCGTCTCTGCTGGATGTAAGATGTTCTGCCACGTCACAGCTGTTCTGTTAAACAGCCAAAGAGCAGTGGCTTGTGTGGTGTATGCACCTGGTGGACAAATACAGCAGCACGTAGCAACAGTAAGCAATCACTGACATTTTAAGTGTGATAAATCACAGAGATATTTTAAAGATTCCCCCCCCCTCAGTTTTTAAATTCTGCTTCACGAAACTTATAAGTACTGACTTCTGTTATGACCTTTAGACCGTGTGTATTTTCCATGAGGTGGCATTTTCTTGCTCTTTATTATTTCAGAGGAACTTCTTTGATATACAGCTGGATAGCTTGATGAGGAAAATGCTAGTTT
>JAYRBT010000005.1:12055635-12117928 GCA_036023395.1 Myiotriccus ornatus
TTTGGAGCCTGAAGGTGTGAGCTGACCCTGCCAGGGTGTGAGATCAGCCGCTCAGAACCCCCTTGCAGCTTGGTTTGGAGCCTGAAGGTGTGAGCTGACCCTGCCAGGGTGTGAGATCAGCCGCTCAGAACCCCCTTGCAGCTTGGTTTGCAGCCTGAAGGCTCGAGCCGCCCCCCGGGCGCTGACCCCCGTGTTCCGTCTTGTCGCCCTTTAAGCCGCCACCATCGTGGAAGCCGGACGAGACAAGAGGAACCCCGACGAGTTCGCCGTGGCCCTGGATGAAACCCTGGGAGACTTTGCCTTTCCGGACGAGTTCGTGTTCGACGTGTGGGGGGCGATGGGAGACGCCAGGCAGGGCCGGCTGCAGTGATTCACAGATGTGGATGTTAATAACTCCGTGGAGGGGGACTCGGGGTGCTCCCTGGAAGTGTCCTCACCCCAGCCTTCCTTTGGCCTTGCAAAGGGAGGTCTCTAACAGAAATACGAAGGTAAACCCGCGGTTTTGACGGCTGCACGTTGAAAGGATTTAATTTACACGCTGTGTCAGGGTGATATATTTATACAGACGTTTTCTTAAAATGATGTATTTTTTACTGTACGTACCCTTTGATATCCGTATTCTGGAAAGCGTTAGGCCTCAACAAGGAGCTTTGGATTATTTTCTCTCTTTAGAGAGGTTTATAAACGTGCTGAAGAACTACTGCTGTGCATTCATGTACACAAAGAGCTGAGAAAAACCTAAAGCCTCAGGTTTGCTTGCACAGTTTGGTGTGTAAAAACCCTGCTGTTTTGGCCATTCATTTTGTTTTGAGAAATTAATGCTGTTCAGTCAGTTTATCCTCAGGGGGATAATTTGTCTCGTTAAACTGATGATTTTTGGCTTGGACATTGCTGTAGACAAAGGTGGGAAGAAGAAGTTACCCTGTTTCTTTAGGATGCAAATTCACCAAAATAAATAAAAATCCTCTAAAACACGAGAATCAAGATCTTGGAATGAAAAGACTTGCTTGCCTTTGAGCCACAGGACATTCTGTCTGGGTATTACTGAGGTGAGGAAGGAGAGTAGAAATGCTTAAACTGGGAAGCTGCTGCTTTTTTCAGATGCCATATTACTGCAATAGGAACTGTGGATGAAGAAATGGGTGTTAATTTTGTTTCCTGTTAATACATTTGAATAATATCTGTGAATTGGCACTGCAGACCTCAGTGTGTGACCAAGTGCTTAATTGGTCTTTGCATATGCTAAATGATTTCCTGAAATCCTGTGGAATTCCCCTCTTGGCTGTGGTTTTTTTTCAGCATGGAAACACAGGAGAAGCTGAAGGTGTTCAGACCTAAAGGATGTTGCTGTGAAGTCACAGACACTCGTAATTTGGATGACAATGCATGACCAATCCCTGAAAAACGCGCTAAACTGATTTTAGGTGTTAGGATTTCCAATTAATATTGTACACAAGCATTTAACTGCTAATTTTCTACTAATAAATCTGAGATTATAGAAGATGAAATTAAACAAGAATGTGGGGTCTGAGCCGGGGAGGTGTCATAGCTTTTTAGTATTTTTATATTTGCAGAAGAGCATCAAATAATTATTATTACAGAAGGTTTTTTTCTAAGTCACTTCCTTGTTGCTTTTCTTCTGAGGAAAAATGTCTTTCACTGCCTTGCAGACATCTCTTTAAAATAAAGACTATGCCAATAATTTTACACGTTCCCTGTCAGTGATTATTTTTGGGTCTCAAACCATGAGAGTCTGAAGTGTCATGGAGAGAACAAATCCTCATTCTCTTTACTAGGTTATTTAGGCAAGGATTCCAAACTCCCCTCAGCCTTTTGCACCTGTTATAATTAGTGAATTTTTTTTTTCTAGTTAGGAAATACTGCACGAAGTCTTGTCCAGTGACCTTTGAGTGGGGATAACCTCCAGTTTTATAAATGCTGCAGGGAATGTTTTGCGCTTGTATCTCTGGTTTCAGGACAAGCTTTCACATAATACAGATATTCCTTTTTAATGAGTGGTATGGAGGTCATAGATTTTAGTGTATTTAAGAAGTTCAGGGTGTCAATACTGGTCCCTCATCACCAGTGTGGGGTGAAATCTATATATACACCTTCAAACAGGCGTGGTTGTTAGCAATTTCTGTCTGTAGAAATCGGATAGAAAATACAGAGAAATAAAAATACAGACAGAAAAAACGGGGCTAATCTCATTATGAGAAGTAAAATTACCCAATTTTACAAGAAAATGACAAACCTGAAAGTAAAGAAACTTGAAGGAGGTGGTTAATTTTTATACAGTGCTCTTTTGGGGCCTTGAGGGTATTTTATTTTGTGATGTTTTGTCACGTTTGATAACTGCCAGTCTGAATCTTGTGTTGCAGTTGAGCACACTCAGCTCTTGTACAGGGTTATTTTAACTGGTATGCTCGTGGTCGTGAAGGGTCAAAGTCTTGTGGGCCTTGGCATTTATGCTTTCAACTTCCAGGTGAAAAGGAAAAAGGAAACGTCAGAAATTCCCCATGGGTTTCAAATTATGTAAGAGCCAGAAGTCCAGTTTTGTGGCCGTGTTTATGTACGCTGATGTCAGTAACCAACACGTTACTGCTCATGAAATAAATTGAAATGAAGAACTCCTTCTTTATCAAAAAGGACTGTGGCAGAGCTGTGTTATGAAATGTTGCCTGTAGCAGATAACCCCTGGGGTCGTGGCCATTACATTTTATTTCGAGAAATTAATGTTTGTCGGTCAGTTTTTTCCTCAGGGGACGATTTGTCTCATTAAACTGATAAAAGAGTGAGATAAAAACAATCTGTGCCGCTCTAACCCTGCCCAGAGCCGTCTGCCTCTTGCCATGGTGGCCTCTCTTCGTGGAGTTTATTTGAGGTTTAAATAGTGATGGCAATTTTACTGGTGTTTGCTGCAGTAAAGTGTGTCCATGTATCTTATTTTTAGTGTGTTCTCTGTACACTGTTTCCAGTGGTTCTGCTACCCAGTTCAGAACATTATTTGTGTTTCCCAGATAGCCATGAATAATTTGTCCCGTGGAAATCACGCTGCCTTACGAAGCCTGATAATCAGTCTATGTGGGAAAGTCTTGCCTGCTGTTCAGATTTGCACCTTGATTTGAATAATGCATATATTCTTATTTCTGTATATTATCTCCTTCACAATTAGTCTATTGCATCTTTTTTTTTCTTTTTTTGGAGGTAAATGTAATACAAAGCTTTGAAAGTCTTGTTCTTTGTGAATTTGAGAGTGAAATATTAATGTTAAAATTGCCCTGATTTATAATATTTTGTTAGATTTTTTTTCCTTCCTGCTTTTTTGTGTAAACCTCTGCTGCTTTCCAAATTACAGATTGTTTTTCATGCAAACAGCTCTTAGACTTCTGTGTCTCTTCCAGAGTCTGAGTATTGTAGTAAAATGATATATTACTCTTTTTAGTTTACTCAGAACAATTAGAAGTCAGCCTGTCAACTGTTTCCCCTCTTGAACTCGACTGCATGTTTGCCATGAACTTCAGAACTCATCTCGAGCCGTAAGAGCTTCGTCTGAAATTTATATTGTGTTGTTTTCTCCTCCAATTCTCTGACTCACTGTGTTTGTAAGGCATTTTGCCTTTAGGTGTTGGTATCCACTGAAAGATCCCTCATTTAATTTATGAAAGTACGAACAAAAAATTTACAGACTTGGAAGTCCAAGTCTTTGATTGAGAATGAAGCAATCTGCAGTACAGACTTTGTCCTCAGGAAAAGCTGCTTTGTGTGTGAGATGCAGTCAGTGACAACCCAGAGGATGGAGACAGCATGAATGTAAAGAAATCATCTCTTTAGTTTGTTTGTTTTTTTTTTTAAATTTAAACACATGCACTGGCTTTAAATAGCACAACACAGAGCCTGTAGATTGACCAGAAGCAACCTGCTGATGTGTCGAGGCCGTCCTATCTCTCAGCTCCCCTTGCCTGTAAACCAAGAGGTTGTGAGCAGCTCTTTCACTTTCCTTTAACAGCAATCCTTCCTGAACTCTCTGTTAAGATGTCACAGCTCTGTCAGAAGAATGCAGCTGAATCATTAGTCTGGGGGGCTCTCCCACTTCCCACATTTTCAAGTTGTCATAAACTTAATTTTGCTGTAGTATTTGAAAGAGGGGGGGAAAAGAAATCAGGGAGGAAGAAATGTCTGCTTTCCTTTGAACTGAAGAGGTGTCTGGCAGGTCAGGCTGGAGGCAGCTGGGAGTAAATCCCTGACAGAGGGTTAGCTGGATGTTGGGTACTCGGCCCCAGGGGTTTTGGGCAGTGGAAGTGCTTCTGTGGCTGCCCAGGAACTGCCTTGCCCTGTAAATGTCTGCTGGGAATGTGGGCTCATGGATACAGTGTGCAAATCTAATGAGTTTTGGAAGCCTGGTGTTTTATCTTGGAAATTAACTGTAGTTTGTTCCTCTTGGGAGGGACTCAGGTCTGTCTGAACCTAAAGGTTACAAACAGTGGTCCCCCAAACTTTTCTGTTGTGTTTCTCTAACCACTGGATGGGTGAACTTTTCATGGGGGCAGAAAGAATGAAAATAAATTCACCCTAATATTGAAAATTTTGGTTACTGAATTTGTTTATATTGACTTGGGTTTTTTTTTCCCTGTTTTCTTTTGGGAGGAATAATTAGTTTTTTTTCTTTTGAGCATGAACTGCATTAATCAACTCCATAAAAGAAATAAGGTACTTGAATTTCAGATGAGCTTTAATTAGAGAAATGTATTGCACCACAACACCTGACAATATCTGATAATCCAAGTTTCGACTTACTAAAAGGATTGTTTTATTAAGTATTCCCAAATCTTTTGTCTTCGTCCTTTTAATAGGGAAATAATTTCCCAGGATGGTGAACAGCCAGGGAGGAGAACTCCTTGTATAGAGGAAAAAAGCTTTTAAAGGCAGACTTAGAGTTACAAGCTGTGCTTGTAGCACAGATGCCCTAAAAACAATTTGTGTAATCCTTTCACTTGACAGCCAAGGCACCAATTTGTACTTCATCCATATAAACTCTCTCTGGCTTGAAATGGGAAAGCAAACATGGTAAATCCATTGCAGGCATTCATATCATAATATTGAAACCTCTATCAAAACCCTTCCCACATCCTTTCCAAACAGCCCTTATTTTCACCACGTGGGTTTTGTTTCCAGTGAGTGTTTTTACAGATGATTTTATTTGCTGAGCTTGTGTTTCGAAACCAGTAAGGCTCTTTTGAGGTATCTGCAGGTGAGTTGAATTTTCAGTGACAAGATACAGAAACAGATCAACAGGATTACAAAAATTTCGGCTCTGTTGGTGGTAATACCTGAAGTGCCCAATGGATGCTTGTCATTGGCATGTACAATTTTGGTAGTGAACAACTCCTGACTGTAGGACTACAGAAGTGGAGGCTGACCTTGTCCTTTCTGTGTTAACAAACCAAAATTGCCCGTCGTTTCGTGGCTGGTATGTTTGCTTAATCTACAGAGTGAAGCAGCAAAGAAAGGGACCAACTCTGACCAGAATAAACGTTGTAAAGTCACAAGTATGACCTCTTTCCAGGAACAGAAGCATTGTGAACTGAGGTGGAGCTCCAGATAAAGAAGCCATCAGTACAAATGCTTTCTCATTTGGTAAAGAAATAGGTAATACCTTCCAATATCAAGGATAAGGGAACGTGGCTTTAATGTTCAAATACAGAGCACTGTGTGCTACCAGCTGAATGTGCAATTTTATGGCAATTTTATGGTTGGAGTGAATTGCCACTGAGGAAAGATTCCTGAAACTCAGCTCAGATTGGTGGTTTGGTCCATAAGGTCCAAGGCAGCTTTAGAGGGAACCAGCTCTTCTCTTGAGCTTTGCTAATTGTCAGACTGTTGGGCTGGGGAGTTTACCAGTTTACCAGAAGACTTTTCAAGAATTGACCTTGGGGATGATTTCTTTTTTTTTAAAAAATGGAAAAGAAGACACAAATGGCACAAATAACAGGCTTAGGTTAAAGAGATTGCTGAGGACACCAGCTGGGAAGGATGACATGACAAAAAAGAATAGTGGAATGTTGCCCAATGAGATGGCCTTTAAAACTTGACTACTAGAATTTTAATAGTTTAAAATGAAAGGTCATAACTTTGGGGACTAACAACTGAGGGAAGCTCTTAATTGCAGATGCAAGATGAAAAGTACCTTGATGCACTAGCCATTCACTGAATGACCCACCAGGGGGCTGCATCTGGGGAAAAAATGACTGGTGTGCATCACAGGGAGGAAGGGAGCTGGGAGGTAGTGCTGCTACCCAGGGCAATGGTGGAGGTTTTATTTTCAACAACGTGCTCAGTGTGAGCTTCCCCTGCTGTTTAAGCATCGCTCAGACTTGGAAGAAGAGGCTTAGTAAGGTGATCACGAGAACCTTTAAAGATCAAACTGAAGACGCTGCATCCTTTGGTACAGCAAACACACCCGAAAAAGTGTGTTAGGATGGCTGAAATCTTGCAGGGAGGAGATCTTCAAGCCAACCAACTGCACTGCCAAAATGACAGGTGTGGGTTATGTGGCCACAGGCTGAGGAGGATTTCTCACTGCAGATGGAACAGCACAGGGGAAGAGTATGGGGACCAAAACCAGGCTGATTTTAGGGCAGAATTTTAACCCTTATGAGGAGGGGCTGTATGGTTCCTTCCAGCCCCAGGAATTATTTTGGCTGTGTTTAATTGCCAGATGTGTCGAACTTTCCCAGTTTGAATCGAAATTGTGGACGGATTCGGAAAAGGCAGGCAGGATTATTTTTTAAGACTGGAATGAAGGAACTTGGCTTTTTGACTGAAATGCAGTGCCAAAGACCCCCTGAGGTCTCCGAGCTGTGGTTAGTCTCTCAAATGATCAGGGGAAAAGGGACTGGTAAATAGCTTTGGCATTAATCTGTATTCAGCTCTGTGTCGAACATCCATTATTTTTATGGCTGCAGTAAAATGGATAGCGGTGTAACAGCTGCCTTGGGTCTTCAATTAAATGCATTAATACATGTGCAAGAAAATAGCCTGTCTCAACAGTATTTATAGGGAAGAGAATATTTTTCAAGACTTGTTGCAAATCATTATTATGCCTTTTTTTTTTTTAACGTGGCATTTGGAACTGTGTGAGTGGAGTTGCAGGCCTGCTGCTTTATGTCGTGCAGGTGGAACGTCTGATAACCAGCCTGACCCCTCTGCAATACTCCTTAACGAGGACAGTTTTCATTGCATAAAAATAAGGCTTTATAACTTGATGAACAAGCCTGTAGTCAGTGCTGGGTTTGGTAAGAAGGTGGTTCATGCTTGCAGAAGGCCCTGAATGTGTATTTGCAGCTTAGCTGCGCTGTGTGTAAAAGAAATACTCGTGGCATGAGTGAAGTGTGTAAAATGCCGGTTCATTCTGATGGTCTGAGGGTGGGGGGCAGCTGTTGGTCCTTGTTTCCAAGCTGCTTTTTCTAACCTGCTTTGTTTTCCTCGTCTTTGCTCGGTGTCAGAACGATGCCTCTGACAGTTGTGTTCGCTTACAGCTTTCATTCTTCTCCTTTGTGCCTCTCAGCTTTGCCCACCAGCTCGGAACAACCAGGGAGTCTCTTTGTCCACCCAGCTCAGCTTTTGTCAGACTTTGCACTCCAGCTCATCCTTCTGATCTTTCCAGCTGGATCTTCTATGTAGGGCCTCATGTCCCTGAAAGAATGGTCTTATCACCCCGTTTTTAGGGATGTTATTCCTTGTACGTGAGCGATAGACTGCCTGGTACCTCTTCATATTTCCACCCTAACAAATGCAACGGCAAAAACCACGTGGAGGTCGGAGCACAGAGGTTGAGTGATTAAAGAAAAAATTAATTACCGTCCTGCTGTATGATCTGCTTCAGTTGGGGAAGTTTTACAAGTCGTCATTCCCTAATCCAGAGGCATCAGTAAGCCCTAACAGCTAAAAAGCCCACTAGGATTAGGATGAGACAAGTCGTGTTGTGTGCTTAATTCAGTCATTTCACTCTTAGCACTAAACTCCTTTTATTGAACTGTTTTACTGCAGGGAGATTTTAATCTTCCCTTACTGAGAACACCTGAATTAAATGGGTGAATAAAATCATGGATAACCTCGAGCCATTTGCACAGGGAACTTGCAGGATGGCCATCTTCTCTCTTCCCAGTGCCCCTCCATCTCCCATGGTCTCCCATTCAGCATCCCTTGGCTGTCCTGTTTACCACGTTGATACTTGCTGGTCTATATAGGAACAGAGGTGGGTAACAGAAATTTCCAAAATTATAATTAATTAGGATTTCATACTGTTTGTGCCTCTTTTGAAATTGTTATCTTCTTAAATCTCATCACGTAGGAAGAAAAAATGCCAAAAAATTAAGCCAGGCTGGAGTTTTGAATTGTTGCAAGATCTTTATCTGTCGTAAATAGTTCTCAAAACATCACAGTAAGTTCTTCAGAATCCATGGAAACTGGCTCAAAAGACAAACTGAAGGTATTTATACCTGATACCGTTTCTGTGTAGATAGAAAACAGATACTGTTGATACATTTAGGTGGATTTTATGAATTTGGGAAGTTTATTCTCTACAGCCCATCACTGTGAGTGATTCATTAAGGGGTCATGATTGATGACAGGGTTAAGTAAGGAGAAAAAAATACTCCTATTTACACACTTTGATTTATGGAACAGGAATGTATTTACATTGTCTGGCAAAAGAACATTTTATTGGGTAATAAACCTGGATTTTTGTATCAGGTTTTCACTGAGGAAGTACGTAAGTCTTCTCTCAAGCATCTGTCCTGAAAAGCACACCATCTAAACCAGGACTAGCTTAGCACAGACAAAATCATATGTGTGATCAACTCTTAGTATGATTTACAAGGAAAAAAAAGTGGTATATTTGCTCACAAGCACGTGGGAACAAAGAGATGAGCTCTGCTTTGTCAGAGTTCACGGAGAAGCAGGTAAGAATTCTCCTGGGAAATGTGGAATGACACTTCCTTCTCTGTTATTAAAACAACCTTTTGAGCAGTTCCTGCTTCCAGCCATCACCCCCCCCATTCTGCTCCTTTGGGGTGGGAGTTTGAGGGATGACATCACTCAGACACATATTGTGATCTGTGTGACTAATCAGTACTTAACAATGCAACAATTAATTCCTCTGAGGCGTTTTATTTGCCACTTAAAAATATTCCCTTGACTCCTGGAGTAACTCATACCCTGCAGGAAAAATATCTGAGCTCATTAGAGCTGCTCTGCAGTTATCACTTGGCAAGTGTCTGCACTGACCTCCCTGGGCCTCATTTATTTTAACCTCAGTCTGGTATCTCACCTCTCTTTTTTGTTTTTTATGGCCTGTTTTGTGTTTTCACAGTGGAATTATCTGTCTTGCTGCCAGGCAGAGCAAAGGAATAAAACAGCATTATTAAAAGGAAACAAATAAGTATTTTTTTTAAAAGTAGGCTTTTCTTTTTTTCTTCAGCAAACCTGTGTGACAAAGCACAAAGATGGCTAAAAAAAGGAACGTCCCTGTGTGAGTGTTCCCTGTGAGCTCTGGGAAAGGAGCATCAATGTTTTCCACAGTGTTCTCATTTGCATTTCCTTGTCCTTCCTGCAGATCAGTCCTGCTTGTAGTTTCTCTGTGAATCTGCCCATTTCTTTGGGAGTTCATGCTCTCAAGAGGAAAACTTTCTTACCTCTTTGCCTGAATCCGTTTTTAACACGGCTGATGACACCGAAAAGCCAAGGGCATCTGACGTGTCTCTGAAGGAATGAAAAAACCCAAAACCTGGAGTCTTCTCTTCTAGGATGATCTGCCCAGTGGGGATTTTTTGGAGTACTTTTGGAGCAGTGACTCCTGCTTTGTTCAACCCGAGCAGTGCCTCTTGGAAGGGTCTCTGAGGAGTGGCAGGGTGGGCCAGGCGCTGCTAAAAACGTGTCACGTGTTTGATTGTCTTTGATGTTTCAGAGTGAGAGTGTTAATGTGGCCAAACCGGGGTGAAGGTTTGGCTTCTGCATCCACGTGGGGCTCCTCCCTGGAGCTGGGCAAAGGAACGTGCAGCTGGATCACCATCTGTGCAGTGAGTCTGCTGGATCTGGGAAGCAAAAGCCAGCTGGGAAGGCAGTGAGGGTGTGGGAGCAGTTTGTGTTCCCCAGCACCACGGGGCTGTGCATGGGGTGTGCAAACAGGGACTGCACCTGCAGCAGCTGCTGTGAAGAAGTGCTGGGAGCACCCCCTATTTGCACAGATGCATTTCTGTCAACTGCTGCCTTGGAAAGATTGTAATTGTGAAGACAAAGCTAGGTGAGCTCATCCTTTAGTGAACTCTTTCGGCTTTATCTTGAGTCAGTGCTTTGCAGATGATTCCAAATCATATCAGTACAATGTCAGGACTATCAGTTCTGCTCAAGAGGCATTGGATAAGATGCTGTTTGCAGTCATGAGTTACACTCATGTGCTCATCAGAGGGATTTCCAGCCCTCTGACCTTTCCCTTCTGCTGGGCTTCCACCGAAGGGATTGACTGGGAGAAGTGTTTCCTGCTTCCATGGGACTGGGCAAGTGGTTGTATCCCTGCATGGCTTCCCTGGGAATGTTCTCCCTAGCACACTGTGACTGTGCTCCTGGACAGAGGGTCCTGTGGACGTGGCTGCACAGCCAGACCTGCTGCTCCTTCACAGGGATTGCAGTTTGCCCTCGCTGTCACCAAACAATGTGGGGTTTTTAGTACATGTTGTTAGGCTGGAGCTAAAATCCTGCTGCTGGAAACGAAACAGGCAAGTGTTTTCTGTGTGAGGGAAGGCTGTTTTGGGAAGCAAAAGAGCTCTGGGGGTGAGGGAGTTCCCAGTGCGACTTTACAAAGGTGATTCTTTCTCTGTCTGAACAAAGGACTAGGAAGTTGTCCAAGCTGTAATTACCCACAGTACAATGGTTAGCAGAGTATCACCTTCAGAGCTGGAAGTTTGTTGGTCGTGGAGGTGTAAGAGAGGAACTCTGAGATTTGGAAACCTTTACAGTGGGATCCAGCCCATCTTGTCAAGGAGAAGATAAAGGAGCAGCTTGCCCAAATGTGAAGCGTAGATTTAATAACAGCAGCTCTCCAGTCTGGCTGGCAGAGGTAAAATGAGAACCATGCAATTAAATTTAAGACTAGGTGGTTTAGATTCCAAGCAGGCACATCTTAAAAAGCGTGAGTGATTTGCCAGTGGAATGATTTAATAAGATTGTAATAAATTTCCCCTTATTGGACATTCTAAAATCTGAACTGGATGCTTTTCTGAAGCAAATGCTCCAATTCTAAAAAGATGAATACACAGAAGTCTTACAGCACAATTTATTCTGGGGGTCAGACTGGAAGGTTGTAATGATCCACTCTCTCCTTCTGTTGTGTGCTCAGTTGTTGGTGTGTGTACTCTTATCATGTGAAAGGATTATTTCTCTGGCAGGCCCAAAGTATATCAGTTTAACAGAGAGCTCTCAAGTCCACTTTTGTGATTCTGGCTGTTATTCTAAAATGAAGGGTGGCCCTACCTCCCTTGTTGCACTGAGCTGGTTAATAAGACAGCATGAGGCAATAATGAAAAAGGGCAATTATTAGTTCCATTCTGCAATTAAAAAAACCCCGCACATCAGTGGGAATTATTGTGCTTTTGGCTTGAGGTGATATAAATGAGGCTTCATACAGCTGATCTGTGAGTAGTGGTGATGGCTGGTCTGTGAGCTCTTCCTGGCTGCAGAGTCCTGGGGAAAGCTGTGGATTATGTGGCAGATGTACACAGTGGCTCACCCTTCCTCAGGGCGTTGCTGCTCCTCTCTGCTTGGCTTCTCTGTTGGAACACAGAAACCAGAAGAAAGCTCTGCTATTGCAGAGTTCAGATGCAGGTGATAGTAGGAGAAACTTCCTCAAACCAGAGAAAGCCGTGGCAAATTTGCAAAAGAAGTGGTAAATGTTAAAGGCAGTTTAATCTGAAGAGAAACGTCGTTTAGAACAGGTAAATTAATGATTAAAAATACATATATTTTAGTTACTTGAAATACCTCTGTTTTGATACTCCAGTATAGTGCAAGTCTGAAAGATCAGCATCATCCCATGTTGCCTTAAAAATAATATTTAATACTAATGACTCTCACTCATTTGGACGTTCCCAAGCCCTCTGAATGAGACGTGTTTCAGTGTTCAGGAGACATTGCTGGGAGGCATTTCACAGCTGGAGGCAATTCCCTGTATTTCTCCCCCAGTAAAGCTGTTTTACAGTCTCTGTACCAGAGGACTGTGGTGTTTTCTGTGCCCTTGGATCCCTCCAGATGGAGATGACTGCTGTCTGCAGCTGCTGGAAGCTCTGCTGCTTCCTGCTCTATTGCAGCGGGATTCCCTGTTCCTTTGTTCCTGCCCACAGGCTTTGGCCTTGATTCAGGTCAGTTCCTTACCTGCCCCTTTTCTTTTGCAACGTTTATTTCGACATGTTGTGAGGAATACAGGGGGAATCCCGGGGTGAATACAACACAGCTCTGCTCCAGCCTCGCCTGCTCCTTGCGGGGTCGCAGGTCTGATTGTCCGGCTGATTTCGGCACACACCGAACCTCGTGGCCCGTGCTGCCTGAATCAGGGGGCAGGCTGCTCTCCTTGGGTGCTGACACACCTGGAGCAGGTTGTGTGGCTGCACTCCTCGTTCATTTTTCATCCAGTGTCTCTCAGTTTTCCTTTTCTAGGACGGGGTTGAACACCCCGAGGTGTTGGGTGAACCGAAACCGCCTCGTGCCTCTGGATGTCCCTGCCAGAGCTGGAGCTCCCCCTGCCCCTTGGACTCTCCTTGTCCTAGTTAGGCAGGAGAAGCAGCTGCTGTGTACACTGGGATCACACAAAGTACAGCACTGATCTAGTTGTTTCCACTTTGATATGACACTTTTCAGATCATTGTTACACTGGCTACGTGTAATCCCATGATCTATAAAGGCTACAGAGGGTGAGTCCTTGAAAAAGTGTGTTTTTCATGAATTTAGGATAATGCTGCCTGCTTTGATCTAACTGCTCATGTTACAGTGAATTCCCAGGTTTCCTGAGAGCCAGATGTGTGCAGGTGCTGTAAGTTTGCAGAATTTGCAATTGTTGGCAGTGAGAAATTTTTTGTCGAATAATTTATTTCTATTTAGGTAACCTTTAGCTCCTTATTGAAGAGAAGTGGTAAATTCTTCATGGGCTGTATGTTTACTTTTCTCAGTACTTCAGAGACTGCCAAATAGCTGAGAAGAGAAGAGAGTGTCTGTCTCCCATTACTCTGTTGAAAAGGTTTAGGAACTCCTACTCAGGAGGAAGTGAAGACCCTTTAATTTGATCACAGAGAAAACGGAGGTTTCCTGGTCTAATTCATATGAAGCACACAGAAAAAATTCAGTGAGAGAAGCATAAAGTTAATCAAAGTCAACTGAGGTTTAAAGAACATGATATCTTGGCAGTTTTGAGGTTAATTAAGCACTGATGATGTAAAACATCATTAGTGGGTTCTCCCTTCAGCATTTTAAGGTCGAGATTGAATTTTAGAAGCAGTGTTTTAATGGAAATATTCTGGGTCAGGCAGGAGGAAGAGCAGACTCATCTTCTTGACCCTATGAAGAGGTTCCTTTGCAACTGATCTGTGTGGTTCTTCTGAAGTAGTTTATTTAGCAGACATAAGGTATGTTAGTTTTAATACGGATCTTTTGAACCTTCCTCGGACAATGACTCAGATTTTCCTAAAGAAAAGCAGCAGGAATCCTAACTTAGGTTTCTAGAAATATATTCAGTTTATTCTAATTGTGCATCATGTGAATTAGTTATTAAATCCAATGGGTAATTGTATGTTTTAATGTTGTACATACATCTTAAGAGGCAATTACGTGGCAATGAGAAAGAAAAAGCAATTCTTGACCTCTTTTCGCAGATTTTACAGTCAGTACCAATGATTGTATGCCTCCTTGGTGAGCTGAGGTAATCTGAAACGTGGAGTGAACATCACTAGGTTTAGAAAGCAAAAATGTTCTGGAATGAGACTCGATCAGCATGTCAGAGTGACTGTTGAAATGGCACCAGAGTGTAGGTAGCAGTTCTAGGTGACGTCAATAGAAGCTGTCAGCAAAAAAACCCAAACAACCCACGAAAGAAAACACAGGATGATGGAAGAGTTCAGTAAAATCATTCCCAACACATTGTCAAGGAATGTTGGATTTCATTTATTTTCATTTTCTTACAGATTACAATTTTTTCTAAATTGAGTGGAGATTTTAATTTTAAGATTATTTCCGGGCAGACCAGGACACAGAGACAGATGGAACAATTCAGTACAAGCTCAAATAAAAGTGTTAATCTTGAATATGGATTGAAGTTTTTATTTATTAGTAAACAGAATCAGTCCTGTGAAATACAGGATTGATTGCCTGGATCAGACAAATACCATAATTTTTCCTGTATTTATTTTTTTTAAAAGCTATCCATATTTTTGTACAAGCAACCAATAATGAACAACAGGTGAGTTTGGTTTTGGGCAGGGCTGGGTGGGAGTCAGGGACGTGCTTCCCATCCTCTGTCATTTAGTGGTGACTCATCTGGACTTCTCATCTTGGTCCCAACGTCACTGAAGTGAAAGAACTTTGTTCCTAACTTTGCAATTTGATCAAGATGTGAGGCATTGTTGTCTTTTCTGTTTTCCATCTTTTATTGTTCTCTGTGTCCCTGTGCTCTTGTCTGTTCTCCCTAGACCTTATTAAGACCCATTTTAAGCAGAAAATTGACTTAGAGAAACTGATCTTCTAATTTGAGGAAGCCAGTGTAGATGTTAGATGGCAATGCCTTTTAATGTTTCACATAGTGGTGTATGTAATTAATATAAAGGGTTTATATAATACCATACTAGTGCTATAAAATTAAAAATAGTATTTGCTGTCTCATTTCTTATGAGCCATGCTTTTTTTGCCTTCTGGACCTGGTAGAAGCTGAGCAAATACTTTAATCTGTGCACAGTGACTACCTCATCTTCTGTCTGTGCACTTATGATCCACGCAGCGCTCCACAACGTGCACAATTAACTGGGGGGATTCCTCCTCACCTACAGCCTTTTGCCTTTACCATCACTGACTTTCATCTCTCTTCATATTTCCCCTCTATTTAGCTGTGCAGGCTTTTGGTTTGTTCTTTTTTTTGATAACAGACTGAGCAGCATTTTTTGCTCTGCTGAGCGAAAGCAGAAGAATTACATGTTATGGGAAACCACCAGGAAACCACATGCCCTTATTTGTTTGGATTTTCCATTCTTTCCGTTTCAAGGTAAGTGGGAATTATGTTTTGAAACGGGTGATTCAGAGGTGTAATCATTCCAGTTTGGCAGTGATACCAAACCATAGTGTCACATCCTTTAAATACAGCACAGAATTCGCTGGCATAAAGAAAATGGCCTTGATTATATCACTGAAACTTCCCTGGTCTTACCAGAGCTCTTCATTTTGTAACATTCTCAGTTTCCTCTTCTAGTGGTTCCATATATTCATGTAGCAACAAAGGCAACAAATCAGACTAAATAAATTTAGTTTGTTGTGCAAATATACTTTACTTCAGAGCAAAGGGAGGGACACAGGTGGATAGGCTGACTCACTGCAAGAAGATTTCTTCTCATTTTTTCCCCATGCACGCAGTGCTGCAATGGCAGAACTACCCCTGATTTTATTCCTGCAGGAGCAGAGCATCCTGCCAAATTACTGTATCCATGCATCAAATGATGATTTTCCCAGCTACCTTTTCTTGCTTTGTTCCATTCCATTGATTTATTGATGAGATGTAAAGCTTTTAGAACTGCAGATGCAGTTACCTTGGGAGCCTCTATTGCCAGTGAGCTGTTCACCTTCCAGAGAACACAAACTTCTTTCATTGCTTCGCCTTCCATGACCAGTGAAAAGATCAGAACTTGGCAGGTGGCACAGCTTTCTGAAGGCTTATTTTTTTGCCATAAATGCTTAATGTAACTGTATTTAATTGCTCCTGTTAAGCTTTTTTTTTAAGTGGAAAGTGAGATGGATCTCACAATGATGGATGGGGACAGGATCTACTGTGCCTTTTCGGGACACAAATGCATTGCTGCTTCATCCTCACTCGCCTGTCTGTGGTGTTTGACCAGCTGGGCTGTTCTCTGCTGGAAGCACTAGATCAACAAATGCTAATATTGACTCTCTTCCTGCCTTATGGGGCTTTGTCTGGAAAGGCTACTGAGATTTAAATGTTGAAGGCACAGAACATCGTTCAAGATACGGGTACATTTGACCACTGGGGGAAAAAAAATTAAAAAAAGACAATTCAAAATCTCAGCTGAAAAGCAGAATGGTTTCTGTTCTATTGCAGGGCCATTTGGGCTGCCTGAAAAACACTTGTAAAACCTGCCTGGTGCTTCAGACCTGTCCCTTTCCTCACAAAACACGGAGCAAGCAGTGCTGAGGCCACAGATGAACTACTGGTGCTGCTTCTGTGCACTGAACTGCACTGGGGAGGCAGCCCTTATATATCTCTCTTTAAAACAGGCTAACATGGTTTCTCTTCCAGAAATGTGCAAGAATAAATCACCTTAAGTAACGGCATAGTTTTCAACTTTAATTTTTTTAAGTGCCCAAATACTCTGAATTATTCGCTGCTGTTGTTTAATAAATAATTCCTTTAATTTTGAGTTGCCTACTTTGCTTGCTGAAATTCCTGTTTACTGGAATGAGTGAAATCCCTTTGCAGGTCTGGCTCCTGCTGTTTAACCTTCCCTCCTCCCTTTCTTAACGTGGCTGTCACTGTGAAATGGCAGCTCTTTCTGGAGTGCAGAAAAGGTTATTCCGTGAAATATTTGAAGGCGTCATAACTTGAGGAAAGCCACGAGGTAAGGCATGGGAGAAAAACGTGTCTGAAGAATGGCATTGTGACAGAAGAACTGTGCATCCTGTGGTTGTGCATGAGGTCTGGGGGGGTGGGAAATGTGATTGCATAGTTAGAGCGTGTATCGTGATACAGGAGCTGCAGTAGGCAACCTGGAGTCTGGCATTTCTTAACCTCTGTGTGTGGCTCCCCTCCTGGTGTCACCTAACGAGCAACAGAATGATGATACAACAGATGTTTGATTTGAATGAAGTCCAGGGTTCTTTCCAGTAAATCTAACTGCAGTGAAGAAAGGATAAGTTTTCATAACATCCAGCACAAAATGCTTGTCTATGTTGCCCTCTTTCGTATCTACACTGTTTGCTGATTGCCTTCCAGTGCTCTCAGCTAACTTCTGTCCTGGCGTTTTTGTTAAAAAAAACACATGTTTTGAGGATTAAAGGCAAACTATCAAAGCAGCAAAGTGTGGATTCTCAGCTGGATAAACTGCCGGGTCGGTTTTCAAGTGGAGGTTTGTGCAAACACGGGCGGAGAACCCGCAGGACACTTGAAACTTTCAGACCTCCCCGTTGCCCGGTCCGAACAAAACACTTGGGCACTGCCTGGCCTGAGCTCTTTGGCAGCTCTGTCAGCAATGCCAGACATGGAAGTACCAGGGGGGGAAACAGGAGGTTGGGTTTAACTCGTGTCGTGCAAAGTTGTTTGCGGAGACAAAGGTCTGTTCAGCCCCTCACTGTGCTTGAGTTGCTCCACAAGGACCATATTCCAGAACTTCTGCCCTGTTCTATTTGTTACTCTGTTGAACTGGGGTGTCTCACTTTAATTCCAAGGTTCTAATCCTATTTTCAGGTGATAAAAACCAATATGCACCATCCATGTCTTGTACTTCTCCTCCAAGGCCTCAAAATGGTTCTTTTTTTTACAGCTGCATAACCAAAGCTCTCAAGTTTTCATTATTTGCCAAAGACCAAACTGAAGCTTAGGGAAAGAGTCTTGGTTTCTTGGCTGTAAGCTGAGTGTCCTCTCTGATGAAATCATTGCAATGGGAAAAGAATTCTACAAGACAGATGCTAAAATAGAGTGTCTGAAGATAGTCCCTGAGATAAAGAACAACTGTATTGTATTCCCTTCATAGGAAAAGGTCAGTAGTTGGAAATTAAATATGAAGTCACAGAATTGTTTCCAACTTTAGCATTTAAAAGCCTTATTTTCCTTTTCACTTAGGTAATGGTTTGGGTTTTTTTTTATGCCATTGCTGTTGCTATAACTTCTGGCTTACCTGGCAGCTCCTGGCAGAAATTTCCTCAGTTTAAAACTCAGGGTTTTCAAAATGTTATGGATGTGCTAAAAGGTGCATTTGCTTGATTTCAACCTCTATAACAACTCAGTGTATTTGTAATTAAGTGAAAAAAACCCCTATTTATGGAATCAAGAACTAAATGAGAGCTTGAAGATGATAATTTTTGCTAATTGATTTAATTTTAGCTCCCTCTCTGAGTGTTTTCTCCTCTCTAGCTTTCATGCAATAGTATTATGTTTATTCCTGTTACACTGAATCTCTAATGTGTTTTCTCTCCACCTAAATGAAAGATCATTAAAATGGAGCAGAAAACTCAAGATGTGCTCCTGCTGCCTGTTGGGTAAAACTCTGCAGAGGTTTTTGGTTCCCTTCTGCTTGCTTTTGTGCTTTGGAGACAAGAACTGTCTGATCCACATCTACCTAATGTTTTGATTTCACATCCTTACGAACTTCCAAGTTGTCTGTGCTTTTGTGGGCTGTTGTAGAGAGACTTCATTCCTGCAAGAGCTCCAAGCAGTTAATTTTTTAGCCCAGTATTTGAATTCTTCCCCACGAGGCTGATCAATAACTACCTTGTCAACAAAAGCGTGAGCCAGCTTTGGAAAGAGTTCTCATAACGTTGGGATGTTTTAAAACGTAGAATAGTTGGGATGGTTTACACCACAGTTTATATGCACTACACTCAACTGCATTTATAATTAGAAAGCCAGTTAGGAAAAGGGGCATGCTGTTAGAGGGAATTACACTTAAAAAAAAGAGAAAAGTTAGAGGAGAAGTTCTGAAATGTGAAACATCCACCCCAGCCCAAGATGCCACAGCAGCAGAGGAGCACTGGCATCTCCCTGTGGCTGTGTGACCATGACCTCATCTTGCAGTAATTCTCTCTTGTTGGAAAAAGCCCCATGACTAAAGAGTGGAATAGTGGGAGGGCGAGGGTGGAAGTTCTGGGGAGCTCCTCGTGTGGGGTTGACAGAGCTCGGCCTCGGCACCGATGTCACCGCCGGTGGGTCACTCAGGAAAACACCAGCAGAGCCAGCTGGAGTGTGAGTGTGTGTGTTTGTGTGTGTGTGTGTGTTAGACTTTCAGTGCTAGCAACAATTGCCTCCCTGTTTTATATAACAATTGATTTGCAGGATGAAAATTAGCTGCGGTTAATGGCTTGCTCAGTAAATAGCCTGGAGGGTCCTGGAAGAGTCCTAGTTGTCCAGCAGCAAAACTCTACTACAGGAAACATCTTTACCATTCTCAGCTCTGCCACTTTGGTGTTTTTTTTTAATTTTACTTCAGGGTAATGTGAAGAATTCTCATAAATCAGTAATTTACTCTGTTTGCTCAGTTCTCTTCCTGTGGAGGAGATCAAGTGGATAGTGTGTCCTTGCTTTTGCAGTAAGATCAGTTTATAGATTGGCAAGTGTTGCCTTTCATGGCATAAGATTTGGTATTTAGCATTTTCTCCCTTTTCTTCATCCTTACCCAGTCTTCAGAATTAACTCTGGTTTGTGAGCTGTGTCTAGGGTGGTCAGTATTTAGGTGACTCCTAAGCAGGTCTGTGACTAGCACATGGTATGAGTTGATGGAGCTGTACTGAAATTTCCATGATGATGATGATGATGATGTTTAGAGTCCTGCTTTATTTTAGCTTTTGCAGTAGTTGATGCAATAGATGTCACCTCAGTTAGTAAGGCAATGGTTAATAATCTTTGAAGTATTTTTATGAAAAGTAACTTCCCAGACTGGATTCAACAATACTCTGACAGCAGCATTCCTGATTAAATGGGAATCATGCTAGATTTGATTATTGATAACTTTTTCCAAAAAAAAACCCAACAAACCCAGCCAAACACAAACAAAACCAAAAAAACCCCTTTGAATAGGAGTGTGGAGCCTCTTGCTGGGATCTTTAAGATGTCATTTTTTTCAGTGATGTTGTCCTGGAGGTTGAATAGTCCGAGGGTTTTACAGGATCAGGCTCCTTGCTGAGGTTGGTACATTTTATACTTTGAAATTATGGTTTGCTGAGCTGACTTACCTGCAGTTTTGTTTTAAAAACCTGACCCTGTATGCATTTATATTGTCTTTTCCTGGCAACAAAGTTGACACTGGTCAACATTGATGAGAAGAGCAGATGAAAGCTGAGGTGTGAGGGGGGATGTGCTGATGCTGCTGCAGAGTGTGAAGGTTTAAGAGAACATTTCTCAGCAGGAGGATTTGGCTGCATCCAGACAAGATGGCCAATGCCCTTTGCCAGATTTATAATCTCAATTTTTATGATAATATGAAATATGGAATAGAAAGAGTTGTTTTGGCAAATGAACTGTTTGGGTTGTTTTTTAATTTAATTTTTTTATTTTTTATTTTTTATTTATTTAACTGCTTCAGGAAGAGAGACACAATCATTGCACAAAACCAGCCATTGTGTAGGCTGTAGAAGAACTGGCCCTACTGCAGTCTGGTGGGCAAAATGAGCAGCATATTGAAAAAATTACCCCATTACCTCAAGTAACACTCTTTTATTGTCCACATGATGGTTGTCACAGTGGAAAACAGGAGCGTGGCACAGTAGAATGGTCATATTGAAGGTCTGAGGGAGACAAAATTGCAAGTGGAGTTGCTTTGTTTTGCCCTTTATTTCCTCTTAGAAAATGTAATTAAGAAAAAAATGTGATTATTTTTATTTTATTTTATTTTTTAAACCTAGCCCTCTCTATGCCAGCAGGAGGTGTTTGTTATTAATTACAAATACTGCAGACTGGCTTTTTTTCTAACAACCCTAGACAATCACAGCATGGTTTGTTTCTGTTCCAAGGTTTTAGAATCATTCCAAGTTTTCTCAGCCTGGAAGAAGCATTAACTGGTTTTCCTACAACATCCATGCATTAGGAAGTTGAGTGGAATGTAGGAATTTCCCAGCTAGAACTGAATACTGGACACTTAAACTGGCGTGGAACTTCTGAGCCGTGGTGTGCTGCGTTCCTCAGGGACTAAAGGAGACACAAATAGGATGGAAAGTGGTCACTCCATGCAAATTAAATACAAAGAAAGGTGAAGAAGAGGTAGAAGAAGAGACTGTCCCAGGTATTTTATTTCACTGGATTATACACCATGCACTGAAGAGGAGATGGCAGTGTGTCAATACTGTCAGCCTGTCGTGAGTGTGAAGCTTTCAATTCCAAACTGATCACCAGGAAGAAATTCTGGACGTTGTCTGTTTATGGTTTACCTCCAACTGCTTCTTCCTTTCAAATTATTTTTCTCTTTTTTTTTAATTTTTTTTAAAAAGGGTCATTTCATTTATGCAAAGAGTGACTCTGCAAATGATTCTTTATTTCTTGCTCTTATTTGCATGGGAGCATAAACAGTGCTATTAGCTTGAAAAAGGACAGTCATGTCAAATTAAGTGTGGGTTTTTTAGGATGAGGCCTAGCTACAAAGTTTTACCATGGTTCTTAATCCATACAACTGAACACAAGTGGTGTATTATACCTGAAAAACAGGACAATTCCAGAGTGGCTTTAAGAATAAATCCTTCCCCTTTTTATTTAAACCAGGAGGGTGATGGTCTCTGTCGACACATGTTGGATTTGGGTACATTTTCTGCTCTGGACCACCTCATGTTCTTTCCTGAGAGCCAGGAGCGAGTGATCTCATGTGGTGGCTTTCCAGAGGGTGCTGATGAAGGATTTGCTGCCAGGTGCTCAGCGTGCTCCTCTCTATCAGTTGTGGCTGAGGACGCGCTGCATTCTCTGGGTTACAGAGTTTACAGTTCAAGGTGGCATTGCCCAAAGAAATAATCCAATAGAAAATAAACAGCACTGGTTTAGTTCGAGGATGCCCTGAATTAGCTGGGCTTGCTTTTCTTTTTTTTTTTTTTAACTTGGGAATATCAAAGTCTGCATCTGGAAAATATCAACATGACATATAAATACTGTCCACTGACTTCACAGAACGGTCTTCATATAAAACTTGTGGGAAATCAGTTTTATGTTAAAGGAATAAGGATCTAAAGTCTCCTACTGACTTAAGAGCTCTCTGGAGCAGTGACTACCTCTGCTTTCCTTCTTGTAACACGCCACGGCCTCTGTTTCCAAACTCGGCATTGTGGCCAATTAATTATTGTGGAGTTTCCTGATAAAGCCTCAAATAGGCTAATCCTTGGATATAATGCTGGGTATTACTGACAGCATCCTTCATTCCTGAAAGCCTCAGGATGTGCTTTTTCATTTCTTTTTTTTTTTTTTTAAAGAAAAAACCAGATCAGAAATGTGAAATGTGGTAGGTTGTTACTTTTTTTTTTTTTTAATTTATTTTTTTTTATTAAATTGTGCATATGAAGCATCTGGGAATGAAGAAAGGGGCATATTTTCAGCTTTAAATTTTTCAGCAAGGTAACAACTTACAGGGAGTGTAACCACATTAAAAAAGAAATCTTTCCTCTTATCCTCTGGGGATGTAGATCAGGGGAACAGAGTCCCTTGGAGGACAAGAGATGGGTTAGAGAATACAGAGTTAAAGGTGTTCTGCTATTCATGGTCAGGTGTGCCAGGGCCCAGTGCTTGGGAAATGCCCTCCCTGTGGCTGTGGCTTTTTTTTCTTTATGTGTAAATGGCAGCCCTGCTTTCTTTCATACCATTCATCTTCCACAGCAGAAGAATATTAGGAAGTGCAGGGCTGCTTGGGATTCTGTTGTTCTGGCTGAGATGCAGAACAGCAAAATCCTTGGGCAACAGAGCTGATGACGCTTCTGAAAAAATAAGGGTGCCAGTCCTTCATCTCCAGTGGTTAAGGGCAGATATCCACACAATTACTGCAGGGAAACCAACACTCTATATTCAAAATGCAAAAACATGTCGACGTGCTCACTGCTTACTTTAGCACAGTGACTAGTGGCTACACTATACCTGCCCTACAGGAATGTGCAAATTCACATGCTCATGAACAGATCTGAGCTGTTTCCTTGCAGCTTGGTGGAGGATTTTGCTAAGAGAGCTCTCTCCACGACTTTCAGTGTTTCGGGTTCAAAGCTTCTTCACCCGGTTGCCCGTGGAGTCATGTTTGGTGCTGCAAAAAAAGGCTGTGTGACAGTTTGGGCTTCTCTGAGCCTTGACTGCCCCAGTCCTTCTTCATAAGTCCTTGTTAGACTATCCCAAAGGGTTTATTTGTTGTACTGATAGCTCAGTACTGTCTTTTTATGTCTATGCTGTGCCTCTCTAAGGAGGTTTGTCCCGTTCCTCCAGGTCATTCCTACTTTGTGCTGCTGAAAGATCGATCCAGCTGCTTAGATACCAAGCTGTGCCCGGGTGAGCATGATAACAGCTTTGTGAATGTCCCAGTGAAACATGAAAATGAAGTTCCCATTAGTTCACATCAGAGCAAGCTGGAGCTGTGTGTTGAACAGGACAGAACGGCCTCACTGCACAGTTCTCACACAGCACAGGGACAGTCTGCGGCGGCAGATGGATGAGGGGAGCTGGGATAGATTTCCAGCAAGGGAGTAGAAAATCAGTTCAGCTGGGGTAATAAAGACAGCAGCAAGTAGACAACACTGTAAAATTCAAGGTTTAAAGATCAGAAAAATGAAAGGACATTTGTAGTGGCTCCCTGTCAGTGCATTACCAGGACAGTTGTTAAATCCCATTTTTGTGTCACTGAGCTTCACACAGTAAAGGAATTACAGCAGAGGGGGCTGATCTCTGTCAATACCTCTGAGCAAGGTAAATGATTAAAATTACCTTGTGATTAAAATGATGAGATTTTTTTCTTTTTCTTTTTTTTTTTTCCCCTTAGATCTTAGGGAAAAGAAACTTAGTAAAACCTGCTCCCTCCAAACTAGATTTTACTGTGCTGTTTCTTTAATCTTGAAGTCTGCTTTGGAAAGAAAATAGGTTGCTGAATGAGGTAAGCAAGTTATCCTTGAGATGCCACTTTTTCAGCATAACCTTTTTTAAAATTATTTTAAACTTATAATTAAAATACATTTCTGGACTTGCACTCCGAGGCCAGCGTGGAAGAGCTTCAATGAGCAAGCAAGGGTGTCTATCAGCTGTGACCTCAGTGATGTTGCAACATTCCTGCTGTAAAACCCAGATGCTGTCCTAGGTGATAAATGCATCTGAGTGGTAGGAAAATATTCAGCTTGTCTGGGGAAGAGCAGCTTAGCCAAAATGTTGAGTAACTAAACGGGGCAAACCCTGACTTTCGGAAAACCAGGACGAGGAGAAGGTGCAAAGGCATCACCTCCTCTCAGAGGAGATTTTCCAAAAATCAGAGGAATGAACTGGGATCTAATCTAAAAATGTACTGGTTTTAATGACTGCTAAGTATCAGCATTTTTGTTCTTGGCATTTTGGGTGGCTGGCACATCAGCTAGACCTTCCAGCTCAGGACACCGATTCTCCTGAGCTCAGAGCGACGTCTACAGATGCATTTTCTCAGCCGCCCTGTTGCAGTGTGAGAACAGATTGCTGCTGGAACTTGATCCAGTCCAGGAGCTGCTGTGAGAGGGAGAGCTCTGCTGTGGAGCTGGAGAGAGCCTGGGTTCAGCTTCAAGAAGCTGTTACTGGCCCATGTCACAAGTTCCGTGTTTGTTCGCCCGTGAAAACTTTGAGATTCGCCAAAGTTTTCCCCCGGAGACCTTCAGTTTGAAATAAGTGTTTTGTGATCATCCATCTTTGAGATGAATGATAGTATTTCTGGGCAATAAAGTACTGTTTATGCCTAAGCTAAAAACAAACCCAAAGTATAAACCCAGTGTTTTCATGAAGCACCGTTTAGGATGCAGAAGTACAATGTTGATGTGTCGAACGCCCAATATTTTCACACATCTGGGCAAGGCTCAGGTGCTGTCTGGGCCTGCAGTTTGTTGACTTGAAGGGAAGACTCTTTGCATGAATATGTGGCAGAGTTTTCACGCTGCTGGCTTTGGTCTGGGAGAAGCCTGGCTGAACATTCCTGCTGAGCTTCTTGGTGCTGGGGAATATCTGTCTATGTTATGAACTTTTAGGGGATACAGCTGAGTCCCCACAGACGTTTGTCTTCCCAAAATGGGGCTGAGGTGGAATATAGGTGCCTTCTTCAGAACCCTGTAGATGGTTATACCTGCACCTTTCAGTTTCCTCCTCCGGGTTTGTTGCTCAGACAGGAGGCATTGACTGCCCTGGACTGGATCTGTTCCTTGTGACCATCATTTCTGGAGCAAGTTTGTTTGATTAGCCAGATAAAGTAGCATTGCTTCTCCTCCAGGTTATGAAACTAGACAGATAACATGTGGAGTAACTTCAGGGCATGACTCCAAGGGACCTTGGCTGCATCGAGTGCAGGACATTACTGATGTGTCCTGGAATTTGGTTTAGGGCAGCTTTTGGGAGAACTTACCAAAGCTGATGTCTGAAAACTGATTCTGTGGACAAGGAGTATGCACCTCATGTGCTGTTCCCCTCAGAGCAGCAGTCACCTCTGCCTTCACCTGCTGCACCTCCTGTTCCTCTTGTCCTCCTCAGTTTGGGACAGTCTTCTCTGCTTTCTCAACACAACTTATCCTTCCGTGGTCAGAGCCTGCAGAGAGTCCTGCCACAGCCCTCCTGGTTGTGCCTTGCCCTCAGTGACAGTGTTGGAGGACAGATAAGGGCGTTCTGAAACGAGATGGATCCATCTGCATCTCCTTAGACTGCTTTCCAAAGGTCTCAGTCTTTATACCATCACTTCCTAGGAATTCCTTTCCTTTGAATGGATTTTATTATGCAGCCCATGTGTGGGGAGGTTTTCTGAAGGCTCTTTCCTGGAACTCATCCTGGCTACACAAGAAGCCAGTTTCATAGTTTGCTGGTTGGTTTGGATCCACTCTGGTGGGTCTAATTCTTTCCATGATTGTGGAAGGAGCTTTGACAAGTAACTTGGGGAACAGTGTTGTAAAGTCTTGCTTTATGTGTTAAGAACTTAATCCAGTGTAGTACATGCTTGTTTTTGGCTATGTTTTAAAATTAATATATACTTGATGCTTTGATGAAGAAATCATAGAATATGCTGAGTTGGAAGGGACCCATCAGGATCATCAAGGGTTTTGCTGCCCGTGTCCCTGGGCTGAGGGACGTTCTCCGTGCACATCCATCCATCCCCTGCCTTCCTACACGTCTGTAGCCACAGAAAGAAGGACAGCCTGGGTATCAGAGGTGCTGGGTGTGTGAAATGGTGAGAGCCCCACAGCGCTGGGCTGTCAGAGGTACAGCTGCTATCAGTGAGAGTTTAAGTGATTAGTTTTTATTTGTGGAATAACTGAGAGGTGGGGAAACACGATCCTCAGCTATCAGGTTGAGGAAGGAGGAAGCTAGCCTGTGGTTAATACCAGTGAATCAGGAGCTTTTCACATTTAAAATACGATCAGACCCCAGTTTTCGGAACTTAATAAATAAACTCTGTAAAGGAGATTATGATAGTTCTTACAGCGATGAATAATTTCGTGCTTCTGGCTGGATGAGGCCTGCAGCTGTGATCTGTGTGTCCTGGAACTCTGAATTCAACTCCACCGAGGGGAAAAGCTCTTCTGAATCATTTAGTTTCTTCTCAACAGCAAAGCTGTTGTGTGGAGAAACACATGTTGCCTGTTTTCCCACTGTATTCTACTTTTACTACTATAGTTGTTTACTATATACTTGTTTCACTGCTCATGGTTTATTATGGGCTGTCCAGCCTGCAGCTATTGGTATTAAAAATAAACTGGATTTCACCTACTTGCTCCTTAGCTTGTCCCTTACTCTTTCCATCCCTTCATCTCAAATAAATAATTAATTTTCTTATTTTGAGCCAAGTTTGTAGATACGACCTGATTTTATAAGAATGTAGGTTCTTCTTGAATGTGCCAAACTAAACTGGGCAAGGACTGGAAAAGCTTAGTCTGAACTAAATGTTTGTCTGCAGACTTGCACTGGGAAAACAGAATGTATAAATTATATCTGCTGTACTTACAGTTTTTTGGTTTCAGTTTGTGAAGGGGAACCACAAAAAGCAATTGCTCAAGGAGCATCTGCCGTGGTGTAAAGTGGCCAGATGGAGATCGCCACAATTTAATACCAGGATCTTGGCAAGGAGATGGTGTGAAAGCTTCTCACCTGTTACCGTGGCAGACTCAGTTGGCTTTGCTTAAATTTCCCTTTAAAGTTCAGCTGGGGGTTGTTTAAGCTGTGGTGTCTCTGCAGGGAAGCAGGTAAGAAATGCTCTCCTGACCTGCTATTGCTGGAGACCAGCTTGGGGCAATATTCTCAGTTGTTTTGTCTACATTAAACACTCGAGATACTTGACTGATTTTTTGGCATTGTTGCTGTTTGGTTTTGTTTGATGGTTTATTTGTTTTTATTGCTGTTGTGTTTTTTTGTTGGTTTTGTTTTTGTTGATGGTCGACTACAGAAGTACATTTTAATTGTAACAAAACTTGTGTAATGTGTGTACCCATACAAAGCTATCAGATATTTAGTTCTTTTAAATTGGTGAAAATACCTCTTATTAACTTCTGGACTTAGGTACTGGTATATATTGTTCTACAACCATTCATGATTAAAATGGCTCCATATATGAGCTGTATCTTTTTGATGGAGTGGATGGGTGAAAGATTTGTTTATGGTAAGTAATAAGAATGAGAGTATGAATTTTACAGACCAAATATTAATGGAGTTAAAATGTAATTTTGAATGCTCATAACTAGTCTGAGATGGTGCCATTTGTCTCAGCTGGAGCAGATGGTTTGGATAGATCACCATTTAAAAACTGAATTCACAAGGCATTTATTAAGTCCTTGAAGAATCCAGTAATTCTTTCCACTGGTACTTCTGAAATGTCCCAGGAGAAAAATTCTGCATCTATCAAATTGCAGCTCCATGGAAAAATTAAAAGATTAAAAAGTGACTTGCTGTTAACGTGGTCTAATAGCTAAACATTTTTAATTTGATCCTGCGCTCCTTTTGGTAAAGTAAGAATCTTTTCTTTTGACAAAATGTGGGAATGGAAAAGAAGTGAAAGCAAATTCTCAGCTTTAACAATGAGGTTTTATGATGCTCTCAAAAATCAGATCACTGCCTCATAAAAAGATAATGGGAAATGTCTTCTCTTATTTCAGAGAAGCAAGCCATTATCCAGAATGTTCTTTTTTTCACCTTGCTGTTAAAGCTGATTTTTCACTAAGTGCTAAAAAATCTTCTGTAGCTATTCAGCAGTTCCCTAATTCCCTAATCCTGCAGACGTTTTGTGCATATGTAACCTCAGGCATTTCACTGGAGCTGTGCCTTGAAGGCTTAGGGATGGCTTTGGAATCTTTATATCCTCTTAGAAGTGTCTGTTCTTGAGGCTTTCACTTCCTCCATTTTCATTTCTCTAGGTGCTGAATTGAGAGGGATTGGTTTCGTTTCACTGCTTGAATTTTAATTCAGGTGCGAGTCCTTATTTTAAAATATTCTTTAGACTGGGGAATGAAAGGTTTTGCAGCCTGTTTTAATTTTCCATCTTTGCTTAAATGGTCATTTTGGCCCTCATTTTCCTAAGTCCTTAAGCAAACCGTGCAACGAGGAAAAAAACAACACCCCAGTAATTTGAAGCTTTCAAAACAATTCTATGTAAAGATTTTGTTGGTACCTTGACAGTGCCAAATAATTTCTTCTTGCTTTCTCAATGAGCTTTTCAAAAACATATGGTACATTTGTTCCACTACTTCAAGTTTTTCCCTAGGGCAAGTTTTTCCACTGGTTTAAGTGGCCATTTTTCTTGAGAATAGAGCTGCAATTCTTGATTTTGTTATTTAAAGTAATTATGGTGATTTGAAATCTTGTTCTTTTTGTTGTTGTTGTTGTTGTTCCTGTGAAATTTATTGGTAGCTGCATTCTGTACCTCATTCAAAGACCTTTGTTCCTTGTTTGCAGAGGTTTTATGACCACACTGTTACTCTTTGAGAGAGGTACTATTTTAATCCATCTTTACTGCTGTCTAGACTTCCAGTCTGTAGTAATAAATATATTCTCTCAATATTCCACGTACAGCTTGATATTTCTTCCTGTAACCTGCTTGTGACTTGATTTAAGGTTATTGTTGTTACATCATGCAAAATAAACCAGCTATATAAAAGAAGTTCTCAGTCTTTGTTTGAAAATATCCTGTGTGTAAAGACTGTGCAGTCTGTAATACCAGATTAATTAATTAAAACATAATTAGGAATAGGACACAAAGGCTGTTTGAGTTACTGACTTGGCTCCTCGATTTTGTGTGGTGCATCCTATTACTGCTGACACTGGTAATGTACTTTTAGTGCAGCAACAAACAGGAATGGAAAAGATAAATCTAGATTCACTTCTTTTCCTTGATAAAGGCAACTGAACCAACAGCTTTCCTGGAAAAAAGCTCAAGGAAAGTTAATTTTTCTGTAAAGATGAGCTCCTTTTTGGGAAAAAAAAAAAAAAAAGTAAATGTAACGAAGCATAAATTACAGTTCAGTGGTTAAGGTAGTGGGAGACAGGGGCACAGTCACTGCTTTAAACATTTCTGTAATGCCCTCAGTTTAGAAAATGTTCTCTCTGAAACTCTCCACTGTCAATAAACCTGTGTCACCATTTGACTTTGCAGCCCTATCAGGAATTTCCCAGATTCTTTGAATTGTTACAGTTTTGTAACATTCGCAGTAATTTATGGTTTGGGGTTGAATGTTACAAATAGTTTTCCTCAGAGTGTGTGTGTGGGAAGGAGCAAATTAGGGTGTGTAACATATTTCTAATACACTGTGGTCAAAGTACCTGTGTTACCACACAGAAGATATTAGAATTTCTTGTGTTATTCACCTACTGCATTTTTTATAGTGTGACAATTTTGTGAATTGTTGTGCACAGTCAGATTCCTGTGTTAATATCCTTATGGCTGTGGCTGCACTTCAGCCAAGCAATTCTCTTAAAGAATAGGAAATATATAATTTTCATCCTTAAAATGTACTGATTTACTGTTAAAAAAATGGGAAGAAAGCCAACCAAAACCTTTTAATGACTTTAAATTATATCCTTAACATTAGCATGCTACCCAGTAGCTTTATTCTGCTGTTAGTGCAGGATTGGGAGGAACTAGGAGTTCAAATGATTTATCCAGATCTCAAATCAGAAGGGTCTGAAATAAGAAAGATAGATGGAAAGAGGAACTGATGGGGGAAAAAAAGGGAAAAGACGAAAGAGGAGATCAAGCTGTGAAAGACAAGTGGTGGCAAACCTTCCACACAGGGTTTTTTGTGCTGCCCAAGGCATCAAAGGTGTCGAACAGGGGAAAACGGAGAGGCCCTAAAATTTGCACAGAATGAAACATTCTGAAGAAGAAAGATGAGAGGATGCAATTCAAGGCAGAAATCTTTGTTGAATCATTAATCAACTTGATGGCAAAGGGAAGAAGCAGTGGGAAGTTGTGAAAACCCGTGAGAGAGCTTTAGAACAGTGAGGAGGTATGTTCTGAGTGGGGCTCCAAGGAGCCACTATATTTAGAAAAGAGGCACAAAAACCAAAGTTATTGCAACGTGCAATAATTTAAATATGAATCACAGCTCAAAAGAGGCAAAGCACTTCCCTTACTGGGGGGAGAAAAGGGAGGGACTGAGGAAGAAATGAGAATGAGGCTTCGGGAATGACTTGGGAAAGCTGGCCTGCACTGTTTCCAACAGTCCTGGGGGTTCATGGGGATAATGGCAGGAGTGATCCACTGGCAGCAGGAGATGGAGATTTGGAACTTCCTTGGTCAGAGAAAGGAAGCAGCTGGTCACAAACTTTCCATAGAGTTCCCCCAGCTCCTGTCCTCAGTCTGTCAGAATTTAATTTTTCAGTCTTTTTAAATTTTTATTGTTTTCTGACTGGAATTTCACGTGGAGCTGCCTGGCTACAGGATGTGGTCCACACTGAAGGAGTTTCAGCAGGCACAAAAAGATGCTTCTAAAAATGCTGATAACTGGAGAACATTCAATACAACTTAATTTCAAACACTTTGCATCCTGATATATTTTAATCCAGTTGGAACACGGAGATTTTGGAACACAGAGACTTTAATGCTGGCTTGAATGCCTAATGTGCCGTGAGACTGCTCTATATATTTTAGTATGAACTGTGTCAAAATGTCTTTAATGAAGCAAGAAGGTGGACTTTCAGAAAAAAATTATTTCCAAAGTCAGATCACAACTGTTGGAATGATCTTCTAGGGTTGCAGAAAGAGGGAAATTAATCTGGAGCTGGGTACTTAGGTTTTGTGTTTGTTTGGTTTGTTTTGTTTTCCAAATTACTGAGGGTTTGCTGTGCAAAGATCTAAATTGTTTACAGTTTACTGAAGCTGTATAGTAATTTACAGTTTAATTTGGTGTCCTTATCTTGCAATTTCAAATCTCTGTATTATTGAAAGTTTTGTGGCATTTCTTTACAGAGAACAACTTCATCTTTGTTTGGGAAAGGTGGGCACTGCATTATGTGACTGAATAATTTTCAGGCATCAAAGGAATTAAAGGCTAAAAGAAATATTTGTGGGTTTGAATAAGAGATTAATACTTTGCTTCAGATAGGGGATGGAAAACTGCTAGGGAAGTGAGATGCAACCTGATTTGTAATCTGTACCTAGACAGGCAAATTGTCCAGAGATTTAAAGAACCAAATGCAAAGGGGAGGAGGAAATCATGGAATCATCAGGGTTGGAAGAGACCTTTAAGATCAAGTCCAACCATCAGCCCAGTGCTACCACTGTAACCCCTAAGCCACCAACCCACATCACCCAGAATGAGAAATGCTGAATGATATTGCTAGAAAGCTGAAGTATACAAATGCTCCACGTTACTCTGAGGACAGTGCTCTCAGCTGCTGAATTCACTCCACAGTTTATATGTAGCTCTATTTGCCATAAAACTGTGTAGATGTTGGGGCCCATTCCAGAAAATAGCCCAGCACCTCCTAAAGATGCCTGTGCTGGTCGCTGCTTAGCTGTTAATGGACTTCATGGAGCACGTATTGGCCTCGTGGTTGCCATCCCATCCCTGTCCTTCTGTTGCAGGAGGTGGCATCTGTGCAAAACAAGTGGCTCTGTTATCATCCTCCTCCCACAGACCTTGTAAAGTGGTAAAACTACACCTGTTCCACTTCCAGACTAGCACTGGCGGGTGGAGGCTGAATCTGTTGCTTAAAAGGCTTGTTAATAAGACCAAAACGTGGCAATTAAACCCCTGATCTCTTGTGATCTTTGTGCCAAGTGTTGTGAAGTGAGCTGTCCAGAAGGACTAAGCTGCTCTGGTCAGATGGTACTTTTGGGGTTTTCAAACCTCTTCGATTTTGTGTCACACACAGATAATGTATCGACGAGTCACGCTGGGATCGGGCAGTTCTTTCCTACAACCCAAACAGAGCCAGCGAGTCCTTGTTGAGACAGAACAGTAAACAACTTGGTTATTTTCCCCTGTCCTTTCTCACCCTGCCCATGCTGTCCTCCTTGTGGTTGTCAGCAGAGGCAACGTGAACAGCACCAGGAGCGTTCTTGGCATGTGCTAGAGGCAAAAAGGAAGGAGCACCTGATGGTGTGATGGTTTCAGGCAGAGTAACCGCAGGTAATCTGAACTGTCTGCCCAGTAAAACAATGGTGTGAGGTAAAAAGGCTTTCTGTGCACAAAGTGGTTTTGTCTGATTAGCATGGCTTGCAAAATAAGAGCAGAGCTGTGGTAACCCGTGTTTTGTCACGTGTCAGTGCCAAGGTTATGTGTTCATTACTCTTGGACAGCTTTGTCTGAGAGCTGCCAGCACACATTGATTGTCTGTGGCTGCATCCCCAGGGATGTGACAGTCAGCTGGCTTTCTTAGAACTGCTTGCTCTCTGTTTCCCTGAGTAGTGATGAAGTCAATATAATGGTTTGGATATTTTTATGTGGTGCATGACCTATTGTTTGTTCCCTGTGATTTTTACATGGCTTGAGTTATATTTCATTGCTGTGTGGGGTGGGTTTTATACTAATATCTTGGAATGATTGTGTGATGCTACTATGATGATTGAAGATTCAGTCAGTGGCTTCTTTCCATAATCATCCCAGCAGTCCATCTTATTTCTGCCATTTTGAAATACGATTAAAACTGTTATTCACTTACTGCTTCAAGCAAACACAGACACAAACTTTACCGTGAGGAAAGGTACCATTCACCAACTGAATTAAAAGGGTGATGCCTTTTTGATCTGAGGAATTAGGCCAAAGCCCACCTGACCCTAGTCCTGCTCTCCCTGTGAACACACGACAGATAGGGACAATGCAATAGGGACAAAAAACAACACTGCTTTGACCACGGGCCAGCTTTGAAGTAATAGAACAGACTGTATTCTCCTGCTCCAAACAAACTGAGCTCTGCTTACCACTATGGGATTTAGGCAGGACAGACAGAGACCAAAGGGGTTGCTCCTCTCCTTTTATGTATTTGGAAGTTTGCTTTGCAACCACAGGCTTGGGCAATGTGGTTTTTTTTTAATGCTGTCACTCGTACAAAAGTCTCCAGGACACTGTCCCTTTTGCATACAATCCCTACTCTTTGTTTCTACTAAAAATGTGTAGCTATTAGTTTGGTTACGCTCGTTGTTTGATTACCACATTGTTATGTTACCCTCAAAGAATAAATGAGAAGATGAATTATTCTTCCTCTTCATGAAATTATAGTCTACCCTCCTTCTTTAAAAAAAAAAAAGAGGCATATCCATTCTCCTGCTGTACGTCCCACCTAGATTTTTTTCTATATCTACGTTTGTCTCATACTCAGTCCGTTCTGGGAATAGAAAAATAGCTCCTTTCATTTGGCGTCTCGCTGTGAATTCTTGATTAGATTAGCACATTAGTCCAGCACTGAAAGCTAGGAGAGATCATATCAAGTCAAGAAAGAAAAACTCAGTCCCACAACAGACCACTGAAATGTAGTTGCTGATACCGTGTTTGAAAACATTCTGTAGATGTTGATATCTTCATTGAAAATACTTTCTCCCAGTGAAATGATGCTGTAAGCACAGAATACTGTATGAAATTAGTTTTCATTAGCAAGCATCCTGGCATTCACCCAGCTGTACTCAGAGCTGTTAGAACACGCTACAGAAATGCACTCTGTCCAGAACTGATTGAAAGAATGAATCCAAGGTGGCTTCTCTTGATGACAATCCTGCTTTTAACACAAAAAGAGTGATGTCTGTCATTTAATGCTACACAGGAAGCTAAGAAAAAGGAGCTTTAAGCAGTCAGCCTGGGACACATGCATTTTTGGGCTAGCAAAGGATTTCTATCCATCTTGTGGTTTTGTTTTTACTTTCCCTGTTGTATTCCTGAAACACTGGTTTAAATTGTCCGTTCCTGCAGAGAATTCCTGGGCGCAGAATAGCGTGAATAGCCAAGCAATCTGTAATTGTTCATCCTGCATAGTGTCTGGATTTAATTCCTTCTTAGGGTCTGTCCAAACTGAAATGTTTGGCTGGGAGTTGGTAGTTACGAGGGAGAATGTGGATTGAGAGTGGCCAGCAGTGCTGTAGGCATCTTGTCAGGTAGGCAGTAGTGATCCTAGAAGTACTGGGAGCTGGGAGGCACAGAGTAGTGCTGGCACAGGTCCTGCTCTGGATTCCTTGTGGTAGATTTACCCTTCTGTGCATGCAGGGTGTTTATCTTTGCAGGCACCTCAGGTACATTCAGCCTGGCTGTGTCCAGTTCTCTGCCCACTGCAGTGGTCAGCGGTGGTTTGCTGTACTCACTTGTGACAAAGTAGTTCCAGAATTTGGAGAACCAGCTCTGAGGAAGGTCTGGGTGGTGCAGTGCAGCAGATTCCATCAGCGGGACAACTGGTGCCTGCTGACCCCAGAGCAACTCGGGCACTGTGACACAGTGGTGGAAGATCAGCACACAAAGCTTGGTCCCTTTCTTCTATCAGAACTGTGTTTGGGGGGAAGCCTGCTGAGTGCTGGAGCTCTCTTTTCACCAGAGGTTTAAAAAAACCCCAAATTAATAACTCCTAAGCATGAGTAAGAGCCAGATGTGCTGACTGGCTGGTTTTGTCCCCGTTGCATTGTCCCTATCTGCAGGGCTGCTGGCCTTTGTAGTGTGCTTTGCCGCAGCTGAGGATGGAATTTTTCTGTTGAAGGCAAGCACACCACAATTTAGAGACATCTTTTCATTATTAGTGCATTAGTAATGACTTGTGTGCTCAAACTGCAATAATGGCAAATGAAGCAGAGGGTGGACAGCACTGCCCCGCTGTTATTGGCAACCTTTACCTGCCAGGGGATGGTGATGCAGAAAGTGGCCTTTTATTACAAATTCTTCTGACTGAGTTAGGAAACGTGCTGAGAAGCCTCAGGTTTTTAATTAATCATTTTCGTTTGAAGGCACTTCCTAAATGCATTTATTACCTCTTTTTTATTGCTTTCTCAGTTGCCTTGATCACCTCAATTGCTGAGGAACCAGCTCCAGGCAAACTCCAGAAATATCCTTGCAGCAACTTTTCACGACTGTTTGGCTTTCGTTTGCAGATGTCCAAACAGATGCTGCAGAACAGTCTTTTACAGGGTTATGTACCTTTATTTACTGTTTCTTTTTTAGGGATATATACCTTTGCTTACTGTGCCTTTCTAGTACTGGCTACACTTCCTAGATAGTATAGTCCTTGTAATATAAAGGCTGATGACAGAACACTGAAATTTTTGTCTGGGTTCTCACTGGCAACATTTGCATAGTTGTTAAACTGCCTGTCCACTGTTCTTCTTTAAGAATACTTAATAAGGACTGATGCTATTTCATGACTTGGTTTCACCATCAATGCCAACCTGCTTAGTGTCTGTTCCATTAAGTGACCATAGGCTGCCTACTCTTGTTAACTGAAAGTCGAGTGACTTTTAAAGATGGTTTGAATAAATCAAGTGGAAATGTGACCCTGAATTACTTTTTTTCTCTACCCACTACTCTATTCTGCTTGCTGAGGTTTTGTTTTAGGTGATCTGGTACCTTCAAAGTATTTAAGATAAAGAAGAAGTACAAACTCTTTCCTTTACATTACTAAGTCATCGATCAAGTTTGTAATGTGTTACTATGTCAAACTTGTCTTTTTCACATTAAAAGAAAGCACAAAGAATAATAATTTTGAAAATAGCTATTTTAAGAAAAATTAAAATTTAAACTTTCTAAACAATTTAAAGCATCATCCTGTAATAACATGCTTTTTACATAAAATACTAAAATTCTATGGATAAAACACCCCCAGCACCATACACTTAATTTTTTTTATTTGTCCACTAATGACTAAAATTTAAATAGCCTATTTATATTCTTTTTTTTCCTTTCATTTGAATACCCTTTCTTTAAATTCCTTTTTAAAAGAAGCATTTACCTTGGATAACTTATCATCAGCTATGTTTGCAAATTAAATACTGAAATATCCATCCACATGCCCTGAAGGGTAGGTGCTGTGTATTTATATAGTACATGTAGACAGCTAAATATATATTTACAGGTGCTATAACACAAACCACTGACCTATCCAGCAGTAAATCACTTGTGAGTGACACCCCAGACCACGAGGTGAATACGGGCAGGGGATGCAGAAAGGACTGAACCTGCTTTTATGGTTGACATAACACAAACAGTATTTTGTGTTGACAGATGGAATGGAGTGCTCAGGACTCGGTAACGAGGAACAAGAGCACAGCAGATGAGAGAACAGCGAGTGCAGAGGGCATAACTGCGGCACACACACGGTGTTTGGAAGATGAGCAATGTAACAAACTAATTATGTTCCAGGACAAACAGTGCCTGAGCAGGAGGAGTGCCCTGAGCCCAGCTCTGGGTACATGTGGCTCGCACAGCCCGACTCACATCACACTCCTCCAGTGAGTAACCGAGCCCCCTCCCACAGAGCTGGCTGATCATCTCTGCAGCACTCACTGCACTCGTGCAGTCCCAGGAACTCACACTCCATTCGAAGCCGCGCACAAGGAGGTATTTTCGCATTTATTTACTCGCAGTGGCATTCACGGTTTGAAATGTAGGTGCTTGTCACCTTCTTAACATTTAAAAAGATGGAAATTCTGGATTTGGTTTTGTCGCCTAATGGGAACAGAATGTATGACCGCGTCCAAACAGACCAAAATGAAACTGAAAATTTGAGGCCAACCCCAAACATTAAAATGTTATTCTGCAAAATAATACGGTTGTTTTACCCCCTCATCTCCTCTTGGAATACTTTAGGAAGTTTCACCTGATTGGAAAATTGCTCTTTTTTTTATTTTGTGTTGGGCATATATCAGCCAGGAGGCATTGCAACACAGCCAAAGGGCTGCAGAGAAATGGGCTGTGTAAATTCTTGCTTTAGGGTCACAGCGGTACCCCTCGCTTTGGTGCCTGAAAATAGGTGAGAACTCACTGTGTGAAATGGTTGTAAGCCAGAAGGTTCTTTTGGATTTGTATGTATTTCACGTGCTCTCTCTGTATTTCATGTGACACACACTGAGGAAAGGATGGAGGAGATTGTACAACCACTGTATTCTTGAGGAGGAGATTGTACAACCACTGTATTCTTGAGGAGGAGATTGTACAACCACTGTATTCTTGAGAAATCTCTATTTCTCGTGGCCTTGCCTGATAGCTTGCTACAGAAAGGTTCATTTTCAAAGAGCTATCACTATGTTGCCTTTAAAACCAACAGATAAGGGTGACACTTTATCCAGGTGATAATACATTTTGTGTTCTAAAGCAATTAAAACCAGACAGAAGCCATTTTAAAATCAAATAATTCCTACATCTGGGCCCCTGTACTTCCCTCTGTGGGTGAAATTAAACAATGATGTATTCATGGGGGAATAGAGAGATTTAATGGAGCCATCAGCTGTTTTCAGATTGCTGCCATTTCTCCACAGGAATTTCAGGGCTCCTCCCACTGTGATATTTTCTGGGTGCCCTTTTGAAGCTTTTAACCAAGATAACCAGAATAATCCATTGGCTCTCAGGTTTTTGTAATAAAACATACGAGAATGGGGGCCGTGCTGTTTAAAGCGAGTAAGTAAGGAGAAATGAAAACTAAAAGAAAAAAAATGCAAAAAATTCACACTGTGAATCTCGCAGGATTCTTTCTTTTGTTGTTGAAATTTTGGTTTTGCTCAACAGTTTTAAATAGTTGCTTGATTTCCAGGCTTCAAAATCCCAGAGAATAGTCCCTTAGATTGCTTGCATTTTCTGTGTGGGAAATAATGACTTGCATATACATGATTTCCAGTGGCCTCATATTTGTGGGTTGTCAGCATCTCTCCTAAGGACTGGATGACTTTATGTCCAAATTTTTGGAGTCTCCTCCAGTCTGGAGTGTACTGAGTTTTTTGAATGTGCATATGTGTGACTAAGTAGGGTATCTGTTGACATGTGTGAATGTGATAGTTACGAATTTCCATCAAACTCAGCAGGATTTAGCAGTTCTGGAAACAAATTATAGCTGTTCATGCAGAGCACTCAAAAATTCAGATGCCCCGAGAACATGAGCTACTGAATGGTGGTGAAGTTACGAAGTTCCAGAGCTGCTAAAAGCAAGAAATGCTAGAAATGTTGTAAAGGCTGAGGGGATTGAAGAAATAATGTGGCCAGCAGGACCAGGGCGGTGACTGTCCCCCTGTACCGGGCACTGGGGAGGCCTCACCTCCAATCCTGTGTCCAGTTCTGGGTTCTCACCACCAGACACACACTGAGGTGCTGGAGCGTGGCCAGAGAAGGGCAATGGAGCTGGGGCAGGGTCTGGAGTGAGAGTCTGATGGGGAGAGGCTGGGGGAGCTCAGCCTGGAGAAAAGGAGGCTCAGGGGTGACCTTAGCACTTCTCACAACTGCCTGAAGAGGGGTCGTAGCAAGGTAGGGATGGGTCTCTTCTCCCAAGTAACGAGCGATAGGACGAGAGGAAACAGCCTCAGGTTGTGCCAGAGGAGGTTCAGACTGGATATTAGGAAGAATTTCTTCCCCAGAAAGCTTGTCGAGCGCTGGAACAGGCTGCCTAAGGAAGTGGTTTTGTCACCATCCCGGGGTGTTCTTGGAAGACACGTAGATGTGGCACTTGGGACGTGTTTTAGGGGTGGATGTGGCAGTTCTGGGTTAAAGGTTGAACTCAATGATCTTAAAGGTCTTTTCCAACCTAAATGACTGTATTATTCCTATTGTCCTTTGCTGCTTGCTTCTTCTTTTTGTTTTGCTTTTCTTTCCCAGATACTTAGCATGTTTTTTTACAGGCATCTCTACATGTAAGTAAATATCTCAGTTGACTTGAAATAAGAAGGCTGAGAAGCTTAAATCCAAAGAATAAGAATTAATAAGATGTTACATTGGGAAAAAGTCCTGAAATCTGTTCTTGGTGTGCTGTGTTGCCTATTTTCTAGTAAGTAAAATGTTCTCTTCGTGGTTTTCTTGTTTACACAGGAGAAGAGCACTGCCCAAGGAAATGCAGAAGGATTTGTTTAGAGGAAAAGCAGCTCTCTAACTGCTCATATAATGGTGTGAATGATTTAATGCAGAATGGAATTATCTGGTGAAAGGTAAATGCATTGGAAATCACTGCCTGAAAGCTCAGTTCCCATGAAAATACCTGGGAATGACACACCTAGAAACAAAAGAAAATAGAAACTGGCTTTGTCGACATCAGAATGGTAGCTGGCAACACAAACAGCATTTGGAGCTGTCTTACCAACAGATCCCATACCATTTTCCCTCTTGCCTGCTGCTTATCTGCAAGGCTGGGCTCTCAGCTCTGCACAGTCAGGGACTTCATCCAGAATCTCGAACAATGGGAAAGCAATGACAAATTCAGCCACTTACTGCCACTGCCAGGGCGACAGCAGCAGCAGGAAAGGACAAAGCAAAGCCAAAAAAAAAAAGCTGGTGCTAACAACAATGACATCTGACAGCTATCTGACATAGTCTAGAGCCTGTGCTCTGCTGCTCTGATGGTAAGCTGGCACCCAGATGCTGCAGTGATGGGCAATAAATAAGTAACATTGTTTTGTTCACAATGCAGATGAGTCAGGACACTCAAGAGACAGGGGGTGATTCACATTCAGCCTTCAGAACTCCATCAGATGTAAGTTATTTTGCTCGCCCTCAGGAATTCAGTCACTGGGACTGGGAAGCAGATAGTTATTTCTGTGTTACTGCGGTGCTTGGCTACTGTATGTTCATTTACGACTGTTCCATGTTCAAGGAGGTTGTTACTTATCCCTCAGGTGGCTGTAGCGAGGGCAGTGTGAGGAGCTGCATATCCTAAGGCGTGTGCCTGGTGGAATGAATCCTCCTGCCATTACCAGCCGTGGAAGTGAACAACACAAGGCAAAGCAAATGAGTTGCAGCCCGGCTTGGACTCTGCTACAAGTGCCTTGCTGAGGAAATATCACCACGATTTTTCTCGGTCCAGAACCTCATGTTTGAATTCCTTTTACATAACTTTGTGCCTTTTTTTTTTTTCCCCTTCCTAGAGGGTGACAGAATGTCAAGGTCCCGAGCTACGCTTGTTCTTCTCACTGCAAGAGAATTACTCACGTGCTAGAAAAACTAAACAACTGTTACTCTGAGAGGCAACTAGAAAAGAGTTTATCTGGAGGGGTGTCTTTGTTCCTTTTCCTTACCTGGGAGGATTTGAAGGCCGGGTTCTGTGGGTAAAAGAACATTTTTGCATGGCCATACTGCATTGTTTAAAAGCTCTTATTTTCCCGTTTTTGTTACAGTCTTGGCAACTGTGATTAGAAGCAAATGTCTCATTTGAGAAGGCCGGTTCACGGATACAGTTGCTGTCTGGCACAGTCTTCTGTTCTCTGCAAACCTTCCTAACCATGAACATCCAGCCCTGTGCAGCGTGGGATCCAGGTGGATGTTCTTGCTGAGTCTGGGATTTTGTTTACAAATGCTTCTACTCTTAAAAAAAAATAATTAAAAAAAAATTCCCACATACAGAATTGCTTTTGAATTTCATATTTATTTAACACATGTCCTAAAGGCAGAGATGCTGAATTTTCCTGCTAGATTTGAACTTCATTTTAACCTTTTCCATTCCCTGGTTTTATTGGTCCTTTGAATATGGGTTTTGACTATGCTGACTAATTTTTTTCAGCTGAATTTCATGTTTCCTAATGAAAAGAGCCTCCTTCTGCTTCACTACTTGCATTTGTGCATTACAACACAACAGTGCAGGAGGATTATATCTTTCAAACAGCATTAAAACATATTTAAAGGACAGACTTCTCCAGTGCTCTGCAGGCTAAATTTTAGACAGAAGATAGAAGATTTTTTTTTATATCTGCTTGGGATGATGCTCAGGATGGTGTGTCAGGAAAGAAGTGTAATTCCAGTTGCATACAGCTGAGTATTTACAGGGAAAAATTGTTCTGTAATATGTACCAGTGTATCCTGTGCTTTGCCATCCAGTAGCCATAACTGAGTGCTAAAAGTTTCTTCTTTTCAGATGCATTTAAATTCAACCTCTCCGTTACTCTATTTCATCATTTTTCCTGGGGTCTAACTTGATACACAGCTATAAATATTACTCTTGCCAAGTCCCACTTCATTCCCAGGAGCTGCCCCTCGGTTCCCAGTTTTAAGGTCGTGCTTGTGCCGTGTGGTCGGTGTCCATCACCTCCACCAGCAGTCCTTCAGGCACAGTTTCACTGTGGAGAGCGGTGCCCGTGCAGTGAGGAGGTGATCACCCATTGCCACAGCGGTGCAGAGGAACGAGCAGTTACCAAACCACGGGGTGGGTACGTGTTCAGTAACGCTCTGGGAGCTGTAAGACAATCACAGACTGTTTCTCCAGGGTTTGTTTGTTTCTCCTGTGTCTGTTCCACACATGTTTTTGAAATACTTGTCCTCGCCAGTTCTTCACGGTTATTGAGTGTGCAAACGATGCGATTGGAGTCAGTTGATATTAGATTTCTTTGCGCTGTGTTCCTTGTTCCTCTTTGGAATTCTGCAAGAATAAGGCACACTTTCTTAACTGTCTGTTGGCACTGCTTACTGATATCTGCACAGGTAGGTTTCCTGGTCCAAAGATACGTTCTGACCTGTGTAAATAAAGGTCTTTTCTCCAAAAAACCAGCCATGCTCGTTTCTCAGTCAAGATTTGGAGCAAGTGGTCAGTACAGACATTTGATTTCCATGCAGGTTGGTTTTTTAGGAATGTATGAGAAACCTCTTAGTTTGATAATAGCGACCAGTGAGTGACTTCCTAATTTAAATTTATTTGGATTTTGTTTTCCATTTGTTCAGCTACAAAGTTGGTTGGTATCTACAGCTTGCACTGACTTTGGACTCCATTTGCTCCTTGATAGACCACACCAGCGTCTCTAGTCCTTCTGGATCCTTGACGTGTCCTGGCATTAGATTTAGGAGTTGGGGAAGGATTTTGTACATTTGGAAGTAAATGACACGTGACCTCCATCTTTTCTATTCTGCCTTAAAGGAAAGTGATGAACACATGGTTGTACCTCGCAGAGAATGAGAGGCCTTTCGGAGAACATGGCTGGAGAAAGGTCACATTTGTGACTATTGTACGTTGTGAAATGTACATTGTGAAACTAATGAAAAACTTATGAAAATGGTTTCTACTGAGCAGAGGAAAAGCAGGCTCTGGCCCACAGGGAGAAGCAGTAAGTATGGAATATGAACAGCACAATAGCTCTATTTACACAAAGACTTAGTAAAACAAGCTGTGTTATTTTAGCTGAGTCTGCCCGATTTACTATCCAAACACAATATTAATGATACATAATTGGCATCCAATCAGTACCACTCGAGTGGAATGTTGCTGTGCAGTGCTCTGTTTCCAGAGCAGTTCCCTTCCACGGTGCATTGCCAGCCAGGTCTGTCGGGGAGCTGCGCCCCCAGACATGCTCGTGGAAGGCGGGGGACAATCCTATAGCGACAGAACCGTGGTGTTTCTGACTGTGTGTCCTGCTCCAGAGGCTGCCATGCCCTTTGCTGCTCTGTGTTCCCACCCAGGAGCTTCTTGTGCTTCTTGTACTCTCGTGGTGCCATAATGATGGCATCCTTTAGATTACCATGGCATTCTCTGTGATATTTTGAATTTGTCAGTATAGTTTGCTTACAGGATTATGTTAAAACCCCCTCTTGTTTACTCAAGCTGATGCAGGGAACGACCCTGACTCTGTGAAAGGGGTGCATGCTGTGCTCACTGGCGCTCATGGGGGCATCATTCCTACCTTTTATTCTGGTATAACTGGTTTCCAGAGGTTGGCAGGCCTTTTAAAAGATGGAGGTTTGGAAAAAAAACAGAGCTGCTTGGTGGAGATAGGCTGCAATTCTGCTCTTTATAGCTCAATAATTCAGTTTAAAGTATCTTAGAATTAGCAAGCTCAGAACTAATTAGGTCATGACTGGGATATCTTTAGGAGGCAGCTGTTTGTGCTGAGTCATTATGGAGCTGCTTGTGGCCCTCCCAAGCTCCATTTTCTGTCATTTTTCTATTAACTGAGGCCAGACAAACATTTCAGGTTTGTTTGGTTTGTACAGTTCTGAGACATGCTTGGGAGCCCCAGTCGGTCCTTTTGTACCACTGAGGTGTGGAAAGCTGACAGGTCCTCCCAACGGGAGTACCAGGTAGTTACCACAATAAATAACAAAAATGATGTGCCCTACACCATGTTTTCCCTCATCTCAGTCTGGGGTCTGTGGGTAAGGGAGAGGAACGAGGACACTACTTGAAATCAGGCTGTATTAAAGATTTCAGAGCTGCAAATGGCTCTTTTGTTGTCCCCATTTCATCCCAAGCTGTGTTCAGCGTTTCCTGCAGCTGTGTGTTTGGGTGGCTTTCCCTCAGCAGCAATGCCATCAGCATCAGCTGTGATTACTAGAAACAGAGTGGTTGAGTCTGCTGTGTTCTGACGTGCCACAAAGCCATGCTGTGACTGATTAGAGACCCGTGGAAAAGGGGTAGGCAACACCTGAACGGTCTGAAGTAGTGAAAGTTGTACTATAGACTGCTTAATTTCTAGTATTCAAGGCACATCAACCTTATTTCCATGCTGAAGGCACAGCCCCTCCCATCAGCTGAGGCCAGTGAGCCTCGTGGGTGTGCACTGCGAGGAATCCCACCACACAATCTGCTGAATTCACACACACTTGTACATTAAAACCAGTGTAATCTCTGCAGGGCTACCTGAGTGGTACTTGACATTAGATAATGCTTCAAATTAAGTGTCACTTTGATATCAAAATGCTTCTTCTGTTTGACATGAAAATTCATAGAAGTCTCTCCCCGAGCCTTAAAATTAAAGAGGAAATTCATCATTAAAGCCTTCATTCCACATTGAGATGAATTCAACTTCTGCTTCTTTAAGTTTGAAATTAATAGCAAATCTGCTTTCTGCTTTTTCACTGTGATGTGCTGCAGTAACATATCACAGCTCGACAGAGAGTGTGGACTGTTTATTCCTTTGGAGCATCACCAGCTGCTGTGTCAAAGTTCTGGCCTTCCACTGGTAGAACTTCTTTCAACTATATAAACCACAATTATACCCTGAGGGATGACACTGAAACTCCACTGCAAATATGTTTATGTCACGTCCTTAAGCATTATTCAACATATTTTGCCCAGTTCAAAAGGGCAAAGATGTTCTTTTCAGAACAGCTGGTGTCACTGCTGGGCTCAAACATCTGGATCTGGAGTTCTCTCCTGTTTGTGTGCTATCAGCACCCGTGGTCTGTCTGGGGGATGCTGGAGATGTTTACTTGGTGGAGACATCAGATGGGTCAGGTAGGTTATGTATTTTTAAATACCTGAGTTTACATACACTGAAATAAGTACAACTAACACGTTATAGGACTGTAAGATATTTTAGAAATACTTTCAGCCCCTGTTTTCCTAAAGACATTCTGGCATTTTTTGTGCAACACCCCTCTTTGAGTGAGTTCTGCATCTCCCACAGGTTGGGACAGAGCAGGGCTTTGTATCTCGAGCCATATATGAAAGCCTGTTTCCTATTAACTTTTTGCAATATTTAAAGATCTTTTGCTGTGTTTCATTTATATACCTTTAATTTATTTAGCTTTATTACTGCTAAATTTATTACTAGAGAAAGTAATTAACCTGGAAAGAAACATAATTTCTGGGTCTTGAAGTTAAATGTCGGTTTTGGGAAAGCTTCCAGGTAAGATGGAAGAGAATTATTAGCTGATAGAGGAGACTTTATGGCTGTGCAAAATATTTCCTTTGCCTGTTACCCTAATTCCTCCAGGTTATTCTCTGTACCTTTTCTCTTGGTATCCAGAGGCTTTTCCACAGGTACAGCTGTTTTATTTGTGCTTGTGCAGCATTGACTGTAGCACTGTGTCATTTCTGACAAACCTGTGTGCAGCAGGTTCCCCAGCAGCAACATAAGGGTTTAGTTAATATACTGCATTTTACAGCTTCATGAACTAAGTAAAAATGACCTGATCAAATGGGCTGCAAGCCTGGCAGGATATAGGCAACCTGTGTTTATGTACTGCCAAACACAAGCATCTCTACTACTGATTAGAGTAGTGCCTTTGGGCAACAACTTACCATGAATATTTGATAGCAGCAAGAAAACTAACTCCATCGTATTGCAGGCACTCTAAAAAGGTAGCTTTGAGACACTTTTGGCACTGATCAGTTCTTCTGAACTGCTCCATAATGATATAAATGATTTCGTGCACTGAATGGTGTTAACTTCCCAGTCCTGCTGGTTTTGGGTGCAAAAGGTGTGTCAGGTGGCCACACGTGCCTACGTTTAACTGGGGGCTTTGCTATCTCAGCTGACTACTGAGGATCCAGGTACCAAATACTCAGATATTTCTGGGTTAATCAGAGCTACCTGCTGGGTGCATGGTGCACTATATACTGCTGAAGGCTAAGTGGGAACTATTCTGCAGCTTGAGCATGAAAATGTATGTCCTACCCCTCTATTGTGAAATTCCAGCTGCAGACAGTGCGGACTAGAGGCATTATCACAGAATCTCAAGAAACCACAGCGTCATTGCAGTATTTTTTTTTTTTTTTAAATTTGTTCTGCTGTTTATCAAACAACTGCCAAGAAGTGGGAGGCTCTCATCTTGATTTTTCAATGAAATTAAGAAAAATAGTTTTGTGCACATCTTCCCGAACACTTTCTGAAACACTCCAGCTGGCATGATAATTCCTGAGCCATTCAGCTCGCCTGACATTCAGCTGCTAAATTGTTTGTCAGCTGTATTCCTTGCATTCATTGTGTTCTGGTCTCCTAAATGAAACAGCTGTGAGTGTATTTACGGTCTGAGAAAGCTGGAGCAGTGGTAGAAATCTGCAGTCTTAGTCATTGCTCATCAGCTGACGTAAAAGCAAAACCAGTGGGGAGCATGTGCTTACTGTCCCTCTGGTCTCTAACTGTGCCCACATGTTGCCATTTAATTTGGATGGATCAGAGAAGTCAGCTTTCAAGGCTTCTGATAATTCAAGTTTCTGAGAGCATATTAAATTCCAAACATAAGGACAGGTAGGCAAAGACTTCGGAAAATACAACTGCATGTTCATGGAAGTTGGGAAATCATTTCAAAAAGAGTGAAAAGCAAAAACAAGGATCACAAGTTACCTAGTGATGAGTCTGTAATGAAAAAAAATTTAGTGTTTTCAGGTGTCCCAAAACTCTGTTACCACAAGCAGGCCTTCCCAGAGATCCTTGCACAAATACACTAAAGTTGCTTCTGAAACTTTAGTGACGACAGAGAAAATGTTCCTGGGTCTGTATATATCTAGAGAATTCCCTTTATTACCACAAACTCATAAATGTCTTTAGAATACTTTATTCCTGTGTTTGGTTTAGAAAACAGCTCCTAATTGACAGCAATTATCTTAGAGCGTAACCAAACGATGGCAGCAGTCCAATATGTTTTTTCTAACGAGTAGGCAAGAGACAGTTTATTTACTGTTTTATGAGTTCTGCTGTGTTATGAGAAGGGAAAGATGCTATGGGTCCTGTTTCTTATTGGAAAGGAAGTGATCCAAACAATTTGAGAGGTAAAAAGTGCTTCACAGTTTTTGTATAATAAGTGTTAGAGAACAAAGCAGAGAAAAAATCACATTGAGACGAGGCACTTGCCAGACCAGGGAGAAATCTCTTCATTGAAACACTTTCATGCTGGACAATTCCCAGATGGGACTTCACCCTAGAGTGACAAAAAGATCCAACCAGATCCCCTCCAAAAAAAGAATTAGCTTCCCATAACCTGAGGAAGGGGAGGGAGAACCAGAAAGACTGGCTGAGGTGTTTGCTCCCCCTTTAGCAGCCAACCTGTCGCTATTTCTGGTGTGGGATCTTAAAACCTGTGTGTGCTTCAGCCTCCCTGGGGACGTTCCCAAGGGAACGACAGGATTAATGAAATGGTCTCCCCAGGCCTTCCCGAAGCCCTGTGAGGTCAGGGAAAAGGTTCCCAGTGACTCCACTGGTGTGTGAATCAGCTGCTGTCTGGGGTGTGCCAAAAGCGCCTGCAGTTGTGCAATGTGTTAATGTGCACCTTATGCTGGGTTTGGACTATCAGTGCAGACAGAGGTGATAACAAAACAGAAGCTGCAAAGAGAGTCTGGGCGGGGGAAATGGGGGATTAACTGTTTATTGGGCTTACGGCGCAGAGAAATTCCCAAACAATAAAACCTCAAATAACCAAGCACTCCAACAACGAAGCCCCCACCCCCGAGCATTCTCAACTTCAAACACCTCACCAATCACAGCACATAACATCTTCCAAACCAGAAAATCCCTCAGGAGAAGGTTTCTCATAATCACAAATTTCCTTACAGGAGATTGCTCAACAGCTCTGAGGCAACATTTCCATTATGAGCACAGCGAAGACAAGAGCTTGTAGCGTTCCAGGGTGCATTCACTTGCTGCTGCAGCCGAGCGAGGTTGTTCCTCTGTGGGGTGAACGTGAATTAGGAACACGGTCCTGGTGACAGATCTTCACGCTTGTGAAGGTGCCTTATCACCCTATAAATGTTTTCCAGATGTTTCAGCAGGACCAACGCCCTGATATTCAACCAGTGTGGTAAACCCCTGCAGAAACACTTGGGGCAGTTGAAGGCTGTCCTGCTCAGGGGCCATCATTTATTTTTAAATTGTGAAAATCCCACTAACACTTTGACTTAGTGTTTATTTTTGGTGGCTCAAGGTTCCAGGCTGAAGTTTGCCATTGTATGATATGTGACTCATGTACTTTTGTCTCCTGAACAGAAAGCAGATTGTCCAAAGGAGGCAGGGCGAGTAGGACTTGCTTTTTGCTACGTGAGGTTTTAAGAGTAAAGCTATGGGAGGAAAGGGTCAAAAATAGCTGAAATGTAATGGAAAATTAGCCCGATTTTTAGAACCTTCACCCTTCCTTTGTGCCTTTTGTCTTACCCTGCTATTAGATAATTCTAATTATACAACTCTGAATTGCTACTGAATTTTATTTCAGAAGGGGAAATATGAATTAATTCTGTTTAACCCATTGCTGAAATTTGGGTTCTTTCCTTCGTGTCCCTGGCTGGTTTTTCTTTAGGCAGCTGCTATCTGTGGCTGTGTGGTAATTAATTTATATGTTGAAATTCAAGGCTTTTCTTCTCAAGAAAAAGCTGTGTAGGAAGAGGATCAGTCCCATAGTTATCCTAAAGCTTAAAGATTATTTAACTCTATTTTTTTCAGGAGGTGTTTCAACGTGAACATCCAGATTTTTTTCAAAAAAAGCAAAAAGCAAAAAAAGAGAAATATTTAGAAATTTAAATAACTTCTGAGGAAATCTGGACTATCACATTGGTCTACATTAAACCCCAACAGAATTAAAGAGGTATGTGATTTTTAATTTAATATCTTTGACTGGCTCTTTCTGGTGAACGATTTAGTTCTCAAAATATACTGTTTCAGGCAATATGAGATGAAGAAAAACATGTCCTAGGACACATGTTGAACAGGGTTTGTTCTCATGGTCTATTCTACTGCTCTGGTCTACCTGTGGCATGAAGACCCAGGGGGAAATTCCTTCTTGGAGTGAGCAGGGCAGTGTTAACGCTCAAGCGACCCACGTTTTTGGGACGATTTTTCAACAGGGAAAGGTGATGTTCCTCATTTCACACCATCGAGGAGCAAAACAGCGTCACTCCAAAGCTGAGGAGACCGAGAGGAGTTCAGGAGCCGACTGCAGTTCCCTGGGCTGGACGTGCCACTTGTCACCGGTCCAGGCGGGCAGCGTTGGCCACAGCTGGCTCCCTCCTCCCAGACAAGGGCTCAGAGGACGCAGCCAGCACCTTCCCAAAAAACCAGCCCTGCTGCCCGGCCTGGGAACGGGCCTTGGAATGCCTGCAGGCCCTCTGGAAGCCGGGAGCCACGGGATCACCACCCTTGGTGCACAGGGGCAGGCACGTCCGGGGTTTTTCTTTGCCCTGACTGGTTTCTGACTCTGGCCTGCTGGCATTATTGAGCATGTCTGATTTATTTCTGCTTGAATGAAGCGTTTTGTTTAATCTCAAACGATCTGTCTTAATTGGCTGAGTATGTGGAAACATGTCAGTTTGGGACAGACCCAAAACAATAACCACTAACTTGTGGGATTTTTTTTTTTGTTGTTGGCTACTGAACCAAAAAAATCAATTATTTACATGGTTTCTGTTTTAACATCAGCTGCAGAGGAACTCAGTAGGGTTGTGTCTTTATTTGAACCTGAAAATCAATGTGAAATGAGATCAAGGCAGGCTCAGAGGAGCAACCAGGATAGAGAAGAGAGGGTATTTTGCTGGTTTAGATGTATTTCTTTCTTTCTTTCTGACACACTTGAATTCAAACTGAATTCGTACTGGAATCTCTTTAAAGTTGATATTATTTTGGAATTCATGGTTTCTTTGGATTGTGTATAGAAGTAGAACTAGAAGGTCAGCTCTGGATATTGAACCCAGTCTTTTTTTAGCTGATGCACTCACTGTGTTTCAGGATAGTGTTCACTTGTCACTAAATAATGTGAGCAGCAGGTTTAGATCAGGACATTATGACAGGTTTTCAACTTGTTAAAAGTCAGTGGTTTTTTTGGACCAGGACTTCAGATTTTAAGCCAGCACCAGAGTTACAGCTTCCAGCCAGTGTGAGCTTCCTCATCTTCAACTGCCCTTTCCAGATCAGGTGCATCTCTGGTGGAGGTAAAACACGACGTGGAGAAAGGAGAAAAAGAATGAAAGACAAATAATTTTTTGTTCTTGTCTTACTGTACTGTAGTAGAGAACAGGAATGGAAATAATGCTGTTAGAAACTGTCCAACACAAATATGGTTTAGAGAGGTGAATGAGAGTTTTGGCTGTATCTTGTTGCAGCAAAGAGTCAGAGGCCTGATGGAAAACCCTCGTTGCCTCTCCTGGAGAGCCAAGCACAGGCTGTGGTTTCTTCTGCCCCTTATGGTGCATTCACTCCAGAAGTGGTTGACTTTCAGATGGAAAACAGGAATTAAAAAAAAATCCATTCTTCCTTGTCCAAGAACAAATGAAGGAACTGTAGTTTGCTTTATCTGCACTGGAGAGATGGAATAGCTTGCGTAGGTGCTGGTTATGGATGGACTCGCCCTCTCTTCTTTCCCCTCCTCTTCAAGCACTCTTCTGTCTCAGGCAGTCACTTGATACATTGACCACCAAATGCAATACCTACAACTGCTGTTACTTTGCAGTGTAGTCACAGGAAGAATGTTAAAGCAGTCAGTTGTCCAGTAAATACAGCTTTGATTAAGTGAAAAATATCTTCCAAGACCAGCTCATATGAAGGTAATGTGAAGTAAAGTTAGAAGGTGATGTTTTGGTAGATGATCAAGATTATTAATATTATTATTTTATAGATTTTACTTTTTTTTTTTTTTAAATTTTACTGGATGCTGCATGTCTTTTGAAAAGGCTACACTGAAAAGTTTGCCAGTCTCAATTACACTTTCTGGGAAAGCTTTCACTAAAAAAAAAAAAAGAAAAAAGAGAAACTGTGGTTGTGTGTGCACTTCTTAGTCTGTAAGACAGGAGGTCCTGACGCAGCATTGTCCACTCTCCATCCTTCCCATTCCCACTCTTTTGCTACAAAATGCTGCTGCAATATTATACTGGTAGCATGGCGAGAAGAATCTACAACTTCTTTTTCTCCTCCAAAACTGCCTGCAAACCAAATCCCCACTTAAGCTTTATATTGTGAGCTATTTATTACAGAGAAAAGGTTATTTTAAGAGCTTGAGTTGGTAATTTCTCTCCAGTTTTTTCTGTCTCCTCTGAAAACAGGTATCCTTAAAAAAAAAGAAGAGAAAGGCCGGCTCACCAAATGTCACACACCTCACTCTACAGGCACTATATATGTGACTTTCTCCAATTCTTGGTAGATGAGATATCACCATGTCAGAGAGTCAGTGAAAAGGAATGACTGGGAAAAAGTGGGTCAGTCCTTTGTGAAGTTGTGGTGTTTCCTCCCTCCCTTGATCTTAAAATGGTAAAAATGCCAACAGGATTTGGGATATGAGAGCAGCATAATGGCCTCCATTTGATTACTGCCCTCTGGTCTTCAGTTGCCAATAACCTTCACTAGCATTAGTGCTGCCTAAAAGCTTTATTGGTATTTTTACAGCGAGGACTGGACTGAGTTCCCTTCCCTCCAGGTGATCAGATCAGGTTCAGTATCACTGGCAAGGCAATATAGTAAAACCAACTCGTCACCTTTTACTTACTTAGAATTTCCTCAGTTCTGTTTCCCAAACTTTCCACCCCCAAAGTAAATTACAGGATAAGTTTTTGGGTTTTGTTTTTTTTTTTTTTTCCTACAGTCATGGTACAATAACTCAGTGAAGTCGATCAATCTCTGCTTTATTTCCTGTTTTCACTGTTAAACAAAAGTGAAATCATGACTAGTTGGCCAAACGTGATACAGTGGGAATAAATATGGGGTATTTTTTCAGTATACTTAGAGTATCTTTTGTTTAAGTGCTCCAATATTATTTTTCATAAAAGTCAAGAGAATAATTTGACTATTCTATCGTAACTATTCCATCTTGTCAGTGGATTTTATTTTTAGTGCACGAAACAGGAAACAGCATAAATATCTAACTTCATAGTTTGTCCAAGTATCTGTTGTCTAAACCAGGCAATAGCTTAAAGGACGAGCAATATAAATGATTACCTAGAACTTTTAATTAAATTTCGATAGTTCATGATTAAGTTCATGATTTGGATAGTTCATGGCAGTTCATGGACAGGGTGCTGGGCCATCTTGTCTACACTGTGTTTTTGCCAAGAAAGGGTGGATCAGATGATACTTAAAATCCTTTCCAATCCACTGTTCTAGGGTTGGAATATTAACCACTGGTCTGAGTCATCACTGTGCAGTGGTTCTGAACTCCACTGGCAGTAACCACATGTACAGACTTTGATACTTGGCTAACTGATCTAACAGACACTTCGAAGCTGGGATTAAGAATGTAACAACCCCCCCAAAAAACTAGTCATACATGGACATGGATCAAAGTCTGGAACAGAACAAAATATGTGTCTCTCAGTTCTGGATTTCCATCAGTTTTTGGTTTGGTGTTTTGTCTTGTTTTTACAAAGTAGGTGTTGGAGAATCTGTGTTTTATTTCCCTCGTAATCTCACACTGAAAGAAGCCGAGTTTATAAAGAACAGCCTGACATGTGGTTACAATGAAAATAGTTTTCTTTTTTTTTTTAAATCAACAGTCTCGTTTTCAGTAGTTTGAATTATCAAAATTCCCTTGATTTCTCTCAAAGAATACTTCTGAAATTGTAAGTTACACTGGATATTTCTTCCATCTTCTGTTAATGTTGACACTTTATAGGAATTTTTTTATGTTATAAAATGTTCTCTATTTATTAATAGCATTAAAGGCAGAAGTTCTGTGGTTTATATTCTATCATGGCACGTTGTGAACTGAAGATCTCTAAGTACTCTGTCCAGGGCTGCCTCTGAAAGAGCACCCTGGCTGCAGCATCCAGGGTGAAATGTGTGTTAGGTTAGGCAGAATTTAGGAGAGAGCTTTGAAGCGTTTCATTTTGTCTGGTATGTGTTATAGTTTCCAGAAGCTGATGAGGATGAACAGAGTGACTCAGTTGCCTGGGTTAGGCTATAAAATCACCTGGCTTTGTACATGAAAGCAGTGATGGCTCTTGGTTCAGGGATGGAGGCAAACTCATGCAACAGGTGGGGGATGAGGCAGTTCAGGATTTAGAGAGAACAGAGGAAAGACAAAAAGAGATTACTGGGGGGAAAGACAGGACAAGAATTGTTAAAGGTTTGGTCACACATGAAAACTGCAGATAGAGGTGAGGTGACAACATGAGCAAATATACAGTCTGAATAAGAACAGCTCAACTGGGCTGATGAACACGGAGCTCTTTTGGGTTGTGCTTCATTTTCCTTCATCTGTTAACCAGGAAACAGGTCTGACTTCATTTTACACGTGAGGATCAGAAGCAAAGAGAGATTTATTTAAGGTCATCCAGGAAGTCTACAGCAGAACAGAGAACTAAATCAGGAATTTCTGTGTTCCAGACCAGTACACTAACCATGGGACAGCTCATTTCCTCTCTGTAGGAGACTCTGCTGCCAAATTGCATTAGAATAGAAATTGCAAAAGTCTCTCTTGTTTACATTTCTTTAAAACAAACCTTCATTAGGACTTGATTCAATACATCACAAATACATTATCAAGATTACCATGAAATGTTTATAAATCTCTAAATCCCAGTGACAGGATTGGCTGGTGATGTAAATGCAAATGAGATCAAGATTCAGGAAAAAAGCAAGTAAGAGTTATCTGAGGAGAAGAGTAAGGTTATTTGCTGGTGTAAAGAAAAAAGATTTGAAAAAAAAAAGCTCTGAGAAGTTTTTCTCAGTTGGGAAGAACTTGTTTGTGTGATTGAATATGTCAGGATAATTTAAAAGCTCATTTATTATGAAATAGAATCCGCCTGTTTGAATACTGCGTCTCAACAAACCCCCCGAGGCTGTTTACATAAAAGCAGACAATCTGCCAATGTTCAAAATTTTACTCACTTCCCTCATTTCCCAGTTCTTTCTTAAGAAGGGGAAAAAAAAAAAAAGGGAAAAGAAAAAAACTTTTGTGCAATGCTCTTAAACTTACAGAGGTCGTATTGTTGCAAGAGCCAAGTGTCGCCTCGCTGCTGTCGCCCACAGAGGATGTTGCTCAAGTCATATATGGAAACAAACTGTGCTTTAGAACCAAATGAAACAGAAATCCTTATGCTGAGTGTTATGGATTTTTTACTGGATTGTAGGTGATGTTTAACACCTTGAACACGCCGTAGTGATGCTCCTCATTCTCAGAGTTGACAGTGCCTCCCTCAGCTTGGCCCCGGGACAAACAGCTCCTGGAGATGGTTTTGGTGACTGTACAGACACAATCTGTATCGAGCTCCCTTTTTTCCCTAGGTACTTATGTACTCCAGTTATCATCAGATTAACTTCTGCTTTTTCCCTCATTTTTAAACCAAGATTTTCTGAGCTGCACTAAATTTTGATCTACATATCACCAGTGTTATTCCTTCCACGGCTTTTGCTCCCACGACAGACCTGCAGACTGCTCTGGGTTTGGCCTGGGAGTGAACAGCCATTCATTTATTTGGCTGAGTAAAACTCTGCTGAAATCAATGGGAGTTCTGTCTTTGACTTCCAAGACTCTTGACTTTCAGCCTGTGCCTCAAATGAGCGTCAGGAAGTTCCCAGTGACAGCAGCTAAAGCCGTGGATTCGATTAAATGTGCCCGCAAAGCTGGTGATGCAGCTCTGCTCACATGATGAGACAGGTGAATGTGTCTTCTGGATGTCCAGTGGCAGTGACAACTCAGTAAAATAAATGTCTAAATTTCTCTTGCTTCCCAAAAGAACATTAAATGTTTGTTTAATGCCTATCAGGGAAATACAGATATAAAAACTTTTAGACACGCACACATTCCCTTCCACTCAACATTGGAACTTCTCTTTCCATTATAAATCTGTATTGGGAATGGGAGATATGGTGATTACAGACACCTTTAGGGCTAGAGAGCCTGAGTAGGGAAGAGTGAAGCTGTAGTAAGGCTCCCACAATATCCTTCACTGCCTCCCATGCTCCCCCCAAAATACAATTCCATGTACTTCCTGATACCTTTTACTTTAAAATTAAACACCACACAATTCCCTCCTGTCCTATTAATGCATCCACTTGTTCTTCTCTTCACTCCCTCTTCTCTTTTCTTTGGCAATGATTTTCTTTTCTTGGCCAGGCTTTTCACTCCATATAATTTTATTTTTTTTTTGTATTTCAACAGAACATATCACATGGCAACAGTATCTGAAAGCTGTTCTCAAAAATCCTTTAGGAAATGCAGGATGATATATTGGGCCAAGGAATACACTGTTTTGTCTTCTGGCAGGTAAGTGGTGATTATTCTAGACCAGCTGTTTTCCCTGTCTCCTTATCAACAGTTTTGGTGCTCCCACAATTTCTCTCTCTCAGCCCTTTGACAAAGCATAAGAAGTCTGGGCAAGCATCATTAATCTCCAAGACTAATACAGGCTCCAATGCCAGAATATTATTTCTCAGTTTTATCCATCATCGTGTTTTATATGAATCTTGCCAGTAATTTACAGTGCTGCTGCACCTGTCAAGGCGAGTCTTCTGCCGTGCTTAAAGGGGATAGTTCTAGTATCTGACTGGAAATGGTGTGGGAAAAAATAAAACCCGAGACTAAGTCCAGTCTCAATCCTTTTTCTTCTCTCAGATCTTTCCCTGTATTGTTGACAAGGTCAAAACAGGCGCTCCTTGCAAAGATTAATTATCAACCGAGGTGCTGGTGTTGTAATTCACAGTCTGTTTTCAGTTGTGGCAGGAGATCTCAGCTGCGTGACAGGAAAACCTGTAAAGCAACACTGGCTCCAAACAGGTTGGGCTGGAAGTGGAAAGCTGCAATTTTGGCTGGCCAGCCAAGCGTCTTCCCACCAGTGATCTTTAGCTCAGTGAGTCCCCCGAAAATGGACTGCAATTTGAGTTCTTGGGGTTGGGAACAGGGAGAACGTGGGCACACACTGCAGGCTCTGTTTTGCTAAACAGACAGGGTTGATCTCCCTGGAATGGGGCTGCTAAATTATTAGCTATTTTTCAAGTGTTTCAACGATGTCACTGCTTTGTCACTATCAACCATGATGACAGCCAGGTCCTTGGTTTATTTGGCCCCTTTGGAAAATGGGACTGCTTTCAAATTTTCTGGTAAGACTGGTTTGGAGATTTTGTGCCCTTTCCTCGGTGGTGTGATGCTGATGGAGAACTGGAGATTCTGCTCAGGTAGAGTAAAAGTGAGGTCTAGCTCATGGCTAATCTTTCAGAGTTTTCTGGTGCACAGTTTTCAGGTAGACAGCGAATGGTTGGTTTGGATTATCTCCTCCTGGAAGAACTCCATTAATGCATCAGGAATCTATCAGTGACTGCCACAGAAACTCCAAAGTAATCCACACCACAAGACAGGCAGTTTGAAGATGATGTATTCATCTTCAGCAGTTGTGTATTCTTTTGGACTCTAAAGAACCTTAATGGGAAAAGAGGCTCCACTGAGGCTGTTATTGAAGACTTTATTCACTCCTCCTCCTTTTTTTTCTCCTTTTTTTTAAAGAAATTTTCCTGATCAGAAATAATGTCACAGAAGGCAAACTTCTCATCAGCTCTTAGCAGAGTTAGGTACCACTTAAGGAGACAGAAAAGTTAATGGAAGAATGAACTACATTCCAAAAAAGGCCTCAGTAGCTCTTACGTGTACCATTTCTCTGATCATCCAAGAAACTGTATAGGTTTCATTTAAAAGAAGAACATTTTTAGCTTTGGATGGGCAATCAGTAAGAGACACACATTATTTTAAAGCAATAATTTAATTTCCATAAGATTCAACCAGCTATTCTAGATCCAGTGGGTAACACTGATTACTTTAGTAGGCAGATGATCATGAGAACCATTAAATATCCACTGAAATAAGCACTGAGGTGGAATCAGGAATCATTTCATGCCTCAACATTTGATTGTAACCCCAGGAGGGGTAATTCTATGATCAGTTCAGAACAACAAAGGCCATGCACTCTCTGCCATTTAATCAAAATTTGAGGGAGTAGGATGAGATGTAGACTGCTGCTGCTCAGACCTGTTGGAATTACTCTTTTCCAAATTTAATCAGGCTCTCTGCTGAGAGAGTCACAACATCCTGAGTGTGAGCCAAGTGCTTAGGATCCTTGCAGTCTACGGATAAGGTTTTGTGTGAAGCATGAGAAAACAAGGGGCATGAAATATAAATGTCAGCTGTAGCAGTGGCTTGTTGTAGAAAAATTAGGGCTGTGTTAGAATTTTAATTCCTTCCTGAGTGAATTACTCAGACAAATTCAGGCCCACTGGAAAAAGAAGGCAGAAATTCAATTTCTGATGCAGATATGCTCCTGTCAACATTATGCACATGGGACAAATATGTACTAGCAGGAATTTGAGCCTGAAATAACTATATTTCAGCATAATTGCAAACAGTATGAGCTGATTTAGGTGTAATACTTCATGAGGAATTGCCCCTTACAGTTTACTAAAGCAGGTAATATATTTCCCACCCCTATTTTTCAGATGTGTTTTCTAACCATGGGAGGGTTTTTGATGTATTGCTTCGTTTAAGCAATTTTTAATATTTTTTTTTTCCCTTCCGATGTTCAAACCTGAACTCTGTTCCAAAACAAAACCAAAATTGTTTGTTTTTAGTCTCTACAGTTTCCCCCAGACTCGTTAACTTGCCCTTCCAGTTTGTCTAACTGGTGACCAGGAGAACCTGAGCCTGGACAGAAGCGGTTAAGAGTTCCCCCCGAGCTCGAAAGCAGAAGTCTGAAAGGTAATTTCTGGGTTTACTATTAACTAGCTATGACCCCAGGCAGTCAGAACGTTAAAATGCTATTAATTGTTCGCTGCTAATTAAAGATTAAAGAAAACAAAAATTCCTTCTCGTGTCCTTACAACCCGGAGTGTTACTCCTGGACTCACGAGCTGCTGAAGAGTTACTCATTCCTTAAAACTCGGAAGTCACACTCCCCCCCTCTGTGCTTGGGCTCTAATATCTGTACACAGATGCACGTGGGTGGCCTCTGAGAACCTTTAGGACACTTTTTGAGCACGTGAAGCCCAACTTTCTCACCGAGCACCAGTACCTGGAGAACGTGGTTGCAGAACTGTGATCTCGTCCCTCGCCAGGCTTTGATGGTCTGGTCCAAACAGCTTCTTGTTGCTCTCTCTTCCCTCCAGTGAAACTCCACTAATGCTGTTACTGGAAATACTGTTTATCTTTCATTAGCCCACTGTTTATCAAATCCTACTGCTTCTCGAGAGCAACTGGCTTACTGAGATTTCATAGGTGATTTTTCTGCTTGCCTTCAGGCAATATCTATACAGATTGTATTAATTTAGTAAGAGCTGAATAGTCACAAGGTTGCCTATCACACTGATATATTCCAATTAAGGATATAAACTTGTTTACCAGCTTTCTTTAGCACAGATATTACTTGAGGTAAGCCAACACTGTGAAAATTACTTATTAAAAAAAAAAAAATTAGATCATTCTTAATTAAATCTCTCCACAGAGAGACCTCTCCACATCATGAATGAGTGCTCCTTCTTTTCATTAAGGTGAATTTATTTCTTCATCAAAAAATTATCCTCTGCCAGGAAATGCAAACACTTTCACTTAGCTGAAAACCTTGAGGCTGAGTTCCTGCTCCTGGTTGTGGTTTGTTGTTGAGTCTAAAGTTCACCCTTTGCTTTAAGGGAATAGTGATTCTGGGAAAAAAATAATACTGTGAAAACACCAAGCTTGTTCTAAAATTAGACATTTGCTCGCCTAAGCTGTTGCATTATTCTATTTTCATTTAGTTTACTTTGCTGTATCATAAAAATTCTCCTCACTTCTAGATGATAAGGCTAACTTTTTTTATTATTTATCTGCAGCAATGACATATTTCTGCATCCCTATCAATCTCTAGCTGTGGTGGCACAGCTCAGGGAGAGAAATGTTTATCTGAAATGTAATTGTTGGCTATTCTAGGGCTGCTTTTTCACCTAATCAGCTGGCATTTACTTTACTTGTAACCCAAAGCCTCCTGATGTTACTTGAAATCTTCCTACTGCTTTTTAATGGACTTCGGATTTGTATTTTATTTTATGCTGAAAGAATAACACTGAAGTGTTTTTACTCCGAAATATGAAAAATTATAAGAGGAGAATCAGAGGAAAAAACACCAGAAAAGCAAACGAACCTGCCTACTTACCATTATATATTAGAATAAGGTAGAATAGACTAGAACATTTCAGTAGAATAGAAGAAGGGTTCTGTGCTAAAAAGATACTTTTGTTTGTGCTTTTAAAAGCAGCTGTGCTCTGTTTCCTGATGCTTTTGATAATCAGGAACAACTAATATTAATCTGGCTGCGATTTTGTAACAGAACTGGACTCTGGAAAAGCACGTACATTTTGTGAACTGCAGCATTAATTGCAGGTTATTAAACAGAAAGGAAGATTTTTCCCTTAGTCACAGCTTTGAGTGTCCCATCACTATCCGCTCACAAGAAACAACAGATCATATTTTTCATTTCTTCACTGAGTTATCAGTTTCAAATGTCTTTTTATTCTTGGAATAGATGTATCTGAAACTGGAAGCATCACCTTCCATCTTAATTTCTTGCAAGGAATGCCTGTCAGGGCCCCTCATGGCATACTGGAAGATGACACTTGACAAGGGTTGCTTTTATGATTTCTGGGGAGAAGATTGCTTCAACCTCTTCTGTCTGTTTATTTATGTAGGTTGTAAATGCTTCAGGAGCAGAGTCCTGTGACTGCTTGAACCAGCCTGACCATGCCCTGGCCATGAAATGAGAACATCCTAACGCTGTTAGGAACATCCTAACAATCAAAAGTAATACACAGCCCATACCTCCCAAACATTCAAAATCACACGATCAAAATGGGAAATGGAGAATGTCTCTTTAAAACAGCTGATCTTAACTAATGTGTTTATTGATTATTCTGTAACTCTTTATTGAAGTACTGGGAAAATAAGTTTTTTGGGTTTTGTTTTGTTTTCTAGTTGAAACTGATAAAGTCTGAAGGGATAGATCTCTACATGTTGGCTAGACCAGAAAATAAGTGATGAGGTAATACAGCATGACTACTAGAACTAGTAACAAACTCAGTCACCTAGGGGTTATTGATTTTAAATAGATTATTTCTTTCAAGACTTCGTGGAAATTCTGTTTGCACCCGACAGAACAGTAGTTTCAAAACATTTAGTTTCAAAATCATCTTTAGAAGTGTTTAATCTCTCGAGCCTTCTCATATTAACTCCTTAAACGTGTACCAGTAAAAACCCCATATAAATAATACCACATAACTTGTAAGCATACAGCAGGCACACCCTTTTAATGCATTTTATCCATATAATGGACTTACTTTGCCCATTATGGCATAAATATAATAGGTTAGCACAATCTGAAGGAAATGATTTTTTTATTTAATTTGACTTGAGTAGAATGATTGAAAAGAATACTTGATGAAAGATTTCTTCTGACTTGGTTTTTCAGAGTCCCCATTTTGGAGAATGGGAGAAGAGAAAAGGAGTTCATATGGCTCAGCATTTAGTATAATTTTGTAGGCTTTTTTGTTCTTCCACGTTCAAGTACTAAAGAGGTGAGTCATAAAAGAGAGCATTTTGTCCCACATATTTAAAATGAAAGAAAATTATACTGTTATTGTTATGTGTAGAGCTGTACTTCCACTCTTGATTAAGCCCACTCACTACAAATTACCCCAGCCTGAACAGGTAAGATTCAGTCAGTAATGGTGATGTGTTTCTCTTCTGGCCATTCAAAAATTTGGGTCTATGCTGGCACAAAAAATGGATACCTTCCATAATCAGAAAGGAGCCAACCCTTGATTCTGAAATATCACATGGAACTTTAAAAACTGTGCTATAAAAAACGTGTCATCTGCTATTCGTTAGTCAGACAAATGGGTACAGAACTACCACATGAAGCTTCCTATAAATTCTTGATGGGAATGCTTTCCAGTCCATGGGTTCATAGGAAGAACATCCTCACTGACCTGCTACAAAGTCACATTGCTATTACTCTGTTTCTCGTCCCTCATTTCCAAGGGGTACAAAGTAATGGATAAAACTGCACATAAGAAACTACACAAAGAAGGTTCCTGGCATCTTCCAAGTATGCCTTGTAGTGACATAATAGAAAACAAAACAAAACAATGAAGTACCAGATATACACAAGGTTTACAAATGAAGAAGAAAGAAGGGAAATTATCATCCTGCAGTTCTTTCTGCTGTAGCCAAGTCAGTCACTGTTTGAAGCAGTCAGATAGGGTAACAGTATGTGATTAAGATGAAAGGGTATCTCTAAGCACAAATAAATGCAAATCAATAAACTGATGTAATGAGAGGTTTCAATAGCCACTTCTAATATCTAGTATAGGGTGGCATGATCCATTAGTGAATCACTTGACCAATAAGCAGCATCTTAATTTTTATGCTTATGCAAACTTTGCTCAGAACAAACGTGAATAAGACAGTAAAGAATGAAATGTGTTGTTGATGTTGTATTGCATATCCTGGCATACTGCAAATGTTCTGGATTAGACTCGAAACTTCTGGGTTTAGTAATTTTTTTTCCACTTGGAAGTTTTGTCTGCATCTCTGATAGCTGGATGATGGATGCTTGAGCTCCCTCCTCCTCTGCTAACAGGCCATGATGACTCAGTCAAATTCAGCTGTTCAAGCAGAGTAGCTGATGTTTGTGGTCTGCCTATGAAGGAATTGCTTTGCAGGTCTGCTGGTACCTCAGAAACAATCAGTTTGTTTGCTCTCAGTAGTACCATCAGCCACCTGATAGCCAAATTTCTCGGTTAAAGGAATGCCTCTGAATGGACTTCTTGGACTCTTCTTGTGAGAACAAGATCACAAAATCACAGCATGTGCTGAATTGGAAGGGACCCACAAGGATCATCCAGTCCAACCCTCAGCCCTGCACAGGCCCATCCCCAAGAGTCACCCCCTGTGC
>JAYRBT010000005.1:12118028-12153060 GCA_036023395.1 Myiotriccus ornatus
CTGGCAGCCTTGGGGCTGTGCCCACTGCCCTGGGGAGCCTGTTCAGTGCCCACCACCCTCTGGGGGAAGAACCTTTTTCTAATATCCAACCTAAACCTCCCTGACAGAAGTTCAGGCTATTCCCTCAGGTTCTGTCCCTGATCCCCACAGAGGAGTGATCAGTTAGAATAGAAAACCTCTCCTTGCTCTTTCTAGTGAAAAGAACTGCAGTGCAAATATGAATGCCACAAATTATAGCAAACCTTTGTGTGTGTGTGTGTGTCCCCCAAATTTCACCAGGGGAATTGAGAATATTTCCTGTTTATTCTGTCTACAGCCATTTGCTGGGAGCCATGCCTTATTATCAAGAAACAAAGAATTAACTTCCCTGCTGATAGGGATGTTTAGAAAATAAACCACCATTATTCATAGCTGTACTTCCAGTAAGACCAAACAGTCCCTTTTCAGATATCGGCAGGTGGAAATCTCAGCAGAAAGATGCATGTTTGTTGTTATGATTTCTGATGACCTTTCTTGGTTTTACTCTACCCTGATAGTGAATGCCCACTGGCACACGGCTGTTTTTAACCTCCTGGACTGATTCGTGGCTTGTTGCAAAACACCATTAATTTATATTTAACTACCTAGGAATTTCCTCCTTCCACTGCATTGGCCAGTGTCCCAATTCAGGCAGCTCATGCCACAGTTTGTGACTGTTTTATGAACTACTTCATGGTGAGGCATGAAGGTCAGAGTGGCGGTTATCGGAATGACAAAGCCATGGATGAGTTGTCTGCATTCTGCTGAGCCACATTTTTTTTAATGTGAAGTGTTTCAACATATTTTAATATGTATATTTTGAATATGACAGGACACGGCAAGTATTTTATCCCCCCGCCTCAAGAATCAAGCAAACCCAGGATCCTGAGACCACATCTTTAAGGAGACATATTGAAACTTCCATTACTTGCTTCAGGTACCTCCACTCCCCACCTGCACCCCAGTCTGACAGAGCATGTGTTCCTACAAAACCTATTGCCCAGATTAGGCAGAAACTTACTGTTTTGCCTTAACACCACCAAGCCAGGACCTTAAGGGGATGCAACAGCAAGCTCTAATTGCTAAATTTACATGAGCCTTCAAAAGCTTAAGCATTTGTGACATCTTTCACTGTGCTCTTAGTGCCATTTTACTATGTACATCATCACCTTCCACGTTTTGTGATTGCATTTTCCACACATGAGGTGTAATTAATTTCTAAAGCAAAATTAGCCCTTATCAGTCTTAACTGTTTAAAGAAATGAGACTGCAAATTGTCCTTCACTTATACGTGATTTAGAATCACAGTCTCTCTGAAAACCTGCTGTAAAACCAAGTTAACAAGCTCAAAAAAGACATGGAAATAATTCCTCGTTTCGTAAGAATACTAAATAACACCACTAAAAATACAAGAAGAAGTAGTAATGCTTAAGGAGTGACTCAGACTTTCCAAGACTATAATTTTTCATCTCCATGTTTCTGCTGTCTGCCTATTGCTAGTTTCAGAACAGAGCAAGCCTCTGCCCAACCTCTCAGCATTGGTGATGGGCCTCTTGAAACTCATCATTTCCATTCGTTTATTTTATTTTTGTCAGCCATATAATACTTAGAACAGCATGTATGCATCAAGAAATGTACAGTTTTGCCTGATGTAAATCCCACCTACTCTGAATTTCCTTTCTTACCTTCACCTGGATATCTGCTTTTTCATTTGAGTAGCTCATTCATCTTGGATAGGTGGATCTTTGACAGAAGTTGCTCCTTGGGGGGCGGCAGGAACAACACAAATTCCAGAGGAGAAGGAAGCTCTGAAGCACTGCTAATTTTGAAGAAATGGGAGGCAGTAACTCTAACCCTTCATGGGAACGGGCCCTGTCAACGTCTGTGACCTCAGAAGTCTTTTTTGTCCCAAACAGTTACGGGCTGAACAACGTGGCATTTAGCGGAAGGATTTTCACTGACAGTTTTATTTGACTGAGGTGCCCCAAATCTGATCCCGTATCAATAATTTCCATCTGTAGTTATTTTGATTTACTACTTTTGTCTCCTAAATATAAAGACTTTTATATCACTGCTATTTCACTAAACGGAAAGATGACACTTACAAAGAAGAAAAGGTTTTCAATGTTTTGCAGCAAGAACTGTGAATATAATAAAAGTATATAGTAACTGCTACTGAAGGCTGCACAAGAAATTTAAGAGTAGATGGAAAAAGAGGAAGAGATATTGCTTTTATTTGCATTCTACCAGCTTTGATGTTGCTACTGAAATGTCTGCCTGTTCATTTGCAGCAAGGTCGTTTGGAGCTGGTCTTTAGTGCAAAATTAGTGTTGAGTATGCTCTGGATTAATAACGGGAGGCTTTGAGGATTTGATTACTGTACACTTCATCTGCCAACCAGCAACATGCTTCCTCATCCAGAAGGATTTTTTACATTTTTCTCCCACTGTTTGGAGTTTGGTAACCAAGGGGTGGATTGCCATTGTCACAGCACATGAGATGTCTTTTTATCTCTACATCTTTTTATCTCTAAATATGTTAAACTATTGCTGCTGAATTTAAACCCATTGAACGTGAGCAGGGAATGCTGATTCCTTCATTCAAGTTGAAACTTGGGGCAAGAAAGGGTATTTACCTTCCTGATTCTTGCAGTATCCAGGACCCCAGGGTTGTGCAACAAATACAAACTCCTCAACACATGAAGAAGTGCTGAAGTCAGTGAGCCAAACCGATGGCACCACCTCAGTTCTTCAGCCTTTGGACAGCCAGAGCGACACAGCCTCTAAGAAATACTCCCAAGGGGCTCCTGCACCTGCAGCTTTTGTTTTCAGCCATGTGAGGAGCTCAATCAAACCCTGCTCCATCGTGGTTGATTGGAAAACTGTTTGTGAGAGGAAGAGCCACTGCCCTGATGAGGTGACATTAACTGCTCCTGTCCCTTCCCACAGCTCGTGCTCAGGTGTGTGACCTGTGAAAAGGCTGCTCCCCCCTGAGAAAGCAGTGGCTCCCCAGCCTGGACCCACGGCAGAGGCTGTGATGGGACAATTTTAGTCACTCCTGCTGTTTTCATCAGTCATAGCAAATGAACGGAGCTGACAACTTGGTCAGTGTGAAAAACTTAGTTCTGCTGGTGCCACTGCCAGTTTTCACCCCTCCAACACCTTCTGAAATCACCATCCTAATTAGCCATAACTCTCCAAACCCATCCCACCCCAGAGGAGCCATTATTTCAGTTATTCTTGTATCAGGAGCACACAAACGTGTCCAGGGCTGAGCTCCAGACACACCCATCCTGCTTATGCCGGTGCTTACCGTGCTGCTGCACTGCTCACAGCACAGAACGGGGATGTGGCACTACGGGCTCTTCGAGCTCCTGTACGGGACCACTCTGTGATGCCTCTTGTCTGAAAAAAGAGATGAAAGTTTAGGTATTTACTTTCTTTCTCCTCCGCAGCAACTGAAATGCTACTCTCCCTCTCTTTGGCAGAGGATGCACTCTACCAGCCTGCCTTTCCCTTCCTACCCCGACTACATTTTTACAAGCACTCTGAAACAGCTGTCTTGAGGTTTTTCTGTTCTTCTCTTTGTCTTGATGTACCTGATAATGGTGGTTTTTTTAGCTTCTACCTCCCAGACTGCAGGGTCTTGGAGTACCAACTTCATTGCTTCTTTTCCAATGGAATTGCCCCCCATTTCAAGAGGGATGGGTGAAGAAATCTGGCTAGGAAGGAAGGGCATGGAGCAAGCTGTTTATAGTTTGAGATCTCCATCTATTTCTGGGCAGGGAAACATAAAAGAAACTATTTTCCCCTGAACGTTAATGGGCAATAATGTATTCTGAGATGTTTTTATGTTTTATTGTTGTCTTAAAAAATAATTTATGGGAATTTATAGGTCTCAATTAGACCAAATTGAGCATTTTTGCTGATTGTACGATAAAATGCCAAAATCTGACAACCATTTTGAGGGAGAAGGTCATCGTGTGGGGCTTTTGACTGTCTGTGTAAGTGACTTGAAATAGTATTTGATAGAATGGATTTATCTGGTCTGTATTTCCTCATCGGTGGATTAGGGAGAGGCAAACCTTACCCATGGTATTCAAGGTCTGAAGGTAAGCAAAACCTGTAGTATGTCTGAGAATTTTGATTTTTAAGTAATTGTCTTGTGGCACCAGGAATAGCACAACTCAAAGCTGTGTCTCAATGGAAATAAACATAAGTTCTCCATTATTACTTACCATGACAAATTCTGTAACATTTTACAGCTTGGTTTTATAATTTGACCTTGATTTTATATTTTGGCTTATTTTTATAGAAGAGTTCTTCATAAAAATTCCTATTCAGGCCCGCTTCGTAGTCCCAGACACTGATGGATGAAAGGACTTAAGTTATCTATCCAAGCTGTAACAGCGAAAGCACATGATGGGAAAGGAAGAACCTTTGACTCTCTGACCTTATCCATGATATCACTAATGCCTGATTTGGATGTGTTCTCCCCGTATTTCTCCAAGGAGCACCGTCAGCCCTGAGTGACCCGGTGGGTGCAAGGGGTGTGTGTGTCTAGTGATGCGCCCAGCTACATCCCGGACAGTATTCCCGGGGGCTACCCCTTCCCCAGCTCCCCGCGCGCTGGCGAAGAAGGTGCTTGGGAAGAAGCACGCGGAAAGGGAGGAGGTGATGCTGCGGCTGAGGGACATCCCCCGGGCTGCCCCCCGAGCTGCGGCAGCGCGGTGGGCAGGCACTCGCCCTGCCCGGCCGGGCTGGCCCTGCCGGCCGGAGCCTCCTGCGGCCCCCGGCACGGCGCGGGGGAGGCTCGGCGGGGCAGCCTGGGCCGCAGTGCCGGAGCGCGGCACGGCGTGAGGTGCGGGCACACGGGGTGAGGTGCGGGCACACGGCGTGAGGTGCGGGCACACGGCGTGAGGTGCGGGCACACGGGCCCGGAGCGGGGCGGGGAGCGGGGCCGGTGCGGGCCGGCGGAGCGTCTCTGCCCGCAGCGCGGGGCCGAGCGGGGCCGGCACCGCCGTAGGGCCGGGACCGCGGCACTTGTGGCCGCCCCGCCCCGGGCAGGCAGCGCTGAAGGGCGGCGGGGCCGCGGCTGCCCCGGCACCGCCGAGGGTCGGGCTGGGCGGCGCGGGGAGCTGGGGAGGTGGGACTGTGGGGAGGTGGGACTGTGGGGAGGTGGGACTGTGGGCAGGGAGGTGCGGTGCCGTGCCGGGCTCCGCCCGAGGAGTTTCCCGGGAGTTCGCCGGTCGAGCGCTGCTGCCCGGCGGAGATGCCCCTGGCTGCGGCGCGCTCGGTACCCGGGATCGCTCAGTGACCGAGACACTTCAGCGGCAGTTTGTAGTACGGGTTATTAACGCCTGTCTTCTTCTTTCTTTTTATCTTCTCTTTTTTTTTTGACTGGCTGGGAGGTTTTTGTTTTGTTTTGTTGTTTTGTTTTTTTTTTTTTTTTTCCGGAAGAAATGTCCTGGGAGTAGAGATGGGAGATAAAGTGTAAAGCAACTCGTAGGGTGGTTTTCTGAATTAGGGAGCGCCTCAAAACCAAGTCTGAGCCTCGGCGAGGGCACTGGGCAGTCGAGGGCTTCAGTGCTGGTTAGGTTAAGGGTTTGAAACAAGAAATTGTGAGAGGAGAATTGTTTGGAAGACGTTAGGACATAGTTTTGAAAATAAATGTTTAACAGTGAGAAGAGAAATGGAGTGTGATTATAATCTCTGAATGCTCCAGTCTGAGTATTTCACTTTTTACTGTGGCTGGGCTGACATAATACTGTCATTCTAGGAGTGTGTTGCAAAAGCGTTTGTTTAACGTAGTTTAACCACCGGAATGGTTTGTATGGTTTCTCTTACTGCATGTACGTGAGCATTATGTCTTTTATACGTTATTTTGTGTATCTTACACATGCAGAGACTCTGAAGATCCTGTAGGCTATATTTGCATTCTATAATGCATGAGATAATTGTTTTACCCTGTGACTGATGCGCTTACGATGTGATGCCATATCATATCACACAGAAAACCGGAAAATTAGATTTGTACCACAGACTAACATTATGGAATTTCTGCTTGAAATGCCATTTGAACAGTGGTATGCCTTTCACAGTGTTTGTGTATATTTGTTTTTAATATTGCAGATGCCTTTTGATTGCAAGACTGCTGAAATGCTTTGAGGGCTGCGCCTCCTTTCCTAACCATGAACAGTTCAAAATCACCAGGGCTGGCTGGATTTGGAGTCTTGAGAAACACAACCTGCCACACGGAGAAAAAAATTTCCGTTTTCTTTTCAATAATCTTCATGACAGTGGGAATTCTGTCCAACAGTCTTGCCATAGCCATTCTCATGAAGGCATACCAGAGGTTTAGACAGAAATCAAAAGCCTCCTTTTTGCTTCTTGCCAGTGGCTTGGTTGTCACAGATCTCTTCGGCCACCTCATCAATGGAGCCATCGCAGTGTTTGTGTATGCATCGGATAAAGACTGGATTCGATTTAACCAGTACAACATTCTTTGCAGTGTTTTTGGCATCTGCATGGTTTTCTTTGGCCTGTGCCCACTCTTCCTGGGCAGCGTGATGGCTGTTGAACGGTGCATTGGAGTCACTAAGCCAATATTTCACTCTACAAAAATGACTTCTAGACATGTGAAAATGATGTTGACTATGGTATGTCTGTTTGCTGTTCTTATAGCTTTGCTGCCTATTCTTAGATTTAGAGCCTACCAAATTCAAGCATCGAGGACCTGGTGCTTCTATAAAACAGAACATGTTGAGGACTGGGAAGACAGATTTTATCTCTTACTTTTTTCTTGCCTTGGGTTACTGGCCCTTGCTATTTCATTCTTGTGCAATGCTGTCACAGGAATTACCCTTTTAAGAGTCAAACTTAAAAGTCAACAAAGACAAGGCAGATCTCATCATTTTGAAATGATCATTCAGCTCTTGGCTATAATGTGTGTTTCTTGCATTTGCTGGAGTCCATTCCTGGTAAGAGCCTAATGTGTTTGCCAATGTTTAATGCACATCACTGTATAAAAGTTATACTTTTTTATCTCCAGGTTTGAAAGTGCTTTAGCTGTGGTAACAGCTCCATTTGCTCGGTGACATCAGTTTTAGAGCATATTGTCCATAATGCATGTACCTGTGCATCTACAAAAAACTTGGTAATTATTCTCCACTTCTGAGCATAGACAAAATACATTGAGTAAGCTAAATATATAGGGACTGCGAGGACTGTATTTCCAGTGCTGTGAAGCAGACAGTGGTAGCAGAATTGTGGCTAGAATAAATCTGAACACACACTGAGCTTGTCCACAAATTCAGTGAAATCTTGAAGTGGGAAGTCTTTTTAGTCTGTACTGTGATTCCTATAACTTTTTTATTTATGGCAGCCTGTTTGTTGTTATTTTCACGGTTTACTGCTCTTTGTGAACAGTGTTATGGCAGATAATAGTTAATGGAGTGGAGGGCTTTGCTTTAAAGTCGTGTTGAGAAACAGTGGTTGGCAGTGGGTTAAAATCAGCGTTTGGTTTAGCCCTAAGCAAGCTGGGTTTGTAATCTGGGCAGTTGCCTAGCAAAGCTGCTGCGTGCAGTTGGTGTGCTCTCTCTGCCATCCCAGTGTATCTTAGGATCTGCTGTCACTGCTGTGGCTCTCCCAGGGTCGAAGTGCTCTGCCCGTGAGCAGAGCCAAAGGAACCTGGATTGTGATACAGGGAAGAATTTGACAGCTGCTGTTGTGTGATGGCATTATAAAGCTGGTGTTAGCTGTAACTCTTTGTAGTGTAGTTAACCTGTCTGAAGAAAATTAATTTATTTTTTTTTTGCTCAGGTCAGAGGAGTTAAGCTGTATGAAATCTTAATTTCTTTCCTAGAAACAAGGTCCCGTAGTTTTACAGGGAGATGAACGAGGAGCAATTTTGGTTTGACCCAACAAATGCAGACATTTACATCTGAGATCTGCATCAGCTGTATCTCTGCTCACTGCCCATGGCCCGGTATGAAGTTACCTGAGTTAGTTCTAAATTAAATACTGGTATTAGCCTCGCTGCAGCAGTCGGGTACATCTGGCAGGTAGCATTTAATTAATCCAGTATCACAGACTTCAAGGGGAAAGTCTGGCTATAAATGTCTGCATCACTGAAATGCACAAAACCCTCTTTCACTTCTGTTCAGATCACAGAGAATTGTTCTAGCCTTGCTCTGCAGGATAGTTTAAATTCATGTGGGCTTCTGTCAGCGTCGTGGCTGTAGGGTAGAGAGCATAAAAAAAGTTGTCAGGGCAGTATAGCAAGTGAACTTCCTTCCAGTCACTTCAGACACCTCCTGAAGTTTGTCTGGGACAAGCCACAGAGTGGTTTTTAAGGAGAGCGACTCAAATGATGACTTTACATTCCATGAAAAAGGAGCATTCTCCTCTGGTGAAATTTATTTTCAGATATAATAATTGTTCTTCAAGGTAGGACTTAATTTGGTTTTTAAAAAGCCTTGGGTGTCAGAAGAGCTATAAACTTTTTTAATTCCAAAGAGGTGCTTCAGTTATTCAACATATGAAGGAACACTAAATTGCACTAAATTGTGGTGGGTTTTTCTGTGTTGGTAATTTTTTTAATGCCTTTAAATTTTTATTAATTGTTATGTAAATAAAATATATATAAAATTGTAATTTTTAAATGAAATTTTTAACGAAAGCACAGCACTACTTTTGTTAAAGCATTTAACTTCATCTGAGTTGTAATTGAAGATGAATTATTATTCCAGGTGGAATTTCTTTTCAGTAATGTGGACAAATTTCTGTTAGAAAGGAAGAGTTAAAAAAAAAGAAAAAGAAAAAAGTTAGTGTAAGGTAGAATTTAGTTCCTGAAACAAAGTTTTAAGGAAGTGAGCAATTAGTGTCTTAGCCAGAGAGTTCAGCAGTCTGGGAAGTGCAGTGGGATGGGGTCCTTTGTAGCTATTTCCTTTCTTAGCTCTTAGAATCGTAGAGTTTATACCAGTTAATTCATTTAATTACCCAGTCTTTGTTTTGATAGCACTCTGTTCACTGAATACAAACAGATTTATAAGTGTGATGTTAATCTAGCAAGGTTTTTTGGCCTGCAGTGGAATAAAGCTTTGTATAGGAACATACTGCTCAAGTGATCCAGGGTTTATCAAAGTGTATGGTTTGTGATGAATTGCTGATTCAGGCATACTTATCTGATAGATCTTCACCTCTCAGGGCCTTTAGTTTGTGAAGTGAATGGTTTGCCTTCTGTAATATGATCAACATGTACCGAAGTATTTCTTAAATATGAGCAGGTGTTCATAGGTGAAATTATCTGAAAAAAGGACCTAAACACACGCTTGCTATTGAGCCATTTGCTTCTTTAATTTTTTCTTCTCAAAGCTCAATCTAGAAGTCAGTGTTAGTCTTTGAGTTGTGAATTTTAACTGTGTTCGCTATCCCAAAGAGGACACAGAACAAAATGTTTGGCAGAATCAATTGCCTCAATGTAAACCAAAGCAATTGGAAACCAAACAAACCTTTGGAAGAGAAAGTGGAGGAAGGCAATGTGGTTTATGCCACATGTGGTTTGCAGATACAAGAGTTTGGATTTATTGTGTGATTTCCTGTCTGATGTGGGGGTTTGCTTTGTTTATTTTCCTTCTGTTTTCAATCTGGTGTGGTGTTACATCCACTGATTTATGTGCAGAGCCACAGAATCAAGTCCACCCAGTACTGTAATCCAGTGACAGACTGACTTCACTATTAGATTTCCAATCAGTTTCATGGTTGTTTTTTGTCCAAGTGGAGTTAATATTCAGACATCGCCACTGTCCTGTGATAAAATCACTTTTAGATGTCATTGGAGTCCCACGACCCTGGATTGTCTTTTCTCGTGTCTGATGTGGAACTGAACTTGACTTCTACATCTGCTAGTGGTGTGTGTAAATGTGTGTGTAAATGCATAGATAGTTAACACTTAATATTACATATAATGATATATAGTAGTATAATAATCACCACCTTTACCTTAAGATTACTGGAGATCTGTAGCATTTTTCAGAAGCAGAGCCTGTGGTGGTGTTTATGTGGAGCTCTGCCTGGAGCTGTTGGACAGGGACTTCCTTCTGATATTGTTTTTCTGTTGATTTCTTTCCTGAAGCTCCATTTTATTTGTTTTTCAAAAATGAGCAGCTTTTCCAAGTTTTCTGCCCACTGTGAGGGAATCCTTCCTTAATGAAGTGTGAGGAGGGGAAACATGGATCTCATTTTGAGGAACTGAGAGCGGGAGGGAATTCACAAAAAAAGGCTACAAGTGAAATTCATGAGTTTTATAATAATATACCTAGTCAGTGATTTGTAGAGGCACATCTGTTCTGACAGTCCAAATAAGTTTGCTTCGTGGTGGATAATTGCAGGTGGATATGTTCTGAAGATACTAACATCAACTTCTGCATAGTGTCATCTTTTCTCATCCTTGCTAGAGCCTTATCCCCTTGCTAGGGGAATGTGAATTTTGCTGGATAAATTTGGCCCCTAGGGGCTGGATTCCCAAAGCAAGTAGTTGGGCTGGAGCATTTTGTGACAAGCACCTCTGATGAAATGGATTGTTATATAAAGCTGGTTTTTGGCTGTGACTTGACGTCTGGCCTGTCATGAAACAGCTTGGTTTTGGAGCTGTGTTTGTATGAGCAAATTCTGACTTCAGCACGTCATATTCTGTAGGGCTCAAGGGATAAACATATTTTAAATTTTGGTTTTGGAGTAGCAAAGAGAACTGCCTGCAACTGTGGGCAGGAGGGATCTGTTTCAGAGGAATAGGAACAAACTGTGATACGGAGAAATTTGTAATCTTTCTCATGTGTGGAACACAGTCTTAGCCTGAGAAAAATACTTTTGCATTCACATTATTCTTGTTAAGATCTTTTTCCATGAAGTTATCTGATTAATTTCATTCCAGTTTTACCTCCCCTATACAGCAGAAAGCAGCCACTTCTTTTTTTTTTTGAAAGAGCTCAGCTGTTTATTTTATATGATTAAATCAACTCTTATTCAGTTGCTTTTTTTTACTGCTTAGATTAATTTCTTTCAGTCCCTTCTCATGTAATCTCTTCCCTTTCCAATTTGTTTTGCTAACTGTGTCTCTCTGACCTTGCTCTGACTTCTCCTTGTCCTCAGGTTGTCTCATGCAGTGGGGCTTGGTGGCTGGTTTTCCTGCGCCTAGGAGAATTGTTCAGCTTACAATTTACCGAGTCATTGGAAGCTGCTGGAGCTGCTCCGGGTGGTCCTTTCAGCAGATGTGCCTCTGGAGCTGGTGAGAGGGGCAGCTGTGTGCTGAAACAGGGAGGCTCTCCTTGGAATACCCTTACCCCGTCCCACCCTGGTTGCTCCACCAGCTGCTGTGGGTGCAGAGTCAGGCTCACGGTTCGTGTGTGCCGAAGGAGGTCACTTTGTGGCCGGTCTTACACTAAGTCACTCCTAGTTGCAGTGCAATATAAGGTGGTTTGGTGTACAAGGCAGTCTGTGTACATCTCATTTGGGCGTTTTTTGCATGTGTAGTCACGTCCACACATGCCCAGTGACACTTTCCCAGGAGTTCATACCCCTGTTACCCTTGAGGTCTCTCCCTCCGTTCTTGTTTTCCATCTTTATTTTTAGTAAGCTGGCAGTTTAAATTTCTGTTCTGCTACCTTATGCTTACATGTTTAGTGGGCATCATGTATTAATGTGCAATGGGCATCATGTATTAATAAAGCTTGTTGCTTTATTAATGCTGTTTGCATGCCTTCAAATATTGCTGGTTGTGTTGGCCCTACAACAAGAGAGTTACTTAGAAGTGAATCTCTCGTGACTGGTGGGTTTCTCATGATCAGAAGGTACAGCTGAGGAGAAGCAGAGAGGTGTCCCAAGATGCAGGACCACGCTCTGCCAGTGAGGCCCTTGTCACCTGTACAGCACAGCCCCTCAGATCTCACTGATGGCTGCTCTGCAGGAGTGTGTTCTTGTCTTACGGGTTCTTAGTCGAAGCTGCAGCCTCTGAGAGCTTGTTGTGCCTGCCCAGGCACTGTCCACAGGGAGAGTGATCTTTCCTTTTGAAAAAGAATAAATTGTGATTTCCAGTCGTGTTTCTGAAGGCTGAAGAAGGAGATACCCTTAAGTATGTTTAGCTAACCTTGCAGCTTTGAATGCTGTTGGAAGCTTTCAGAGGGAAAAACCCCACACTTTATTGCTTTCAAGATTCAGATTTTAAAGAAGATAATCAGTGATAATTACTATGCTTGTGCTGGCTTTTGTGGTTGAATTCTTGCTGGAGGGGTTGTGTGCTGACACCATCCAGAGATGGGATGTGTTGGCAGATGATTGTTGGGTCTGGGTGATGCGGGTCCTTGCTGGATGCTGTCATTGCATCTCTGAGGATGGGTGCAAGCCCATCTCAGGGGCCCCCTGCTGCCACAGTGGTTTTAATGAATGAACCAGTTTTATAGGGAAAGGAAGAAAAGGTTTTTTTGCCAGCAGCAGGGCTGCTAGATACACCTCTACTTCTAGTCCAAAGCATCAACACAGTAAGGGTTACTGTTGACTGTAGGCAGTAATTTCTCTTCCAGGCCTTGCTGTGTCAGAAGAGATGAGGAGGGGCAGTTTGAATGAATAAAATACTCAGTGGGTTCCTCTGGAAAGAAAAATCTCATGAGCTTCCTTGTCTTTTGAGCTGCACTAGAGAAAGGGCTCTTGCTCTCCATCCTGCCGTGCTCCTTTGATTGCTTGCTGAGTTTCCTAATACATCCATTAACTCTGTGCAAATTCAATTACTCTTCTTGCCTGAGTTCCTCAGAATGAGCCTCTGATACTCAGGGTTAAACTGCTGAAAGGTTACTGTCATTGCTAATATTATGGGCCAAAAGGTAATTTGAAATAAATAACTAATTTTAGGATTCAAGAGGAAAGAGAACACTAATTAGAATTGAAAGTTTTGTTAGTCTCAAGACACAAGTGCCTTTCCAGCTCAGTTTCCCCTGGAATAAGGTTTAATCAGCAACTCAGACAATTTGAGTGTGCTTTTGTATGTGCCCATGAAAATATTCCATGGAAAGGATTTGCAGGTGTCTGCAGAGAGAGCAATGGAGTTTAATACAGCGCATTTAAAAATTCAGTCCACCTATTCAGATGGGTTTATGTGATACTAGAAACCCTTGGACAAGATGTTCATGTTTTTTAGTACTGTTTATAGAGATCTTTCTTCTATTTTGGATAAAATGAAAGGCACAGCTGGCAAATTTCCTCCAGGTTAGATGAGAAATGGAATGAGCTTAATTTTAGAGTATACCCACCCGAAATGATACTGAATGTCAGAGGCACTGTTTTGGTGGTCAGAATTGGCCTGTTCCTATTTTCCTCTTTTACAGTACATAGAGATCTGACAGGCCTTATCCTTTCTGAGAAATATGAATCATTAAAAGAAATAAAATGTTTGTAAGTGTGAGCCAGGGCGTAGTTTATCACAGAGTGCTTAGAAACTCTGTATTAATTGTGGCTATATTTGTAATTCAAGTGTTTACCTCCCTCTCCCAGAAGTCAGGGAGCTGAGCAGCTGAAATCCTCTCTAAACAGGAAAGAAGTGCTGGAGAAGAAAGGGACAGTGGTGATGATGTGAACCAGGGGAGGAAGAAAGGCTGAGACTGACAGATTGCCCTTTACCAGAGGCTTTTGGGGAAGCATAAATATAGTTTTTGTTATCTGTGTTTACTCGTGCTGTTTGGAAAAACTTACGTAAAGCCTCTTCTGAAAATGCAGTGCCATCAGAGTACAGTAAGATTGTTTTGGAGAGGAAAAAAAGTAGACAAGGCAGGTTGTGAGTCGTGTGAGAACACGGCATTTTCAAAATAATGTTGTTCTGGTTTTCTTTCATAGTTTGTTCCGTCTTTATTTTTAAATTTAGATGATATATACCAAATTAAACTATGAAGATCTATAAAATTGAAACACAGTTCCAAGCAGATATGACTTTCACAGAAATTTCTCATATTTTTTTCAATTTTCCCACCTCAAAAAATCAAATTCTCCAGGCATCACCCACATAAATTTGCCATTCGTAACCTGTGCTTATTTATTCAGTAGGTAAATTTTTTGGATTCTGGGCTAGATATTAAAAAGTCAGGTTGACATACATTCCGTTGTTTGGTATAAGAGAATTCTTCCTGTTTCCTAGATATTACACTTATTCAGGCCTTTCTTACTTGAAAATATCATACACTGCATAACCATCTTTGGAAAATGTCATACGCAGCGTAACCATTTTTGGATAGTTATTTTAGGAAAGTTCTCTTTCCTGGCTATCTAAACACTTTAAATGGTAAAGTTGTTGCTGAAAAGTCTCAGGGACAAACACACTCACACGGAGCAACTCCAGAAAGTCCTTCACCCTTAACCAGGTTTAATGACAGACATCAGGGTGTGGTGCAGATTCACGCGTTCTGAGAGATAGTGACGGTGTTAATTCACAACTCAGGCTTGGCGTGGGGTAGCAATTTGGGTTAGGATTTACAGTTCATTAGTGAATTGGAAATAAAATTGAATCTGTGTTTTACCAGGAGTGCAGTAGTACTGAGAGATAAATCACTCCTAGATGGAGACTTGACTTTTCTCTTCCCTCCTCCACCTGAGGGGTGGTCCAGCTGCAAAACAGTCCCTTTCAATTTATTTGCCAACATTAAAGAAAAAAGTAATTGTGAATTACATATTCCAGCTTGGTAAATATATTGCTAATTTATTAGCCTTGATATTTCTGTTGGTGGCTTGTTAGTTTACTTCTCCAGAATGATATATAGACTAAGTCACTTTAACAAAAGTGATTTAAAAAATCACCACAGCAACATAAAAACAATACATCTTGTCTTCCTTTGCCTCCAGCCAGGTTTTCAAACACTGCAAATCACCAAGTCATTAGGTGACTATGATTCTAATCTGTCTTCAGCAAGGACAAGAGTGCCAAGGGAGGTTTAGATCAGAAATTAGGAAAACACTTCTTCATTGAAAGGGTGATCAGGCGTTGAAATGGGCTGGCCAGGGATGTGCTGGAATCACCATCCCTGAAAGTGTTTAAAAGGCGTGTGGATGTGGGGCTTGGGCATCTGGTTTAGTGGTGAACACTGTGGTGCTGAGTAAGTGGTTGCCTCGATGATCTTAGAGGTCTTTTCCAACCTTAATGATTCTGTGATACTCAAGATTTCATTTTCCTCCGCTGTGTATGTTGCATGCATGATAAACATAAAATATAATTACAACTGAACATACCTTTATTTTTTTTTTGTTCTACGCCCATACACTGAACACCATCATTTCTCAGGTACTTAAACTGGATGTCTGACTCTCCATGAGCAGGAAATAGAGCAGGTTCTTTACTTTTTTAGACCTGTTGTTAAGAGAGGTCTCGCAGGCTTGGTCACACATCAAAGCTATCTGCATTCCTGAATTCTAGAAGAGGTGAAGAGGCCACTGTGTATCGTGACTGACTCTGAATTTCTTCTCTCCCTTCTTTTAACACTTCTAATATGTGTGGTTATCTCCGGATTTGGTGGTACTTGCCCTGAAAACCACTGGGTATGTGACATTCCTCTGAAGTCAGGGAGGGACCTGTCCAAGGAACCCTTAGAGAATTCAGCCCAACTCTTGGATTCTTAGACAAAAGAAGCACATAGGAGAGAATTTAAAAAAATGGCCAGGTAAGAACTGGCAGATCCTGCGTTCCCTGTGGAGCATCTTGTTGCTCTGAAAGACAGAAGTGGAGGATTCACCTCTGGTTGCTGCATCTATGTTGTATCTCTCCTCAGGTGGTCTATATATTGTCTTTTTTTCTGCATTCAGACAGTTCTCTCTCTCCCCACTGTTGTGTGTTATTTGTGATTCTGCCTTTGGGCATTTGTTGGGTATTAGTGAGAGAAGTTCTGTTGTTCCTGAATAAATCAGACCACTTATTTAACCATTAAAAAGGGGAGTCTTTTTTCCAAATGAGTGTGAAAACCTGGAAAAGCAAAGCAACAAAAGAGAAGTAATAGATCATTTCCAGGATTTGAAGCTTTACCCAGTTGACTCTAATGGAAGAATAAATGGATCCCAAATATCTATAGTCCTTGCATCCCTAAATACTTAAGGATGGCTCTTATTATACAGTATTAGAAATACTCTGTTGTTTTCTAGTCCTTACAATTGTCCTCTAAAGTTCCTCTCAGCATTGGAGGGTAAAGAATGCTTTAATTTTATCTATAAAATTAATTTTATTTTTTTTTGTGCAGGATATTTTGGTTGCAGGCCTTGTTCTTAGGCAGGAATACATTCCTCAGGCCGTGGAAGCAGGCGTTCCTGTAACCCTAAAACATGTAGCTCAGGAAACAGGTTGTTTATTTGCCTTTGGTGTGGATCCTGTGTCTTTTCATTATGAAGTGGGTCATCTACTGTTTCCAGGGCTAGAATCTTTTCTATCCATATCCACAAAGCTTTTCCTTTCAAATGACTTATCAATTAAGCTGTGAGAGTAGTTGAAGCAAAGTATTTCTAATTTTGACAGGGAGGAAAGGAAATAAGGAAAAAGGGGCTGTCAAACCAAGATAGAAATATTTGGATTATTTAGGAAGAACAAAGAGAGGTGGCCTGGAATGCTTCATTCAAGCCCAGCCTGAATTTATGCTACTGCAAAACAGGTGCAAATAGGTAGTGTCTAAGGGGAAAGCTGACAGAAAATAAAGACTTCACTTTCAGTTACTGTTTGCAAGTTTATGCACAAAACCCCCCAATACCTTCTGTTTATGAGGCTTATTGGATAATTGCATTCCTGCCTTTTATAGAGCGTGATAATGCCCAAGGCATTTAATAAAATACAGATAGTGAGTAGAACATTTGGCACTTCTTTTTTTTTTTTCAGTAATTTTGAGAAATTCTTGGATACAGAAAAATCTCGTCTCGGGATGTTTACAGAGGTTTGTTCAGAACACAGAATCACAGAATTGACCAGGTTGGAAAAGCCCTCTGAGCTCATCAGGTCCAACCCTGGATCCAACCCTGCCGTGGTTCCCAGCCCATGGCACTGATGCCACATCCAGTCTGTCCTTAAACACCTCCAGGGACGGAGACTCCACCACCTCCCTGGGCAGCCCATTCCAATGGATAATCACTCTCTGTAAAGAATTTCTTCCTGATATCCAACCTAAATCTCCCCTGGCACAGCTTAAGGCCGAGCCCTCTTGTCCTAAACATGTGTTGTCATGCATAAATATTTTGCAGGGAGGCTAAATAAACTTCTATAAAATAATTGGGCAATCCCAGCTGCCTCTGGTAATTCAGATCTTTTCCGTTGCTTCCCATTTGGGTTCTGTTTGGGTTCTGTTTGTACTGTCTGTGATCCTGACAGGGGAAAGGTCTTTCTCAGACTCGCTGTTTTTATCAGGATAATAATCAAACTTACACGTTCAAGGATGTGTATCGTGGCAGATAGCAATCACCATCCTTGATTTACCTGTTTCGGACCAGAACTTGATTTTGGGAGTTGGACACAGATTTTTCCCCAGCTGGACAGTGAGCCAGTGGATCCACTCTTAATTTTTGGCATTATTGCTTTGTCACAGAAGTATACATGAGAGAAAAGGAGATTGCCTTGTTCTGCTGCTACTTCTGCAAAACTTTTCCACAAGGAATTATTGCATATGCCGTTCAAAGTACCTTCTGGACTTTAATGTGAAGGAAACCTTGCTCGTGTATTTTTTTCGTCTACAATTCCTTTTTAATTTGACATTTTCTATAAAATTACCACGCTCAGTTAAAATTTAACTGCTAGGCTGAACGATCAGCTGGCATATAAAAGCTGAAGATGTGGGGTTCATGTTTCTCTTTTAGAAAGGGGAAGGAGAACATTCGGGGGAAAAACACGTTGCAGATCAAGAACATAAAAAGCATTATGTGGCATGAGCAGAACAGTGTGTGTGCTAACGTTTTGATGGCAGGAGGAGTGCATTGCATATTTCTTGGAAGCCCTTGTTCTTACACCGACTTAGAGACTCACATGAAGAATAGAATGGAGCATGCTCAGCTTTGTTGCAGCAAATGTTGTGGTTTATGTACTGCAAGATCTGTGTAACAACGATACAGGCAATTTGCTGTCAGTGTTTCTCTTCTAATAGCTGTTCTTAGGAGATATAAAATGGTACATAAAATGCGAAGAATCAACGCAGTTTTATTTCACTCTCCCCCTATTTTGCAATTTTTTTTTTCCCCTTAAAGTTTGTGTTTATCTTGTGCTACAGGGTGTTATCTTGTGTGATCTCTGGCCTGTTAGGCTGTAGCTGCTTTTGTAGCGTGAATAATGCAAGTTCCAAAAACTTCTGGAAAAGCAAAATAAGTGTACATTTTTTTGTTTTCGTGGAGTGGGACACAATCAGTAAAGTTCTGTGGTTTAGGAGAAGGGGATTTGCACCTCTGGGTTCAGTGTAGGCCTTAGTGACAAAATACAAATACCCTGCAAATACCGAAAAATCCATGGACTTCATTCCATTAATGGAAATCTTCTGAACTGCTTGTAAGGAGATCCAGAGGAAGAGGTTTGGGAGAGTCTGCAAGGTTCCCACAGGGAAGTGGAGCCTGAAGGCTGAGCTGCAGAGGGTGAGAATTTCCGATATTTATCCGCTCTGCTTTCCATGTCAGTCTCTTGGTGGCTGGTTTTTATCCAGCTTCCTGAAGTCAAGGATAGAACCCGGATTTAGAGCCTAGGCGCTGAAACGCATCAAAGGAGCATTTTTTGTCTTATTTCCTAACCAGCTGTGAAGTCTGCTGCTTGTTTGGACTGGCTGTCCTTGAGGATCAGCAGGAATGGGACTGAGCAGCACAGCCATTTAGCCTGTTAGTTGTTAGAGGTGAAATTAAATTAGCGCTGTTTAGGTTTGGAGAGTGGGGAGAAGCTTTGGAGCAAGTCCTTTCAGTTTGTTGTCCCCAGGGGCAGTGGCGGTTCTCCGGTGCTGCCTGCTAGGTGGGAGACTGGAGAAGTCAGCGATTCCAAAACGTTTTTAAAAAATTTTCCATCCCACTTCCTGGAGCTTGCAAAGCGAGCCTTGGTTTTAGTGAGGCTTAAAATGGGACAAAAAGTTTGGAGAGGTTTAATGTGTCGTGTCCTTGCTTGGCGCAAATTTGATTTCTCTTTATTCTTAGGGACAGGGAATTCTCAGGTCTTGCCTTAAACCAGTAAGGACTAATATGAGTCACAGAAATATCTTACAGGCAGGTACCCTTGGTTTAAAAAATTGCTTTTAGAGTTGTGCTTTTCTACGTTCCTTTTCTAAAGAAAGTTTGAATTCTCTCGGTTACGTCATGTGATACTTTCTTTTTTTACTTTTTTATTCTTTTTTTTGCAAACCAGAGAGACAAACTACAGCTGCGTTCATATAAACATTGAATAAATCAGCGAAGTGCTACTTGGATTCTTACATTTCTAAATAGGTTAGAAAATGTCACGGGTTGCATTTGCTATTTACCAGCTGGAGGTTCATTTTTTGAGTCATGCTGCTGAATCTGCACGGATACGAGCTTGTGGACATCGAAGGCAATTAGGTATGATGCAGTTGCGTTCCCTTTCCTGCTTCCCCATTTGTGTGCTGCTGCCTTGTTCTAGCTAGTCCTGTTCTAGAAACCAGCAGATGGTTTTTAGGGCGTAGCCGCCTCTTTGCACTGTTGGTGCCGTGGATTGCAGTTGGTTGCAGTTTTGTGATGTGTTCTGTCAGAAGACATGAAAGAGCCTCCAGTACAGTCTCTCTGGGAGTGAGAAGCTCTCTCACTTCATACTCATGGGCTGTGGTGGTAACATTGTCCTCCTGCTGTGCCACAAGTGTTTTAGGATAAAAGTGCTCATGCTCGAGGCTGGAGTGAGATTCTTTGTTTTAGTCCATTTCTGTATTGAAATCTCAGCCTTCAGAACCTCAGATATCTGGGTTATTATTTTATGTTCATTTCAGTGATAGAAGAAATGAAATATGCTTTTAATTTCTTCATAATATTCCCAAATAATGCAAGTAGTATGTCTAGAAAATCTGTGTTTTATGAAACAAAATTGGCAGTTAATCTAGGTTTTATCTTATTATTTCAAATACAGGGATTCACAGCTGAATTGCTTAAGCAAGTGTCGATGTACATAAAGCTCCGTGTTCAGAAGAGGTAACTTGAATGTTCTGGATGAAGCTTCTCCACGTGTCAGGATCCATAAATTATGTTTCAGTATTCCTTGCCCTGATTTATTCCATGTAAATCCATAATCAAAGCAGAGCTTTGTTATGTTGGCCCAGCAAGTTGAACAGCAAATGAATAGATTCATTTAGAGGTGATTACTTCTAAATGGAAAGCAATCTGACAAGTTTGCTAGGTAACATGAGAGAAAATAATACAGCTTTACAAAATCTGGATGGCAACATCAACTGCTTCTTTTTTCCTGAAATTGCATTGCATTTGGCATTTATTAACTGCAGAATGTGAGAGAGGAACATCAGATGAATTTTGAAGTCCGTCAAGAAGCAGATTAGGAAGCTGTGTGTGTGGATTAAGTCAAGAATGAGCTGTATGGGATAAGGATGTTGGTCTGTGAGCTCTGTTGAGCTGCCATTTGCTGCTCAGTCCTACTTGAATGAGTAAGGAATATTCTGAATTTGGCTTGTGGTATTAGACCTCTAATAAATAAAATGTAGACTGCCCTGAAAAAACATACCATGCAGAAGCCAGAGGGGTTTGGGTGGGCTGCTGATGTCAGAGAGGAATGTGCCCAGTGGTTGTGGGGCGAAATGCAGATTCAGGGAACTGGCTTGTGTTTGTGTTGGCTTGGTGCTCAGACATTCCTCCTCCTCCTCCTCACACCGGTTCCCAGCTGTGCTTCTGCCAGTTCTACCAGCTTCCTGAGCAATGTTCCTAGGGGATTTCTTTGCCTCTCCCATGGATGCCATACAGAAATGGGCAATCAAATGCTTAATCAAGCAAGTTCAGTGTCCTTTTGTGCATTCACTTGGTTCCACTCAGGTTTATACTCAGATATGGTGACCTGCAAGCTATAGGTAGGGTCTGGGAATACAGAGAAGCGTTTAAAAAGGAGTAAAATAGGTTTGATGGAATGCTGAGCTTTAGTTTTCTCTCATCATTAATTTTAGGCTTTTTTGTTGCTGGTTTTTTTTCCCCTCTGTATCTTTTTGAAAACACAGCTCTCTGCACTTGGACAGACTGAACCTCACTTTCATGGCCCAATAAATCAGTGTACCCGTAGCATCAGTTGTAAAATACCCTGTTTCTTGGTTAAATCACTAAAGGCCTTGGAACTGAAAGCCTTACAATGTTTCATCTTTCTACCAAAAAAGTCTTCGTGTGCTTTGAACATTAATAAGAGAGAGAGATAATTTACCACCTTACGGCAGATTCCTGGCTTTGCAGGTCAGGCTCTCCTCACACAGGCACTCAGGTTACAAACCCTCAGTGGCAGACAGCCTGGGAAGGAGGTCTCTGCAGAGCAGGGGGGCCAGGCACAGCTTGCTGGGCTGGTGTAGCCCTTGGGTGTCCTCTGCCACCTGCAGTCCTGACCAGCTGCTCTGGAAGATGCCTCCACCACGTGAAACTTGGCTCTGGTGGTGTTCTTGCTGGTGGTGTTCTTGCTTCTGTCCCTCTCCCCTCACTCCAGAGGTGAATGAAACCCATCTGTGTCTCCACTGGCAAGAGGAGGGGTATTGGTGGCTTTTGTCACCATGGCTTAAATTTTCCTATAAACCTCTAAATCCTCTGGTGCCGGTAAATTGTGTTCTGTTGCAGCTTAAAACATACGAATCTTATTGCTGAAATCAAGCTGCTTTATTCCTTATGCAGCCTTTAATTAGGAAGATGTGAAAAAACCTTTTATAAAAATGTTCTGACCTACTAGTGGCCTCTGTCCTTGAAAAAACCCATCCTGGGAACAGTCTTGGCATGCTTTGTTAGCTCAAATTCTGGATTAAGTTTTTATTTCTTGCTTAAATCCAGTCCCTGGTTTTGGAGGGTGTTCCCTGGCTGGTTGCCATCATCTGCTCCAAGTTGAGCGGAAGTAATTCAGCAGAGACACACGTGTGCCCTGTGTAAAACGTGAGAGGATTTCTAGGCTGATAAATGTTATATGCCTGGAAGTATTTACATTGCAGCTGGGAGGCATTGCTGCTGGGCAGGTGTGAAGATGGGAGACGACGCTGAAACGATTTCACTCATTTACCTGCTCTCTCGGTGTGTTTTTTTTTTCCGTGTGTGATTTTAAAATACTCCATTTGCAGGTAATTTACGCGCTCTCTTGGCGTGTTGTTTTGACGCGTAACTCTAAACCGTTCCGTTTCCAGGTGACCATGGCCAGAATTGGGGTCAGCGAGAGCCGTTCCAAGGAGACGTGCGAGACGATACTTTTCGCTCTCCGAATGGCCACGTGGAACCAGATTTTGGACCCCTGGGTGTACATCCTGCTCCGGAAGGCCGTGCTTAGAAACCTGTACAAGATCACGAGGGGGTGCTGCGGCGTGCACGTCGTAAACCTGCACGTGTGGGAGCTCAGCTCCATCAAGAACTCCTTGAAGGTTGCAGCGATATCTGAGTCGCCAAGTTCCAAACAGATGAACCTGCAGCCGCTCAGCTCGATGGGACGGTGAAGTTTGACACAGCCTGTGAAGAGACGGCGGAGGCAGCGCTCAGACACGGGCAGCACCTCACGGTGAATTCCAAGGCCCAGTGGTTTGGCACGTGTTTTAAATTGTCAGTGGTTTGCTGTTGTTGCTTACCGGTTTGATATTGCTGTTCCAAGAGATGCCCTTGAATGTTTTAATTCTTTCTGGAATACATCCCTTCCAAAAACGGGAGTGGAGTGATAAATCATCCCTTCCAGGTATTAAAGTGAACAGGGCTCCTTACGATGCTCCCTGCCAAACCCATTACCTTAGAAGGCTTCTTAAGACTGGATGCAAGTGCAGAAGTGATTTTGAAGGTGATTTTTTAAAGGAGTGGATTTTAACTACCAGAGGTAACCCCAAATCCTGTGCAGAGTCACTGCTTTCTAGGATAAAGTCCAGTGTCCTTTCCATAAGGGTATTCTTTGCTTCTGGGCATTGAATTTACCAGCTGTATATATAAAAGACATTTTGCTTGTGCCTAGTTTATGAAATGATCCAGTTTGCTTGGTTCATTGACTTGACCTCTTGATTATTCCGTGAATTTCTGGGAGAGCTGCAAACTTCATCAGTGTAAGTGTTCCTTTCAGCTCACTGACAAAACCCAAGGTTTCCTGTGGGAACACAGGAGCAGATCAGCTCAGCTTGCTTAGTTACGTTTTCACATTTATCTGTGAGTTTTTAGTCCTTTCAGCAGATTTTGTTGAAACAAAGAGGCATAAAGCAGCGATTAGTCCTTAAAAATAGGTTTTCCCCTCCCTCCCGGAGCTGAAGGACAATTCTGAAAGTGTTCCCTTAGTGCATGTACTGAAATGCTCACGTGGTAGCTCTGCTTCATTTGTCAAGGGTCACGTGTGCCTCGTGAAAATGTGTGTGACCAAGTGAACAGCTCTGCAGGGCACTGCTCCGGGAGCAGGCTTAGCTTGGGAAAGCCGAATGCTCAGTTTTTGCAGGGTCTGTGTCTGGAGAGCTGAGGACATTCAGTGTATTTGAAGGTACCAGAAGGTCTCCAGGACTTCACGCAGAAGGCCCTTCACCTTTGATGCTGCTAAAAGAAGCTTTGGGTTTTGGGGCTGTATGCTGTTCAGAAGCAGAACATGAGAGGTGGTGTTTTAGGCTTAAAAGATCTATTTTATTTTTATCTACTTAACTTCAAATAACTACATTAGTGAAGTGTTGTTGTATTTGAACAAAGTAGTTAAAAACAGATTTCACCAAGAGGGCAGTCTGAGGGACCAAAACTATTCACGAAGTACAAATTCTTGTCGTATGTGAGAACAGTTTAAGTCAGAAAACAAACAAAAAAAACCCCAAAGGTTTAAATATTTCAATTTATATTTTTTTAAGCTATTTCCTTTTTGTTTTAAAAAAGTTGAAAAATAAGTGGGTTAAATAACCCTGTAACGAAATGGCTTCGTTTACCCTAAAGAATTTCTGTGTGTGATTTATTTTCTCAGTCGTGGAGCTGATAAGGCGTGGACAGATTTGATGCTGGTGTAAGTTCTGCACCGTTGCTTCTTGTGGGTTCTGCTGAAATCTGGAGGCATTCAGTCAGTGCTCAGTTTGGCTTTTTCATTTCGTAGAGCGTGATGTCAGTGTATCTGTTGATGTAAATTATTTGTTCCTCACGGGAGATTGTTGTTTTAGCATCTGCGAAAAAATGTTGGTCCGTGAATTGTTGAGATGTTTGATCGGTGAATGAAGCTCGACAATGTTGCATTTTGTTATGTGAATAAATGTAGTTCGTGTAGTTCGTACTGGCTGACTTGTAAAACAAACAAAAGTTTATATGTATATGTGATTTCTTGTATTTTGTGTACTAATACGTATTGAATGTAAATTGTAAAGCCTCATTAAAGTTACCAAACTGGGCCCTGAGAGTTGTGGTATTTTTGTGTAACAAAAGAGATCCAAAGTTGTTAAAAATGATTCTTACAACAAAAACCCTCACTCTGGATTCAAGCCAGGAGGGGATAGGAGGGGTTAGTGTTCCAACCAACCCTTTGCTGTCACATACACTGTGAAACATCCTGAAAAAACCTCTTGAGTTTTGCTGTTAATGTTTTGTCTTGCTGAGTGATGTGATAGCCTGCAGAGGCAGCTCAGGGTACAGTCACCCTTGGAACTGTTACCACTGAAAGCGATTGGATTATCACTGTATTCCACCTCACAGGAGAGCCAGCAACGTGCTGTGCTGTAGGATTAGTTATGTACTTTATGGAATAGGAGATTATAAAAAAAAAATCCAAATGTGTTGGCTTCACATTAGGATCTGAGGATTGCCCAGGCAGGGAGCAAAGGACAGTCTGCTTAGCAATGTGCTGATGGTCTCTTCAGAGGCTGGGGGACGATGTGAGCAGTCATGAGCTGCCTATTTACTGCTGGCAATAATTAGTGCCTCCAGAGCAGGCAGGGGCAGTAAGTGCTCTGGGGGGAAGAAAGTGAATCTCATTTCTGACTAATGACCAAAGAAATCCTCAGGGTGGGAGAATATTTTAACCTAATTGGGATCTTAAGCAATGGCAGGCTATATAAGGGAGCACATTATCCTGAAATGAGGTCCTAGCCTGGGTGCAATAAACGTGCTGAAGCAAAGAAACCATCAGTAACCAGTTGCTCATCACAGGGATTATGCAAATATCTGTAGTTTGTTACCTGGATACAAAGACGGAGAGCAAGGTTCAAGGCCTTTTAGATCTGATTCTTGAGACAAAGTGTCCACCTTGTGTGTTTATTTTCAGATATCGGTACATAAGTGGTTTTATTAGTTTAGGCTGATGTGTTGGGAACAATTTCAGGAATGGCAGTACGTACCAGTTTTGTAGCCATGGAGATCCTTCAGAACAAGATGCTGGGACCTTCTGGATGTGCCAGTACACTGCTCCAGGATGTTCTTGGAACAGCACTCCACCGAGTAACAGCACAGACTAGCATGAGATTTAATTCTCAAGACTTGGGTCCTGGGACAAGTGCACAAATCCCAAGGGAAGTTACAACACCTGTTGTGACTTTTGTGGCATCCTAAAGGCGACCCAGATGCTTTTCAATTCAAACTTCTGCAACCTGCCACCAGGCAAAATGGCAAAGCTGGTCTTTCACTTCAACAAACAATGACTTTCAATTAAGTCTTGCTGCATTATATTGAGGGAATTATTTAATCCTTGAGCAGACATTGTTTTCCTGCTGAATGTGAGTTCATTTTGATACTTGCTAGGAAATTTTTAAATACTAGTAGTGTAATGCTGTGTCAAAAGTGAGATAAAAGAGGGGCTGATTAATATGAGTAATTGCATTTTGTGTTCTTGAGATAACTCCGAGTTTATTACTATGTGATGAGGAGTAGCTGCAAGGAAAAAAAACCAATTACGAGTTCCAGTACCCCTTGGCCAGCTAGCACTGTCTATCTCACATGGAAAATATTACAAATTACTGCTGTGTTGATTGGTTCAGTAACAACATGCCTTGTACTCTCATAAAAATGACTTTTCAAAGGTTTTGTTGCTCCTTAACCAGTGGCTGCAGCGATGTGGGGTGGCCACAGGTATGGTGTGTCTCACACATTCTTGCCTTGAACACTGGAGTGGGTAAACAGTGGGAAAATACCATATTTGATTCTCTGCAGAGAACAGCCACTGTCACAGCTTGGTTGCTGATGATCCCTCCAGTTGGATGGTTTGGACAGAGAGCTTTCTCTGCTGTAAATGAAGCAATTCAGACTACCAAGCAAACTGCTGCTTCTCTACCAAAATGTTTGCTGGTGATTTTACTCAGGTGTTTTGTGAAACCCATGCCCTTGGTGGGAGGAGGTCAGGCTGGTGAGCAGGATCTACACTTGCTGATTATTATAGGATTCTTAAATGTAACTCGCAGATTAATTAACTCATTAGCTCATACCTTCTCCAGGCCTTTCCAAGCTTCCTAGTTACTCAAACTGATTAGGTCACAATTAACTCTTTTGGTGAAGGCTGAAAGGCGAGGACACTTGCAGACCTTTCTCATCTGTTCCTCGTTCTTCCTTGGTAAGTAGGAATCCGTACTTTTTCTGGTTTTCACTTCACTTTAATACTGTTTGAGAAATCAAAACAAGATCTACAGTCTGACCTTTATGTTGCTGGTGCTCTGCTTTTTGTTTGGTTTTGGTTTTTGTTTCTTTTTTTGGTTTTTTTAGAGGAATGCCATAGGAAAAAATTCCATCCATCTCTGGAGAAATGCAGTAGTCTGATGACTTTTTAGAGGTGATTTATGTTAGGAAGGGGTAGGCAGTGCAATCGAGGAATATATCTACTGGCAGAAACGTGGGGATTTGATCAGAGAGCCTGAAAACTGTGCAAACCCTGAAACATCAGGTCTTAGCACAATTTATTCATAAGAAACAAGCAAATAAACATAATATTTGCGGCAAATTACAGGAAGGGTTAGTAACACAAAAATGCCAAAGGTCTAGTCAAATCACAACTGTTTGCTGTAATAGATCTGACCCTCCTCGTGTGGGGGAAAAAAGGCTTCCTGTAAACGTTCCAGCAGCTCCAAATGATGGTGCTTTAAGAACAAATCTATTTACTTCACTTGGCCCCTTTCTCTACGGCCTCCTGTAAACAGGATGACGTCTGAAGTGATTAGACAATGGTTAGACATCAAAAATATAATTTCAGAAGCAATTTTAAAAATGTGTTTATAATGAGGATAAGTTAAGGAGCGACACAGATATATGAAGGACTTTGTTTCTTAGCAACACATTCGTGGAGTCTTTAGAAAAAAAGTCCTGTGGTTGCAGGATTATAAACATGTATCTATCTAGCTGTTTAATTTCAGCACCATGGTTGCAAAATAAATACCAGCTACAGAAGTTTACAAAGACAAATCCATTTCTTATTTTTTGAAAAAAATCTGCTTCCAGTAGGAGGTTGAATTCTTGAGGCAAAAAACTGTTCTCAGTGAAACATCTCTACCAAGTAGCTGCCATTCCCAGCAGACGTTTGTGTGTGTGTGTGTGTTTACTTTCTCCTGAAGGCAGCAGCAGAAAAATCCTTTAAATTCCGTTATAAATTACAGATCAACTGTTTGTAACCTGAAACAGGTTCTTCACTGGATTGCATGTTCCAGGCCTGTTTTTGCTTCAGCCACGCTGAAGGCAGAGCTGTGTGGAAGGGAGGGCTGCAGCAGGAGGGTTCAGAACAGTCCACGCCAAAGCAGCCTTGTAGCCCAGAGTGAAACTTTTGCAAGGACACTTGGACGAGGGAGAAAGTCTGAATTCAATTTCAGGGTTCAAACTCTTTTGTTTTTATAATCCCTGTCACAAGCAGTGACTTCCAGTAGTTTCTAGGATGCCTAAAAGAACCATGTGCTATCTGCAGCTCCTTGTGCTCTGTGTGACACAGGCACAAGAGGAAGATGAAGGTGGCAGAACTTCAATCCACGATTGCCTGAAGCAATTCAACCACAGCTTCCTAAAACAGTAATCTGACATTTGTCATCTCATTGGAGAGAATCTGTTTTGTCTTTTAAACTGACAGAGGGTAGATTTTGATTAGAGGGTGGGAAGCAGTTCTTTACAGTGAGGGTGCCGAGGCACTGGCACAGGTTGCCCAGAGAAGTTATGGATTGTGCCACAGCTCCTTGGCACCTCCTCTTTGGGTAACCCATCTAGTGTGAGTAGGAGCTGATGGCCAGAAGGAGAGGTAGTGGTTTGGATGATTTAACCTGCAAAGCCGGATAAAATATTCCACGTATGTTTAAATTGTTTATATGTTTATACAGACATGTCAGTGTTTGTATAAAACCGATCTTCTCTTCCAAGGAAATGTTAATCCACTTTTCGTGAGACTAAAGTGTTTGCTGTGGTGTTTTGTTGGTTCGGTACTAAGGAACCCATAAAATGATTTTTAAGGTGTTTGCAACGTTTAGTATCACATTTTATTTGGTATGCTTACTGCCAACCTGTTCCTCTTGTATTCACTGTCAGAGTTCACACTGACTTTGACAGAACAGTTTTCAGTTCCAGATTTGACAGAACTGGAGCAAAACATTCACTGCTTGAAGAAATACTGATACATTTTGAAATTGCTTCCTTCCACCCAATAACTTGCAACTCGACACAAGGTAATCCCACAAAATATCACTTACTGCTTCATTTCACTCCCAAATGAATGTTCACCTTTCCCCATGTTTGGCTGGTGTGTTTCTGCTCCCCTAAGTGTCGTGTTGGGAAACAGTTTATTTCCCAAGAAATAGCTTATATGCCTTCAGTGGTCTGAAAGGAATATGATTTGCAAATACATGTAGGACAGCCTTGTTTCTCCCCTGAACCTTTGTAAGCTATTTCAGAAAGTTCTGATTTCAAAGAAAGAAAAAGTAATTGTTGAGTGGAAGGGAGCATCATTCATATTTAAAAAGTTACTTTGCTTCTTGAAACACTTTGGGTCATCAAGCAGAAATGATGCCTTTTGCTATAATTAAGCAGGGATGGTTCTTCCAACTTGTGTACCTCTTCCTTATTAAGAATTATCCAACTCACTGTAACTGAGAGGATGATATTTTTATCAAGGGGGCATAAAAAAGACCCAAGGGAATTATTGCAAGAGGGATATCCCAATAACAAAATATCACCTACTACGTCAAACCCCCTATTTTTGGTCAGCAGTTTGTGCTGTGTGTTGTCATGCTAGTGCTAAAATGTCAGTAGTTCATGATAATGGACTGAGCTCAGGGTGGTAATAGCTAGAAAATGTTATTATTAATGTTATTATTATAAAAAAATAACATTCTGAGTCAAAGCCTTGCTTAAGTTATATGTGAGTGCTGGTGGCTCCTGCCAGTGCAGTAATTAGTGTTGTCCTGTCATACATACTGTTATTTTTCCTTCTCAGATAGACAAATTAGAAAGGCCATTTTAATTTCAGAGCTGTGAAGTGAGTAACGGGTCACTCAACCCAGGATGTATGTGTCTGTGCACCACATGTTTTCCCCAGAAATACGCAGAATTGCAGTAGTTTTGTAGTGTAAAGGTTCAGCAGTGAAATAGATTATTAGGAGTTGCTGATGATTATCCAGAGTTATTATTTGCATGCATTTGTTATTTTATTCTGTAGAAAAGGCTTGGGAAATGTGAATCAAATCAAGAATGGTGTCAGACTATTGAAAGTATGTGTCTAAGTCTGATCTCAGCGCTAGTGCGAGACTTGGATCCTGTTAATCGCGAGTGAGATCACGGAACATCTGGAAAAATCCTGGATGACAAAACCAAGCCAGTATAACTTTGTAAAAGGTTAAAAAACCTCGAGCGTGGTGTTGTCTGGTGTGCTTGTTTTCAGAAAACTTATGCAAAGAGCAGAGGGGGAAAGTTGTGGCCTTCTTGGGTTTCAGAACAGCTTTTGCCCGAGTCCAGTGCCACGGCCTGGACGGGTGAGCTTAGTCCGCATCTCCGTGTCTCCAAACAAGGCACAAACGTGGCTGGAGGCAAGGGAAGTGGCACAGAGGGGGTTAAATGACAGTGTCACACACGTGCTGGCAGAATCCCAGTCAGAAGAGTCACCCTCTGTGATCGTACTCCTGCGGGAGCATCTCCCGTCCTTTGTGCGCTGCAGGTTGTTCCGGAGAGACCCCAAATAAATCCCTCTTGTCAGCACCCACCGTGTTCTTCTGGGTGGTGCTCCAGTGGGTGGGATGTGATGCATCAGCGGTGGCAGGACTGGCCCGAGGAAGCCCTTTGGAGGCGGGGGGGACGTGGCTGGTCCATCTGCTGTGACGTGTGAGCATCCTCGGGAGGCCGGGTGGAGCCCTGCCGGCCTCCAGCATCTGCAGGTCCGCTCTGCAACTTCCCTGGTGGGTGAAATCTCTCTGGCCAGTATGAGAAAGGTTGGTCTGAAGCCACGATTGTGAAAAAGGAGGGAAAACAAAATCAGTCCCGTAGTAGATTTTCTTTTAAATAATAAAAACTTTTCACTTGAAATACAGCTGTGTTAGAACGTGCTACCCAGAGGGCAGCACTAGTGATGCACTCAGTCCTCAGGGAGACTGAGGCCACCCAAGGGTAATAACTAGTTGTAAATTTTCTCACTTACCTCGAGTCTTGCTGTGTGCAGTCAGAGCAAGGCAGTTTCTCAGACAAGCCCGTGTGGAAGGGAGGGACAGCTCTTGGGAGCAGACAGGAATCCCTCATTTACCTCAGACACTTGGGTTCCCTGCCCTAGATGACTTAAAATCAACCTGCCACGTGGTCAGTAGTTCCTTGTGAAGGGATTCAACCAATGTGTATCAGTCTCAGAGAGAGGTGAGGAAACAGGAGTGAAAAGTCTGCATAAATTCAAGGAGTATTAGCATTTTCAATGGAAAGCGTTGCTGCTGCTTCTGTGATTTTGAAGAGGAATTAAAGCAGGTCAGGGGGATCTTGTGATGGTATTTCTTATGTTCTGCTACCTGATATGGGAGGAATTTTAGTTTTGTTTGTTATGAAAGCATGGCTCATTTCTGAGGAGACCTCAGGTTCTCTAAACCTCCATATAGTAAGAGTGCCCCTTCAAATTCAAATTTACTAAATGGAAATGGTGCCCACATTGAGACTGAACTTTTTACTCACATGGAAAACCAGTGTAATCTGTAATCATATCCTACTGCAGAAGGAACTACTAGGAAAACAGCTTTGCTGCATTTACCTGCTTTTTCCAAAAAGAACAACAGTGAGAGCATGAGGGGAACCAAGGACTGTGCTACTGATTAAATGACTTTTAGGAGCTGTGCTTGCTAATTCTTTTTTTTTTTTTTTAATTCCCCCGCAAAATTAACAAACATTTATTACTGCTTGCAGAGAAAATGAGAAATGATAGTGGTCACACTCTAAAAATGGATTCTAAAAATGGATTCTCCAATGTCTTTTCAAGTTGCCATAACCTCTGCTACCAGTTTAGAATGGCTTGTTCTGATTTGGGGATGAGTTATACGTACTGTGAGCTGTGGTGAATGATTCCACTGCTACTAAGCTGTGATTACTCACAATTTTTCATGAGTGCCTTGTGTCTGCTCGCCCTGCTTTAATGCCTCGAGTAAACATGACAGTCCACAACTGCCCAGCCTGCCCAAGATAAAAATAAATGTGTGAGTAGCCTTAAAACAATGATGTTCAGTCGTGTCTCTCGTGCTGAAGACAGTATGTTCAAGTGTTGCCATCAGGAGGGAAGGAGGGTCTGGGTGAGTTCTGAAGACACTAGTGATAATTCCTTTTGTTGATGCCTAGTTCTAATCTATTTGCATTCTATTTTAACAGAAAAAGGTCTCCTGAAATCACCTGAAAGGTGTGATACAGATTTATGTGAAGTCCAACTTCCCATTACACTTCAGAAGCCAAAGATGGCTGAAACACCAAATACAATTTTACTTTTTCACATATTGTTTGGTGTGTAAATTCAAGGGCTGTCCTCTGTTGATGCCATGTTTGGGGTTTTCCTTTTCTTTTCTTTTTTTTTTTTTTAATGTGCAAAGAAATGTGGCTTTTGATTTTCTTGACTGTTCAGGAACATATTTGAAGCTGTGGAGATGTTTTTTAACAATGATCACCTCATTCCTAATGTCAGCATCCTCAGTGAGAAGATAAAAGGATTTGCTTTCAGTTAGATGCCAGTAAATCTAAGGATGTTTAATGATACAGCAGTAAAAACAGGCAAAGAGGTTCACATGGTTTTCATTTTTTAAATATGATTCAAACTCAGCCACAAAAAGCCCTGTGAGCTTTTATAGTTGAAAGGCAGAAGTCCTCAGAAAAGGCAGGGTAGTATTTTCAGGGCTCTGAAGGCCAGAGAACTCCTTTGACATCCAGCTCCAATCAAAGTGAGCTCATCTTGTTACCAGCACAAGCAGCTGTGCGCTCTGCAGCCCGTGTGGTGAACAGAACAGGATTTATTTGTCATGCCTTGAAAGTAAAGCAACTTGAAAGTGAAAAACCTGAAGGCAAAACAAAGGAGACCTTGGTCTCCACTGCCTAACTTGTGGTTACCTGGGAGGGAGAGGGCAGTTCGTGTAAGAGCAGATTATAAAAGTTCAGAGTCCAACTTTTGGGAACAATAAAGAGCTAGAAGAGAAGCTTTTATCTGTATGTCCTTAGCAGAATCCTGTCTGACTGCTGCCAGCAGTGTGCATACACCTCAGCCACACTTTCTAAAGCATTGACTTAAAACTTCTTTCATCTGCTTTGGAATAATTTGTTGAAGGCAAGAAATTAACTTCATTTGAGCTGGTACAATAAAGATAGGTATGTAGATAGGTATTAATACGCTTTTAAATTGCCTTTAAAGCGAGGGAAGCATGATTAAATCTGCAGAAAGATTCAGCCTTGGGTTTGATTCTGTTCTCACGGTGATGTAAATAAAAAAACATTTAATGGAAAAAGGAAACCACACCAGATAATGGAGCAGGAGTAGCAGGAACAGTGTCTGTGCCATACGAAGCCTTGCAAGGCAGGCATGTTGTGATGGAATCCGAGAGGTGGCCTTGCAGTCAGTCAGGAAATTGGCTCAAAATAGATGTACATGGTTCAAATGAACATGAAAGAAATAAGTGTACTGTAAAATTGACCACTTCAGTTCTATGTTTAAATGATCAAGCCTATATGTAATCACACATCTCAGTCTTACCATACAAATGATAGACAGTCATACTACTGAGGAGTAGATTTAATAATTGCAAGAGAGATAAGATTTGCTTGCAAGTCCTTCTCATGTCATCTGATACAGACCTCGTTAGGCTGTGTTATATGGGGCAGGAATTTAGCTCATGGTTCAAGCTCAAATGGCAGAAGAAACCCGCCTGTCTTTGATTGTGTCTTTTCTGTGAATATGAAATAGCAGTAAAATGTTGACCTGGAAGGAAAGAGCAAGCAGGAACACAGATTATAAAACAGTGGCAGCCAGGCTTGCTGAGCAGATCTATGTATTCTATCTTCAGGCAGGAAACAGGACACCGTGGGACAGGTCAGCACAACTGAATGAGGACTCAGAGCATCTGAGGCAGATCTCAGAGTGGGCAGGTGGGTCACAGTCACTCGGGGTGGTGTCAGGAGCAGCTGTTTGGATCAGGTTCAGGCAATGCCATCTCAGTCCTGAAGAAACTCTGTGGCCCAAGTGTGATGCTCATAATCACCTTCTCCACCCCTTTCCTGCAGGGGAGGGGAGGTGAGCTGGATCCTTTTGTCTGACAGTGAATTCTGCGTCCCCAAATCCTCACAAAGGATATTCTTTGTCGACATTCATGTTTACAAGGAGTGGCAGCCTCCTCTGGAGGCCCATCTGTGACACCCCATGAGAACTCCAAGCACGACCCGTTGCACTTGCTGAAGTTTGAAACATTGACCTTTTGCTTGAAGAAGTCCTGTTGGATGGCCTTCTGAGGGGGGTCTTTTTGGGAAAAATTCAACTGGAGCAGCTCAGCTGCCTGTGGAGATGGGACTGGGGAATGATTTCGCTCACAGCCGATGGGAAAAAGAGCTCAGGATTGTTTTGTGGTGCATATGGACGTGCAGGGGGAAATTTGGCTGCAAAGGCTGCCTAAATTATTAGGAATTTTCTAACTTCTGAGTGCTTCATGTTAAAACCTGCTTGTATATATAAAATACATGAATATAAAAGTCACCCTGCTACGTTTATTGCTGCAGAGGGAAGAACAAAACATTTCTGTCCTCTGTAAAAAGGGTTATTTGCATCATTTTAGCCTGACAGATTATTATCCTCATCCAAAATACTTTTATTACTTACGTTGTAAGTTCATCTTGGAAGGTTGTTTTGACTCTGCACTGGTTACAATTTACCTAATAAATCATTTAATTGTGGGCAATATTGACCATCTTTTTACTCATTTATAACTGGGAAATCACTTGGGAAAATGTGATACTTTACAGTTGTAAAAACAGAGAAAAATGTGGTACAAAGTATATTCCTGTGCTTCATGTTGTGACTGAAATGGCATTGTGCTTATAAGGGTATAGAATTATTAATGATTGTCAGTAGCACTTTTATTAGAGTTTCTAAAATTGTAAGAGTTGATCAGTTATTTAAGGGATTTAGTCAGATTTATTAATATATTTTAAAGTTCTTCTGAGTGAGGAATTCCTATGAGTTACCTGAGCTGTCTTAGTAATGCACTTGTCCAACTAGTAATTACTTTTTTTTAATCAATGTCAAAACTTTGGTTATTAAATCTAAAGGATTTTGTCTACAGACACGAGGAAGGACAGAAAAGGGCTACTCAGTGCATAATTTATGAGAGATGACATCTTTTGGTTGCTCCATTTTACTTACTCTATATTTGTTATAGCTTTCATCCACTAATGGCCCACACTATTTTCTCTTTTGTATTCTATATCACATAACATTAAGT
>JAYRBT010000005.1:12153160-12173235 GCA_036023395.1 Myiotriccus ornatus
TTATTTAAGGGATTTAGTCAGATTTATTAATATATTTTAAAGTTCTTCTGAGTGAGGAATTCCTATGAGTTACCTGACCTGTCTTAGTAATGCACTTGTCCAACTAGTAATTACTTTTTTTTAATCAGTGTCAGAACTTTGGTTATTAAATCTAAAGGATTTTGTCCAAAGACATGAGGAAGCACAAAAAAAGGCTACTTAGTGCATAATTTATGAGAGATGACATCTTTTGGTTGCTCCATTTTACTTACTATATATTTGTTATAGCTTTCATCCACTAATGGCCCACACTATTTTCTCTTTTGTATTCTATATCACATAACATTAAGTGGATTATCTGCTTAGATGTATTTTGACCCAGATGGCAATAATTTTGCTATGTCTGTTTGCTTCAGATTTTGTTTGTTTGTTTTGGTTTTGGCTTGTATATCAGCTTTCAGGAGATTGTACAGATAAAAAAACCCCCACAACATCCCGATCCCAAACCAATTAAATGTGATTTTCTTTCCCATCTGCGTTTACAATCCCAGCAGGATGAAGTTCATAGCCGAGCAGATGGAGATGCTACAGACTATCACTATACCTGCTCGATTTTGAAATGATGACAGGGTGCTTAAAGCCCAGACAAGGCACTTCCACAGCCAGAGCCCGATGGGTGACTGTAGAGAGGCACTGGAAACTTGTTACCCATGAAGGAAGATGGAATCACAAAGTGCTGCTGCAGTGGGGCCATCAGTTCATCCTGTTTGTTTTGCTTCAGTGATAAAATTCCCCTGGTGGAGAGGAGCAGCCTGTGGATGGCTGGAGATTTGCTCTGTGTCTCAGACACCGAAAAAGACAAAATCTGCTGCTTTTTCCAAAGTCCTGAAAAGGTCCAGCACAGAACAAGAAAACGGGCTGTTGGTCACGCTTTCCATCTGACCCGCAGGTTTAATGCGTAAAACAGGAAAATCCCTTTCTGTAAAATTATTCTCAAGTATGCCTTAAGCATGTTATAGCAGTTTTAGGATGACTGAGAAATTCTGAATTAATTAAAACCAACCAACCAACCAACCAACCACATGTTTATGTAAAACAAAACAGAAAAAAAGTATTTAGGCCTGGTCAGTGATGCAGAATATTTCACTGGACACTGTGTCAACAAATGAAATGAAGGGAGGTTTGGAAATTTGACATGATACGTAAACAGAGCTGTGCCAGGGCAGCTGTAAGGAAATACTTTCTTCATCCTCTTTGAAAGAGAATGGGAAAACCCGGGATGAAATTGCTTTAACCTAATTTTGGTTTGGGATTCTTTTGCATTGTCTGGAAACTATGGATCCAATATAATGCTGGCTTTGTGTAGTGTCTGTGTAATGATGGTCCTGACAAATACAAACCGGGGAGGGTGTGGGTAGGCATGCAAGACCTAAAGCTCTGCTGAGTGCACACCTCTTCACGTTTCACATTTTAGAGGGTAATTCCCATCACAAAGATCATTGACTGGGAGATGTCACACGTCTTCATCCTTATCTTTGCCTCTCTCTGATTGCTTGAATGTGTGTGCTCTCTGTGGTGGGTGAAGGACAGGTGCACTGGTAGGCACTTGGAAATGCTCTGCAGCTGAACTTCAGTGTAATATCTATAAAGATTTGTGAAATAAAGTACAAATGGTTCCTCTCTGAAGCATGTGCAGGTATCCCCCAGTTGTTGCACGTGCAGCAGCACATGGAAGTGTTGTCATCTGGGAGATACCTGCTTGATTTTCTTGACAAACTAGGCAGCTTACATTTTTAACGGTGAATTTAAAGGTCAAGGAGTATATTAGTAGGTAAATAAGAAAATATTTGGCCAACATAATCCATTACGTTGATATGTCAGTGTACATGTAATGCTGCACAAATAGCTTTTGTTTTCCTAACTTGTGATGTGTCTATAAATACATAACTTTAATTGTTGGGTTTTATCACAGATTTTTGACATAAGATTGGACGTGAGGAGAGGAGGGAGAAAAGGTCTGAATTTTTTACTAGCAAAGAAAACACACCAAAAACTGTGATTAAAATTAATTTCTACTTAAACCCAACACCTTTTAATGATGAAGTTTCACATGTAGTAGCTTAAATTTGCTAAAGGACTATGAAGAACAAGAATGAAAAGCAAATGTGAAACAGAGCAAAGAATTACAATCTCCATGGCTTCCTGTACAATTCATGTGGTTCAGGACCTGACATTTCTAGATATTGCCAGTAAGAATTTAGAAAGACCATGTGGTGTTGCTGACTTTCAACACCTTTTAATCTTTTAGAGTAACAAGGCCCATAAGTAGGTAAGATGTGGGATATGTTTGTAAAGCAAATAGTTTGCCACAACCGAAGACATCACATTTTCCAGCTTGAAGAATATGAAACATAAGCTGGAATATTTCACCTGGAACTCCTGAGTGTACTTTTACCCTCCTAAAACATTATGAATTTAAAGAAGAACCGTGTCATTCTGAGGAATAGTTTCAGACTTCTGTTTTCAAGTGGTACTTCTTTCCTTTACAGATGTTACCTGTAAAAAGTGTTCTTGGGAGTGTTTTAAAAACGTAGCTTGTTCTCCTCTCTCGCACCTTTTCTGATGAGTAATTCTGGTGGATGGGGTTCGGTAACTCAGAATCAGTATGGACTTGGACTCTGTTTCAGTGCTTTTTCTTTTTTTTTTCAGCCAGCCCCACGGCTTCCCACCAGCAGTCCTTTCAAGGACCTAATCCCACGTCTTTGTTTTTTAAGTACACACAGTGCTAGCAATTAGAGGCACAATTTCAAATTCTTACAAGCACTTCATTACCTAAATTGCCAGTTAATGTACTGTTACGGTTGCCTCCCCGAGAAGGAGGAACTGTGATGTTCCTAAAAGAACCTCAAGAGCTGTCAGGAGAAGGCAGATCTTCTGCTCAGTGTTTAAATATGCTTCTTGTCACTTTGAAATCACCACCTCTCGATTTGCATCCGTTGCCTCCTTTTGTCTCAGTTCTGTCTGCCTTGACAGACTTTGGTGTTCTATATTCACTGCAGTAGTATTAGCTGTAAGTATTAACTTCAACTGCAGACCCCCATTATGTGGATTTTATTTTTGCATTCCTTTCCCTCTGTATTTGCATTTTCTCACTGATGTGACTACACACAAACAGTATAATTCTGTTTTAAGTTTTCAGTTAAATAAGACTTTAGTTACCGACCCTGTTTGCCTTGGGAGAGAGAGCTTTGTAGCTTTTGCAGTTTGTAAAACCTTCATAAAGATGGTTCAGCTAATTTTGTCAGAGAGCTGGAGTAACACATCTCAAATGACACCGTGCTGAGAATGCCTTAAATTCATGCCCCTGCACGACACGGTGCTATCAGATCTGGCAAATACTTCATTGTAGTTCCTCCCAGGTTGGAATCTAAACTGAGGCTTTAAAGTGTTTTAAAAACCACCTGCTAAAAGGCATTGGTGGACAACTTAATTGTTTATGTTTATTGTGCAGGAACAATACTGTTAATTCCAGATAATGAGAGGTGGTAGAAATCTGCAAAGGTCAGTCGTGGTCTGGAAGCTTTTTGGGGCTTTGGAGTATTCCTCTGGCCTGGGCATTTGAGTCTGCTTAATGTGAAGCCAAGGATGTAAGCCTTTAAATTTAAATGTTGCACTGCCTTTCAGATGTAGTCCATTTGGCTACTGCTGTAATATTATTCATTAGTTACTGTGAAAAATTCCTTGGAGTTACTGTTACTCTTGTTATCCTCTCTGTTTATGCTGCGAAAACTCTGTTGATATTCCCAAATACTTGCAACGTGATAGAATCCTTTGAAGTTTTTGCATCTTTCCCCAAATACAGTGATTTGTTTAGTGATTTTTTTACCCTTCCATTTTGTTTTGCAGTCTTGAAGATTGAAGTTCAAATTTCTGTCTTTATCTCCCACATTATTTTGAATTCTTTCTCATCCTTGCTGTCAAGATACCACTCAGCCTCCAAGCTTGACTAACTTTTGCTTGCCAACAAGTAATTCTTAAGATTTCTAGTCCTTCTGGATGTCCTGTGGTAGACCCAAACTGTATTAGAGTCTGAAAGAGCTCAGCTCCACAGAGAGTCTTTGCTTTTAAAACAGCCACAGTTTACTTCCATTTTACACTTTCTAAAAGATCTCTTGTAAGTCTGAGTGTGGTGGGTGCCTTATGTCAGTGCACAGTGACTTGTCTGCCCAGCCCGACCAAGGCCTACGGAAAACAGTTTCAGAATTGGCAATATTCCGAAATAAAACTACCTCCTGCTTGTCTTTCTTGCTCACTTCCATTGCTTGCTGATACAGCCTCTGCTTTTGTGCTCCCGTTTTGTGGTACTTTAATGCCATTGGGACTTTTTAAAAAAAAAGGAAAGTCTCATCTTGCTTTTGCCTGCTGTGATATGTCCCAGCTGCCTCGTGATGCTGCCTTTTATCAGTCTTAAGTAAGTTCTCTGAACAGAAAAGCTGAACATCTGGCTCATCACTTTGGCAGGATGAAATATGTCATTTTCCCATCTGTGGTGTGATGCCTGATGTAGAGACCGTCTTTTGTTGCTGCTAATTTGTCCGTATTTATCTCAATAAGTGATAATGATCATTCTGCAGGAAAAGCTAGCTCTGAATTTCCTTTCTCCCAGAAGCTTTCCGTAGAAGGAATGAATAAAATACAGGATTCTGGTTGCAATCTCTTATAACCAGTGAACGGTAATTTGATCAGGTGGGCCATAGGCTGTCCTTTATTTTCAAGAATAAATAAGCAGAATAAACTACAAGAAACTAGGTAATGCTCTTTTGCCAGGTTTCATCAGCTCACAACAAAATGAGATACAGTTGCCTGGTGGTTTGGCCCTATCTTAGTTTCCACATCACGGTGCCACCTAAGAAGTAAACTTAGAACTTTCCTTTCACTTCGTTGAAGTTCTGCTGCTCTGTGAGCAATGACTCTTTATCATTCATATTTGAGTCTTCCTCTGCTTTCTTCTGCTTTGTTTTCTGCCTGTGATTTGGTTTCTGCATGCACAGGAGATGGGGTGAGAGGGTTCACAGATGGGGAGAGAACTTGGCCTTCAAGATACAAATTCGTATCAGCCTCAACATCTGTGAGTGCTCCATGCAAGAAAGGAGCCAACTTCACCCTGGTGTGGCTGGTTCAAGAAGCGTATTTGCTCCTTTTTGTAAACTAAAACTGGCTGATAGCTCTTTCCAATCAGCTGGGAAATCCTCAGCTAGCAGCTCTCTCGTTTGTGCTAAGGACCACGATGAAACGAAACTGCAGTGATAAAAACATCAAGGCAAACTATTTTCCCCTTCCATTTAACTTCCTCTCTTCTCTTATTCTGTCTTTTCTCCTCTTCCCTGCTGCTCTCTCTCTCCCCTCCTCCCTATTTCGTTTTATTTTGCTCTTATTCTTAGGTGTTACAGTAGAAGATGTGAAGGTGTTGTCCTTCAGAGCCAAAGAACAGACAGAAAAAATGTTAATTTTTTGCTTTTCCTCAGGATCTGAGCAGAAGAAAAAGGAAGTAATATATGTATTACACAGCTACATAAGATAAAGTGGGTTTTCAGTAGCTCAGATACCATCTTCCTCATGATAAAGGTGGGAGTTTGATGGCCAGTTCTGATTCAGATCCCTGGGTGTTGTGCACACTCTAGGTCTTGGCATTCATTTCTTCGTGTTATTTGGGCATAATTTTTATGTATTAGGTATTAGAATTAATAATATATCGACTATGATTAATTAGCTACTGGTGCATTTGTTGTTTCTAATGGACTTGATGGATAGTTACAGAGTTTAGGGTACTGCTGTAGTAGAAAATATGAAGCAAGATGGTGCTGTGCTGAAATGATGTCCTGGAACAATGCAAACACCTGCTTCCTTCTAACTGTGAGAAAAGCATGAATTATTTCGGGGTTTTGATCTTTGATTTCAATGCTCTGGCCTGGCAGTGGTTCAGTATTTTAGAGTAGATACTCCTAAAATGATTGAAAATTGCTTCAAAACATCTCCAAGTAACCCTTTCTCTTTGCCACAAATTAAAAAGAACTGGGAGGAATTCGGGATTCCGTAGATAAAAAAAAAGTTTGGAGAAAATTTCCAGGGCTGCCTGCAGTCTGCTCGAACTACCAGTAAGGTAGGTAAGGAGCAAACACAAAAAACCAGTGTATTGCATTCTGGTGCAAGGAAAAAAACAGAGGAAAATGTGAAAAGTAACCTATTAATTGCTGAGAACCAGAGAGCATCAAAGAACCCATTATAAATATAAATATAATTGTGTGCTTTCTAGTTCTGTCCTCACCAGATGAGGCAGGGAAAGGACTCGGGGAGAGAAGAAAGCCGTGCCAAGGCTCTGGGAAGAGGGTGAGGATGGAGAGAGCTCTGGCTGCTGTGGTGGCTGTGCTGACTGACACGGGGAGGTGGGCAAAGCAAAAACATCGGGAGGACACAGCATTTCTTTGGAATTGAAATTATACTCCTTCCAGCCCAGGCTACAGGCCCATCATTTGAATATCTCCTGCTTGCCTGAGACTAAAGAAGCAGCTTCTGTTTGTCACACACAAATCCCTGTACACATAATCTCAGTCTGAAGAGAAATTAATGATACCTCTTGTTCCTCCAAGTCTCGGACAAACAGTATATCCTAACGCTGTGAGTCACATCTGATGTCCACTTAAAAATAGGGAATCATTTCAGAAAGGAAGTTCAGCTGGAGGATGCAATTTTTCATGTTTTATATTCTCTTCCTTAGGATCAGAGCAGTAGCTTTAAATAAGTAGTTTTTTTTGGGAGAAGTGCTATTAATTTAATAGTAAAATAACAGTTTCTGCACCTGGCAGGTATTTCCTGTTACATGTTGTGAAGGGAATCTTTGCATAACATTGTTTTAAGATCATTTATGCAGGAGGACAATTTTAAAACAGTAGAGTTTCAAGAAGGATTCAGAGGACTCAAGAGTAAAGAAACTGGGCTCATTTACTGAATTCTGTGCCTTATTACTGGCCTGAGAAGTGCGGGATAGGATTTGTCCTGGCTGGAGAAACCTCCACTCTGTCAATGAATTGCGATAACAAGGTTCACACACCTCGTCTCTGAAAGAACTAACTGGATGCAGATTGAATTCGTCTTTCTGGTACTTCAGGCGGTATTCACAGAGCCCGAGCTCTACAGCCTGCCCTACATGCTTTAAATGGCTGTGAGAAATGTTTGTGGGTTATTCATTGACTGGAAATGCATCTCCTGGAAGTGACCTATTCAATAAGGGCATTAGGATAAACCAGTTAACGCATCAAAACCTAACGAGCAACAAGACCAAACCAATTATTATGTCATTAATTAGTGAGAATTAGACTAAGAGGTGATAAAGCGCTTTTCACCTGCTTATCACAACGCCCTTTGTAAGCCGGGATCGCTGTTCCCGAGCGAGACACTGATGTGCTGAAGGTCGGTAGCATTAAATGGGAAATAAAACACGATTCCACTGGGGCCCAGTCCTGTGCCCTGGGCACAAATAGCCCAATTACACTGAGATGACTGACCTTTTCTAGGAGCGTCACTGAAACTAGTGTTACGGACTGCTGCTGAAAAATCTTTTGACTTAATAAAACTATTCCCCTTCGAATTCTTCTTTTGCAATCGATAATGTTTTGTTTCCAGTTACTGTAAAATTACTCTTCAGCCTCGGTCAGGATATTCAGCCGTGAAAAAAAAATGATCTTTCGTTTATTTCAGAATAGTTTCGAGATGTCATGAGTTGACAAGGGAAACCCAGATGTTTTTAATTCTGAAAATTGAGAAATAGATTCTGAACAGGGAAGTTATCTTGTTTGATGTGCATCCTCCGGAAGGAGGATAACAACATTCCCCAATTCTCTTCCAGGCTGTAATTTATATAAAAAGATGAGCAGAAACAGTTTTTGGGCATCTGTGCAGAGCAGAGCCTTAGGAAGATCTTGAAGAAATCAACTATTAAATCCCCTATCAAACCTCTCAGAGTAAATCAGATAACTTGCATTCTTCGTAGCCTTTCTTAAATACATATGAGGGGAACTGCAAAAACAGCTTAGCAAAATCTGATCTCAAAAATTAAGACAACAGTCAGGAAATGCTGCCTTGAATTTCTTCCTAAAGATGTCTTCTTTAGAATTTATTTATATTTTTTCTTACCCAGCTCTGCGTGCTGTGACATACTCGCCTGCCACGCTCAGCAGACATCAAGCTAGGATTGCCACACAGGTGTGGAGGAGAGCACTAAACCTGCAGTTTTGGTGGTGGTTGCTGTGATGGTCCACACCTGAAGCAGGAAGCTTTGCAACCTCTCTGGGCTCTTCTGGAGTCAAGGACAGAGCTCTGCCCTCCTGGGCTGTGAGTGTTCCTCTGAAAACACCCTGTTTACGAAGGAACTGCGGGGGGATTTTTACGAGGTAGGTGATATTTCTCTCTTGAGTTTGAGTGGGAATCTGCTATTTGGGAATCTGTTCGAATGCATGTGCAATTTGAAAGAAAAGACTGTTAAAATAATCTCACTTGTGAGTCAGGTGGTATGGACAGACACAGATCGCTTCTCTCCTGCTCTCTTGGTTTCTTTACATCCTCTGTGCAGGAGCTGGGCCGATGGCTAACACAGTATTTCTGAATGAGTTGGCTCTTCTCTGTACTTCCCAGGGAGCAGCAGTTTGTAAATTCAGCTATAAATTCTATAGATTCAGCTGCAGGTCAGACACTGTGCCTGTGGAGTCTCTCTCTCTCTCTGTGTAAAATCCCTTGGGTGTAAGGGTTTGGTCCTAGGATTGCCTGCTATCTGCTGATGGCTTTGGGATGCTCCCTGCAGTGCAGCCAGGGGGGTGCTGTAGTTCATACCTTGTGTTCAGGAGCAGATAGCAAGATGTGGCAACAGCTGTGAGGGACCAAGAGTAAACAAACATATTGCCACGAACTCTGGCCTGAGGATCCTGATGGAATAGGTTTAACCTGAATTTTCTGTGAATTTTCTCTTTTGGGTGATGTTGCCAAACTTGATCTTTAGAAACAGCGCCCGTGACATACCCTTTAGGTGATTTGCTGTTTGGTTAAAACAAAAGGAAAAAGAAAAAGAAGTTAATCCAGCTAGCTAACCTGAGCAGTTTTTTCTCCCGTGTCTGTGGAAAAGGGAGAAAGCAGAACATTCAAACATCTGTTCTAACATGCTGGAGGAGGCGAGGGGTTTATGTATATAAAGCTTGTGCTATCATGTGCCTTGAAAGGCTCATTTTAAGTAACGCTCGAGTAACACTTCAACAAAATATTTTCCAGCTGTTATTTCTGTCTCTTCACTTCAAAATGTTATTTCTAGCAGTATTATTCCACAGTTCTGTTGTAGTTGCCGTGAAAACCTCTCACGTTCTGCTTCTGCAACTTTTCATTTTACCTACTGGTTTTTCTTCTTAGGGAATCACAGAATAAGGTAGGTAGGAAGAGACCTCAGGAAGTTGCCTGATCCAAACTACCAGTCTAAGTAGGTCTAACTTTAGGTTGCTTAAGGCCTTGCACAGCCGAATTCTGATTATCCTCAAGGATGGGAATTGTATCATTAGTGTAAAATGCTCTTTGATTTCTGTGGTGTTGGACTTGGGCTGAATGTGTTTTAGCTTGAACTCAACAGTCAGACGGTCACCAAAGTTGGGATTTCTGTGATGAATTTGTGCCTTGGTTTAGACCTCGACAAGAAGTTGGATTTTCATAGCTGTGTAGCGTCAAACAGCACGATGGATCAGTAGCACTCAGGACTCAAACAAGGGATGTTTTCCTGTAACAAAAACGTTGTTGTGTAGTCCACTAACACCAGATTATTGTGACAAGGCAGTTTTGATGTACATCTCAGTACAACTGTGTGTTGTATTTCATGTTTGAACTTCGGTGACTTCAGTTTCGGTGGGATATTGTTGTAACTTTGAAGAGCATCCTCGCATCTCTGGCTTTGTACCTGCAGAAATTAACCTCAGAACTAAAGTTAAATGTATTGAATAGCAGGACTCTGCCATATAATACTGTAAGAGTAAAACCCATTGGGATGTGCCTTTTTTATTTCTTTTTTTTTTGGTAGAATGTGTATTTATTGTGCATGTCTGTGAGCATTTCAGTGCAGTTATTTTACTTCCTGAAAAAAGCATTCTAGCCCAGATGAATAGTCTATTAAGAGTTTATTTCTACTGGCTGAATTTACACATCTGAAATTGTTCAAACACACATTATAGCTATATGAGTAGTAATGTATATGGAAGATGCATATGTAATATTTGGATTTAAAGAGTCTTTTTCTGGTAAGCCACCATGAATTTCCATTAATGCATACAGTTCTCCTAAACTAAGCTGTGATAAAATATCTTTTGTAGAAGAACTAAGTTAAATGGTAACACATTAGAAATGTTGCTATGCCACTTGTATGTTACCATAAAGGAAGAGATGCCAGAATAACTTCAGACACAGAGTCTCATTTTAAAAAAAGTTGATAATATATATTTTTTTGGTGATATCTCCGTTCTTTCAAAACCACAGGACACGAGGTTTCAAATGTAAAACACACATTTTGCTTTCTCACGTCTGTTTTGGAGTCCTTTGTTTTCAGATGCTCTTTTTAGCAGCGCACAGGGTTCTGTGGAAACAATCTTATTTCTCAACATTTTTCCTCCTGGGAGAGTTTTACATCACCAGGGTGCAGCGAGGAGTGGGGCTGAGCATCTAATATCAGGAAACTCATTCAATTTTGCTGTGACCTGTATTGTGGGAAATGTGTAGTCATGTTGCTTTCCTAATTTCTCTTTCCTGCTGGCTTACTCCCAAACCTGATTTAGGAAGAGCAGATTCATCTGGAAATGCACTTTTTTTTCTCGTTGTTCTTGTTTTTGCCAAATTTTCAATTAAAAGTGTTCAGCAAGCCAAGAAACCTGCCTCCCCCCTCCTCTCCCCTCTCTTTTTTTTTTTTTAATTTAATATTTATAACATTTTTGCTGTTTGCAATATTTTTGTACTTACATAGCCTCACTTTATGCACACACACGTAAATATTTGAGAATATTTTCCTTGTAAAGGCTTGATAGGAGTAGTTCATAGTTCATATTTTTTCAGAGAACAGAAAGGGATGCCAAAGCTCCTCTAATGGGACAGCTATGGAGTTTATGCAAGAACGAGATTCCAGTCCTGAAGAGCAGAGCAGGGCCTTAAATGTGGATCTCTTCCACTCTGTATGAACAAACTACCACGTGGAATACACAAATCTGTCTGATCAGGAATCTCTCTCTTTTAGGAGAAGGGATTTGACATTAATGAAGGTCAAAGCCTGGAAATCCATAGCGAGTGACACTCTTGTCCCTCACCAGCTGTACTTATTTTTCCCTTCTTCTCCCCCGTGATTTGTTTGGCCCTTCCTAGGAAAACAGGGAAGCTTTTTGAGGTAGTTCAGTTTCCCAGTGGTGGGAAGAGCAGTGCTTTAAACCCAAAGCATATAATAAGTGCTTCACTACTAGCCTGGGACTGGTGACTTTCGCTGTTAAATGAGCAAAGGAAAATGGGATTTTTCACACACAAAAGAAAGCCGCATAAGTTAGACCCTGTCTGGTCTCGATTTGATCACTGAAAAAGCTATTCAGGTGTTCTCTGATCAGTACTTGTTAGATTTGGAGGCAGAATTAAGTCATATGAGCCTTTGTGCTCCCTGTAGGAACCGAAGCGTTTCCAAAGAAAAAGACCTTAGTGCGAATCTGACCCATGGCCCTTCTTAAAACGTTTAAAACGAGAAAAAAGGAACCATGAACTCCTCTGTCATCTTGGAAGTGTTTAGGGCCGAGACGTGCTTATGAAGCACTTTCTGCGCCTCGAGGAGAAAGGGTGAATGGGCTCTTTGTGTTATCTCAGGGTGAGAACCCAGCAGTATTTACTGTAGTGGGAAAATGTCTACTGAGCAGGGAGGAGGGATGATTTCCCCCCCTCCACGTGTGATGTGAGACACGTTGGTCGACATCAGGGAACTTGCCACGGAAAAAGTACAGCTAGGAAAGGGAAGGTAAAGAGGCAAAAAAGGAGCTTGCTGGGACTGGCACTGTAACACTCACCGGTCAGTGCACAAAGGATTGCCTGAAACACCCAGTGCAAGTGAGGAGTTGCTGCTCTGCTTGAGCACTCTTCCAAAAGATAGCTTGTGTGAGGGGGTTAGGGCAAAGTAAGTGACTTTGTAAAAATTTCAACTTGTTGTTTTATGCAGAAATAATTATAAAGGACTAAAACCAAAAGCATACACCCAGGTTTAGACAGAGTTTCACTCTAACCCCTGAGATTTTATGCTGTAGATTAAATTGGAATTGTCCATGTAGCCAGATGGAAGATGCATACAGAATATTTGGATTTAATAAGTCTGTTTCTACTAAGTGACTGTAAATTTCCATTAATGCATACAGTTCCCCCAAACTAAGCTGTGATAGCACATCTTTTATAGAAGAACTAGGGCAAATGATAACACACTGGAAGTGTTCCTGTGCCACTTCTGTGTTGCCATAAAGGCAGAGGCAGACAGCTTCTGCAGAGCAGTGTTACCTCCTGCCCAGTTTCAGGGGCCGGGTGGTAGAAGCAGTGTTGACACTGAAAGCAGGAGCCCAGCTGGATTGCTCTGCTATCCAACACTGCCCAAGGCAAAGGTGCAGGTCACACAGTTTGGTGTAAAGGCTTCAGAGCTCTGTGTTTAAATCGGTGTGTACAGTTGTCTCTCGTTCTAGGTCATGGATAATTGAATGAGTCTCTTGTCCCAAGTTCCTGTGAGCCCTCAGTAGGGAAATGCCCTGAAAATCCTACTTCTGGTCTGAAGACCTCTGTTTTCTTCCTGGAAAGCACTAGAAAATCCACAAATCCTTGAGGAGGTGAGGAGGAACTGTGTCCAAGGCTGCAGTCTGTCTAGGCTATCAGAAAGGTTTGCTACTGGGTCGTTTGGGGAGTTAAGGAAGGAATCTGTGGAATTAGCATTAAGTGATATAAATGGAAGGACTGAGAAGAGACTTTGAGAACTTAGCAATGTTCTGAAATTCTTCATTCCCTAAGACATCTGGGAATTGCATGTTTTTGAAAGCATTGATTAAATTGATGTAATGATGATCCTTCTTGGGCAGCTGTTTAGCTCTGAGGAATGGTACAATATATACTGGAAAAGTGAGCCAGGAGCAGAGGCATGCACTTCTCCAAATATTGACCCCAAAATATTTCCCTTTAAAACTCTGGTCTCTAGCTATAAGGAAGCTAGAACTGGAAACAGCAACGGTGCTGTTTCAAAGCTATTGGATTTTCAAAGTGCATTTTGTTTTTCTGGCACAATTAAGTCATATTCCTGAAGAGGAATCATACAGTGAAGGGCTGCACATTTTACTGTGAATACTGGATCCCAGAAAAGTGAATCATGGCAGTGCTGGGGTTTCCACTAACTCATAGAATCATATCCTTTAGTAGTAGTAGTATTAGTATGTTGTGATTCTCTGATGTCTTTTTGAATTTCAGTTTCTTTCGATCTTCCTGACTATGAATTTATTGGACAGAACACAAAGCAGTCTGAGACTGAACCTCGTGTTTGGCAAGGGAAATAATTTTTCTATTAATCTTCCCCTCATTCCTGTCAATTAATCTTCACCTCCAGAGATGAGCAGATAGTGCTGTTTTATACAGATAGATCCAGGCACTTCACTCAGCCACATCAAAGAGATCTAGCACTAGAAATGAGTTTCAAGCATCGTGGCTCAGCCTCACTCTTTTAGCCACACCAGTTCAGAGTACCCCAGAAGACACCACGGGCCCACTTTTGACATGTTTTCTTCACTTCTGAAACTGGGCTGGTTCATCTTCTTACTTCTCAGCTCTGGCACTCAGGATTGCAAGGTGATACAGGGGGACACTTCGGCTCCCTGAGCTGAAATGAAGAAGTGCTTACTTAGCACACCCTAGGAAGAACTGCTGTGAGAAGCAGTGTGCTGTCCTTGGGCCCCGAGCTCTGCAGGGTTTTACTCTCACCTCTCTTAAAGTGCTTGTCGAAGGATGTCTGTGGAATCAAACCTTCACCAAAAATGATGCCTTTTATCTAATCATGGTCAGACAGGCAGCTAAATAGGTTAATGCGAGAACACTGAGAAAAGAGAGTCTGGAAAGAGAGTAAGGACATTTATTGCAATTTAGGAAGGATATCTTTGAAATATTGAAACCAGAGGGTTCCCTGCCTCCCGTATTTGGTCTACATTAAAGGCCTATTTCAATCTCAGATGTGTTTCAGGGGTCTATTAAAATTGTGTGCCAGGAACTTAAGACAAAAATCTTCAGTACATAAAAGGAAAGACTTTTTTTTCCTTTTATTTTTTTTCCTGTAACTGGCAGCCTAGCAAATTAATTTTTGACCCTGAAAGTCAGATCATGTTCTTTATTTCTTTTTCATTACCAGTAACAAGTGGTCAGCAGGTCAAATTACGCTCCCACAAAAAAATGCATAATCTATTCTGATGGCCTGGTAGCATCAAAGCAGGAGCCAAACTGGGCTGTCACCAGGCACCACCTCTGATATATACATATATAAATTCACATATATATATATACACACACACTCATATGTATATATACTCATATATGTGTAGATGTATGTAACTTTTATTCAGAGAAGTGAAGATGGCAATAACAGCGCAAATAATTTTCAAGCAGAATCCCCTAAACAGCAAGTCATTTTGCAAGACCTGACCTTAAAGGTGTTCACAAAGACATATTGTTTTGAGCTGGCTGATTGAAGAAGTAAAACTTTGAAGATGTGGATTTTTAGAAGGCAGACTGCAGGTTTAACACATTTCAGTGTTTCTGTAAAGCTGTGATATTTTTCTCAGGAAAGCACAATAATCACAGCACACCAGGACAATAGGAATAGATAGTATACAATATTTTGACAGGCTGAACTTCACTGAAGATTCAGTCAAGCTGCTTAATTTTCACTCTGCTCACTAACTTATGCTACTTTCTTGGTTATGTACTTACCTTAATTTTAGTGGCATTCCTCTTGATTTGTACTGTCACAAGGAGAGAGAGCGTGTTAAGCATAAAGGTTCAGTCAAAAAGTGTTTTCACTTGATGCTGATCAAGGATGAGAGTCTCCTCCACTATGCCATGGTGCTCTGGGGCAGGGTGTGCATCCAGAGCACATTCCAACCTCCTTTCTGCCAGGTTCTCCCTTGTGCTGTGGCTCTCTGTCAGTACGGAGAGAGATGGTGTGCTGAGAGATTCTTCCCTCAGTGGAAGACCTGTGATAAAAACATCATCCATTAAAAGAAATAATCTGCAAAATATTGATCTGTGCAATATGATACAGTGCCTTGTATCATTCAAGACATCATGGAAAGCAATTAGTTTCAGTGGTTTCGATGAAATGTTAGCTCTAGTTGCCAGTATTAGACAATCATTTTGGATAATGGTCTTATTTCAGCAGTAGGAGAAAGCTGCAGGAGCTGGGATGCTGAAAGCTGCTGGCAGTGGTAGAGGCTGTCTTAGAGGCTTCTGGGATTTATTTTTAAAATCAAAATTCCTGGGAATGGAATTTAAGTTATGGTTGACACTCATCTCTTAAAACGGGTTGAAAGTAATTTCACAGGTTCTCTAAACAAGTTCTTTCAGGTCAACCCACTTTCCCGTTGAAAACTGAAACTCAGAATAAACTGAAATGTGAAACTATTTTTTTCTTTCAAAGAAAAAGTAGTGGATTTTAAAGAAGAGGTCTTTATTTCCTTTTTGTGGTATCTTTATGGATACTATTCTCAAAAAAAGCCTGAATTAATTTAATTGCATCTCTTCTTTCTTAAGTAATGTAAAAATTATATGGCACCATTTCAGTTTTCATTTTCCACTTTTCTGTGGCTGCCTTTGGTTTATTGTCCAGTTTGGGCACCACAGCTCACAGACTCATGCATATATTAAACTTGCCCAAATACTTCTATATAAAATTATCTTTCCCATCCCTATTGCTTAATTTTGCATGCAGGGACCGGGCCCATTTGTGTTGCCTCTTAGCAGATGGCTGGGAACTACTGAAGAGCATGTAAAGCCAAGGTTCTGTGTGCAACACACCTGCCCCTGCAGCCAAGCAGCAGAGGCAGCTCAGTGACATAAATTGCTCTGGATGTATTTCAGTGGCTTGTTGTGCATGAGAGCACCAGGGATGTGGGCAGCAGGCAGATGTTTTTGTGGTGACATCTAAGCTTCCCTTGTGGACACTGCAGTGTTGGTCCACTGACATCAAAAGAAAAAAAACCACCTTGATTTCTGCATCCAGTCTGTCAGTGGTTTGAAGAGTGGAAATCTTTTCCCCTGAAGATTTTCCTGCTTTTCAGTCTCATTTCTTTGGTCCCATTCTGGGCAGAAGACACACAGTCCCACGCAAGGTTCTTCTTCCTCTCGTGAAAGAGCTGTCAACCAATTTTTTTTCAGCGATGATGAATATTTTCCAGGAAAAGTTTTTACATATTCATTTCTCTCAGGAGAAATAAATAAATAAAAAAGAGTCTTAAAACTGCTGGACACCCTTTGCCTCCTTTCTCCTCCTGTCCCACCTGGGTTACCAGAAGCAGAATGGCCGTGTCTTCCCTGCTGCTTTCACAGCCTGTTGGCTCCTCGAGATGTTGCTGTGCAAGGGCTCTTCTTGCTCTTTGTACCTGAACCTTCGTCCTCTGTGACACCTGTTTTCAAGGTCACATGGAGTCTGTCACCAAAGAGTTTGCTTAGCAGTTAGTTCTAAAGAAGTCAGGTGGAGAGCAGTGCTGAAAGTATTATTTTACATACCTGTATCTGCAAGTTCCCGGAGAACTCGCAGGATAGAGAACTTCAAACTGCTCGAGGGCAGCACCGTCGAGAGGGTGAAGGAAGAGTAAGTGGGGAGACCATTTCAGAGAAAAAGGAATTTAGAGAGGAGAACCAGAATGGTGCATGGGGTATAGAAACAGGAGAATTACAGGGAGCAGTGAGGGAGTGTCATCAATAAATGTTCTTTGCCACAGTGAATAAGCCAAGTTCAGGTCTAGGTCCAGACATATTTTGGTGGCATTGGAAGGAACCATTGCTTCGTTGAAGCACAGCTTCTGTGGGGAATTGCTGATTTGTTTTTTTGCTTTGAATTCCCCCCTTCCCCACCCTGTGGTTTGCATTCAGAGCGATCCAAAGGCTCAAACTCAGACTCTGACAAACCAGAGAAGACGTGAAGCCACGTTATTGATTGTAAGCACATGAGGGTGCTGAGTGTACTCTGAGTTCATGCAAACACACAGCTTGACTCACTGTGACTTACAAATCCGTGGAAGAGCTCCAAGAACCCCTTTTTTTTAAAAAAAAAAAAAAAGGATGAAAAAACCCAAGGCTAATTTTCAGATTTGCCATAAAATCAAGGGACAACCCCCAGGGAATGGCTGGAGCTGTGCCAGGGCAGGCTCAGGTTGGATCTCAGGGAAAGGTTCTTCCCCCAGAGGGTGGTTGGCACTGACCAGGCTCCCCAGGGCAGTGGGCACAGCCCCAAGGCTGCCAGAGCTGCAGGAGGGTTGGGGTGATCCTCTGGGGCACAGGGTGGGACTCTTGGGGATGGGCCTGTGCAGGGCTGAGGGTTGGACTGGATGGTCCTTGTGGGTCCCTTCCAACTCAGCATGTTGTGGGGTTTCCTAGGAGACTTGCACTTTACAGATCAAGGGCCATCCTCTGCTGAAAATGCTAAGGAGAATATGCAGCCCTTGGGTTTGAATTCAGCACTGGCAGAGTTCAGTAGGTCCAGTAGCTGCAGTAACAGTGCCAGGAGAGAACTGCAGGAGAGGATGCTCCCTCCCTTGTTCTACCTGGATATTCACTAAGTCAAGGAAGAATACAGAGCTAAATTGTCTTTGGTCTGATATATGGACATTGTTTAATGCTTGGGCTTCTTTTGGTATTCCAAACTCTTTTCTAGGTCATAAATTTAAGAGCTGCTGTGCCATGAAAATATCATGTATTGGTTCCTCAGAGCTGTGCAATTTTCTTGTTTTCTTGGGAAGGAGGGAATTAGATTTCATTCCTCATAGAGAACTCTTAATTTGCATTACTGGCATCAATCAACATCTTCAGCAGTATAAAGGGGATGAAAAACTACATTAAATGATAACTGTTCTGTTTAGCTATAACTGGTTTTGGCAGGTTATCTGTCTACAAAGAATTATTTCTGGTTTTACAGATCTAAAATTTATTGCTCTTTAATGTAATACAGTGCTTTCCTTTTGCATTCAAATTATGTGTTGGAGTGATAATCAAGGAATAATTGTTTCAGTGTGTCTTCAGTACTCCTGCTAAGTTTTCTGGAACTGCTCAAGGATGCATCTTTCATCCTTTAAAGAGCTGCTGTATTACTGGGCCTTTTCTCATCCCTCACGTAAGCTTTTCATTGTACCGAATGATTTATGATCAGTAATCAGCCACACAGATGTTGCTAACAAATATATTGCTAAAGATTAGCACTGCTGGCTGAATTATCTGCATTTTAGCTGCAGGCTAAAGTGATCAGAGATGAGTTACACAGACTGAAGTTGGAGAGGGTGGGTTTAGCAGGACTGGCATCCCCAAAACCTCAGGGCTCAAGTCCATTTCTGCTGTTAAGCTCTGCATGTCTAGAGGGGATGGAAAGACCTGCACGTTCTTTTCTTGCCATGGGAAGCAGAGAAGTCCTAAAGTTTGCCCCCACAGTGTGGAATTAGAAACAACAAAACATTCTCATCTGGAATTTGTAATAGTTTTTTTTTCTTTCTCCCCCCACTGGGCTTGTTGTCACCATTTGAGAGCACTGGAAGTCCTCAGGAAATGGGCATACCTGACTAATATGTGGACCATAAATTGTTGCTACTCTTTTATTTAAGAGACATTTGAAGGGTAATTGGTACCCTGTCCTGTTCTGGGATAGTTCTGTGCTTCAGCAAACCAGCATCACACTGTCATGAAACGATTCCATCTCAGCTGGGCTGGGACGGGACTGTCCCTCATCCTTCAGGCACTCTTCGTTGCGGCCTTTTAAAACTTTGAGTGTGTTTGGTCAGGAAACCAGGAGGTTTCTAGGCAGGAGAATATATAGATCTTTAATTTTCGGCCTGCTTTGAATCATCTTGAGGGAGTGCTGTCACAGAAATTCCCCAATTCCAGAGCAGCAGAAGCCTTAAAAAGAGAGACACCCGAGCCCTGTCACTAGAGGCAGAGGCTGCAGAGGGTCCCCTGTAAGCCAGAGGCTGAAAGAAACAATTTAGTTTCCTTGCTTGACATCACTGTGCCTGATCATGTGGCTTTTGGGGAGAAAACACAGGAAATGAAACACTGCCAGGGCAAATGTGCCTGCAGAATCAATCCTAAGAATCCTCGAGAAAACAAAGACGCAAAACATCCCGATGGGAGAGCGAGGAGGAGCTCTGCTCTCCTGGCATCTGACCTGGTGGCAGCCAGCCCTTGTGATGGGTAAAAGACTCTTCTTCAGATACAACTGATCTTTTTACAGTGGCCATAGGTGTGCTGGGGCCAGCCTGTCGGGTCCTGTGCCACAAACTCAGCCTGAGGCAATGGGGCTTCCCCAGAGCCTGGGAATTAATTTGACAGATTCAGCATTTTTGCTTTATCTTCTGCTAACAGAGGAGAAATAGTGTGTGTGTATATATATATATATATACACACACATATATATATACACACATATATATGTGTATATAAAAATATATAAAATAAAGTGCAACCAGACTGTTGCAAGCCATGCATCATAAATAAGTCAGGGATATTGTATACCACAGCACAGACAATATACCATGAGGGCCATCTTGTGGTCAGAGAAAGTTTATACTCTGTGAGCATAAGAAAAAAAAATATTCCCAGAAATGTGTTCTATACCTGAAGATACTGTCAGGTCCATCATAATTCATAGAACCACACAACGGTTTGGGTTGGAAGGGACCTTAAAGGTCACCGGCTTCAACTCCCCTGCCATGGGCAGGGACACCTCCCACTAGCCCAGGTTGCTCCAAGCCCCATCCAACCTGGCCTTGGACACTGCCAGG